>CM057337.1:171201103-171655563 GCA_030015575.1 Agapanthus africanus | reverse complement strand
AACTCGGCACTTAAGTATTCACCGCCTCGATCAGATCTCAGTGTCTTTATACTTTTGCCTGTTTGTTTTTCCACTTCATTCCTGTATTCTTAGAATTTCTCAAAGCCTTGGATTTATGCTTCATTAAGAAGACATATCCATACCTAGAGAAATCATCCGTAAAAGTAATGAAGTAGGAATAACCACCTCTCGCATGTGTAGACACTGGACCGCACACGTCACTGTGTATGAGTCCCAAGGGCTCGCTTGCTCTTACTCCGTGTCCAGTGAACGGAGTCTTTGTCATCTTTCCTTTGAGACAGGATTGACAAGTTGCATATGTTTGATATTCGAACGGATCCAAATATCCTTCTCTATGTAGTTTAGTCAACCTTCTCTCATTGATGTGACCTAGTCTACAATGCCATAAGAAAGCCTGATTTAATTCCGGAGATTTTCTTTTAAGTGTGTTCTGGATATTGAAAACCTGAGCTTGACTTAATACGTATATGCCGTTATCTAATGTACCGGACCCAATCATAACTTGATTTAGGTGGATGTGAACTACATCGCTTACGAATGTAAAATCATATCCCTCTTTCGAAAGTGAGGACACTGATATGATATTACAAGTCATACTAGGTACATACAGACAGTTACGTAGAATCAATATCTGCTCACTTGTCAAACCTAGGCGATATTCTCCTACGGATTCAGCGTCCACGCTCATTCCGTTTGCAACTCTGAGAGACCAATCACCTACCTTTATAACTCTAACGGTTTCTCAAAGCATGTAATGAATTACAGATATGAGATCCTGCTCCGGTATCTAGTACCCAGGAAGTAGAGTTAATTGACAAACAGTTCTCAATTACAAACACACTTGAGGCCGAAACCACAACATGCTTCGTATCCTGGCTACTGGCTTCCAAAGCCCTGCAATCTTTCTGCCAATGCCCAATCCCATAACAATAGGAACGTCCCTCTTTTACTGCATTCAGTCCCGAAACTATTGCCTTTCTCTTTCCTTCTACTTCCCTGGTTTCCTTCAGGATAGAAGGTAGAGACTGTAGAACCAAGTCAGTATCTGACCTGTTTCCCAACGTGGTCTCCAGGTCCTTGAGCTCATCAATACAGCTAGTCATTGTAAGGACGTTGTCCCCTACAGATGATCCGAAAGTCAACCTCGCTTGAATTAATTCTTTCGAGGTCTCATATCTTGCGATATGAGATTGCTCTCCATATAAATCTTTGTTACGGAGAAAGATGGAAACTGAGTCCATCTTCTCGTGGTGCTTCTGGTATACACCATCAACTGAAGCTAACACGAGGCATTTGGCTTTCGCTTTATCCTTTTCCCTTGTCTGGCGGATATCCATATCCGTGACGGTGGAAACTGGACCTGGGACGGCGGGATCTTGAGTAGTTATAGAGTGGTCCAGCTTGTCATAGGCAATGGACATCTGGACAGACCTTTGCCAGTCATATAAGTCAGAATCAGTCAATTTGTTATCTAAATGTAACCTAGTCGTGGTCACAAGGTCGCTGCAATTAAGAGAGAGAGAAGAAAACACTTTTAGCATGATGCTCTTGCAAGTTTAGAGTGGTTTTTAATTTATCTAAACAGGATAGCTCCCACTGTTTCTCGAATCCCTCCTCAAACCATAAAAGAAGAATTAGCCAGGACTATTCTCACCGTACAATTCTTGCTTAACCGTTCAGCCAGGTCAGTGTCGATACTTCGAGGGAGGTTTTCCAACGCTTTCGCGAAGTTCCTTAATTAAAGAACATCTTTTTTCTGGGGGCATAGCCCCACTGACACCTTTCTAGGCACCTACTTGGTTTATAGCATTGATCGTTAAGTGACGAATCTCCTGATAAGTAGTATATACTCACAGTAGGATCGGGATCCAAATATCATCGTATGATAATGTTGAAGGAATCCTACCAACATTCATTAAACTCCAAAATGGTATGCATCTCTCTGCAAATTTCAGTTTCTTTAGAAATTCCCGATGTGGATTTTTGCCCCATGCTCTTATGACCTTGACGAAGGTCAATAAATCATAAGTCATATGTAAAGTTCTACCCGTCATTATCCAGGTTAATTTGAACCCACCCGTACATACCCTTGACGAAAGTCAACAAGGTAATACGACTGTCCCAAACCAACGCATCTATCTATGCAACATATGAACACCCAACAGCTACCAATCACTATGCCTTGACGAAGGTCAACAAACATAGCTTGAATACTATTGAATATTCATATGAAATGATGGAGGGCTACGAATGGTTTTGGCAAAACCGTGAACGTAGTGAACTTGATATAATCGAAGGAACCTGATACTTTTTAAAAGGAGTGGTTAAAGCTCCGTAATTAAAAATTCTGTTCTTTAAAAATAATCGAGTGGTTTCTTTTAAATTTGTTCCAACGATTGAACTTTGGTTTATTTTCTTTGCATTATAATAATGCGTCCCATCATTTATCCTATCATTGCAGAAAACAACGAAAATACCACATCCTCTTATGCCATTTGCATTCGCCACTGGGTCCCGTCATCACCCGTTAGGTTACTTAACTAACGATAGAGTGGGGGCTGGGCTAGCGCGGGTGTAAAACATAAGTGACGTCTAATAGCTATCATATATAGATATTGTACATTCGTCAGACGCAATAATAAGCATTCCAGATCACAGATGAATTTTATTGGATATACTAGCAATCCGCATTTGCTTTGAGCCTGCAATAAAAGACGGATTACACAGTTGTGATGAATAGCCATTACCCCAACCCTAGACCCTTACGGGTACGGCAAACTACCCGCCAAGTACCCGAAGTGAAGCGGTCTCCCTCAACAATGTGAGTAGACCACTAAACACTTCAACGTACCCGGTAGTTTGTGTACCCCGCCTTGGTTCTATCCTAGGAGCAAAAACAGTAAAAAGAAATAATACAACGGTGGCTACAATCGCAACCTGGATGCGCCCCGCAAAAGAATATTACGTCATATTACATTTACATCGAATGAATGAATATTAAACCCATCTCAAACCCCGGCTAATCATCACAACACTCCAATCAAGTCCATATACACAAACAGTAAATATTACAGAAATGTACAACCCCCTGCCAACCGACATACTAGCAGTTAGGGGAGGTTTACGAATACATTAAACATTACAGATAAAAACCCAATTAGCAAATAATTTAGAACATCGATCAACAACCTTTTTCCGTGTCTACACCAAAAGCAAACCAGCACTGAAGTAACCTGGGCAGAAACAGAAAATACAGGAAAACAGAACACCAAAATATATGAATTTTAGAGCAAATCGGAGTCAACTCGGGGTTGACTCCGCCGCGGATCCGCGGCCACAAGCACAATCTTGCCGCGGATCCGCGGCTATCAAGCCGAGTTAGAACTTCGTATTTCCCAGAATTCTTAAATTTCCCTGTTGTGAATTTTAAGGCATATCAAATAATTTTTTCGACACGTTTAAAATTAACAGAAACTGATAGGGTTCCGGTGTTTCGTTTTCGCGTTTTTCCGTCGATCGAAACTCTAATTAGTTGCTAACAAGCTAGTAATAGTTTAGTTGGCTCTAATACCACTGTAAGTCCATGTTACGCACCCCACGATCTTGCGGGGAGGCGGAATATATGAAAAACGATTATCAAAGCTTCGTAACACGTACTTGAGCGCATGAATCGTATCTAAACCGTTACTAGCAAACTACGAGAGGTTTAACTACTCGGATTCGAAGTTATACCTCACGTTACATGTCCTTCGGGTCTTCATCGCTGTCCTCCACTCCTCGTAGGCTCCTTGGAACATCGGCACCTCAACGGCCTCCTCGAGTCAAAGACGATCCACCCGAGAGCTCCTACTTCAAGCTTGATCTCTAATTTGAGATAACTAGGTTGCTCAAAGTGCTAATCTAAGCTACCTAGGGGATATAGACTGAGGTTATGGATGTATTAGTCTAGCTAACCCTTGATCTCAACACATGAGAGGTTAGAGTTAGGGTTTCAAGAATGAGAGAGCTTGAGGAGAGAGAAGGTGATGATAAGAATGATATTGAAAAATGAACTCATTAGAATATAACAACCATAACAATTTATCAAATAAATAATATAAATGATTAATCATCATGGTTGATGCATTCACCTTGTGTGATTCATCACATGAGTCATAAGCTCAATAAATGAAGCATTAACTCTGAATCACACAAATGAGTCATTAAGCAATAAATGCTTATGCCACCTTAACCCCCAAGTCACCATGCTTCTAGAAGCTTCCCGGAAAATTACGAGAACGCCCCTCCAATCCGTGAAAACACGGAAAAACTTTAGACTGTATAAATCCAATAACCTGATACTAGAATCTGGCTTAAACCAAAGCCGGCTAGTAAAAACTGTCCGAAACGTCGTACGTGCGTTTAAACACGTATGCGTCCGAACCCTTGTCGTAAAACCATACGACTTCTATATCGTTTCACCTAGAGCAGGGAAACCCTCTGTGTGGGACTCTAAAAACTCGACACTACGCTGGCAGTGGGTTTAACCACAAACCGCAAGCGGCACTAGCTGTGCGTAACAGTCCCCAGGTAGATGTCGATGAGAAGGCCGATGAGGAAACCCATCTGAACTCCTACTGAGCCTGATGTGACAATCTCCGTACAGTCCGGTCTGTTCGTCTAAGACTATCGCATATCGAGCCTAGGGGGCCGCAAGCGTCAGTCCCCTAATAGCGGTATAAGTCATGTCGGAGCGTAGCCCATTACACCCTGAGAAACTACTGGAACCTACCAGTAAATCTCGCTTTCCCTGGCCAGGGACTTTGTGTAATGGCTCTCTGACACAACGCGATATCAACTCCCAATACCGGAAGAGACGAATCCTGTCTAACCGCCACTGCCTCCAAGTGCTCGGGACTGCACCCAACTGCTACCTGTTTGCACGACTCCTTTGAGCCGTGGTAGGGTAGCAATCTAAGAACAGTGGGACACACTCGAGGCGAAGTAGCAGTGTTAAGTCTGCGGACTATGCTGTACTCATGTCACCTGGGAACTGTTAACTGATGACGGGTATAATACCAACCAACAGTTCCCCTGCGAGTCATGTCCGGTGTACCCGTAACCTAACGAGCACCTGTATACTATCTCCAGTACGACGTACTGATGGTTGTGGGACAGACCTTCTCCCAACTGGGATGAGAAGCGTACACACTAGTCTACTCCGGAATATCGATGCCCTGTCTCGATAATCCTACGACTAGGGACAAGTATAGGATGTTGCTTATAGACTACCCAGCCTCCACTAGTGTGACTGCCATCACAACGCTGGTAATCAAGCAAAGATCCTGAGGGCTCTACTAATATGTATAAGTGATACGTTACAAGAAACATATGCACATATTAAAGTAGACAAAACCAAGTAGCATACTACCATATTTAGCAAGACTGTCAATACAACTGTGAATATCCCAAGCTTCCATTAAGTAATATACATGGTAGTATGATACAATAATGGCCCCTAAGGCATATACACTAACATGGTGAGTATCAATCCCTTCATCTTCATCTAGCCATGGAGGGTATCCTCCATCGTGTTTCTTTCCCTCACACTCCCGAACAAAACGGGGCAACGGAACGCAAGCACTGTCACATTATAAAGACCGCTCGTGCTCTTCTTGCTCACGTTTCCATCCCTTCTCATTACTGGGATGAGGTCGTCCAAACCACACTCTTTCTAATTAATTGTCTCCCTACTCCAGTCATTCGCAACGACACCCTTCTCCATAAATTATTTGGTCACCATCCTAATTATACCTTCTTTCACACATTTGGATGTGCGTGTTATCCTTGGCTTTATTCCTATGCTCCACATAAACTTGCTACTCGGTTCAATCGCTGTGTGTTCATGAGCTATAGTACTCAACACCATGGTTACCATTGTTTATATGTACAATTCGGACCGAACGTATATGTCAAGGCATATTATTTTTTATGAGACTTGCTTCCCCTTTCCAGGTTCAGATTCTCTCACAGGTTTTCCGCAGAACATTGAGCACCTTCCAGGAGCGGGAATCCTTGGCTCTGACCTTATCTCGAGCCTAGCTTTACCACTACTGTTGGCCACCGCCTCCCTTCGTACGGATGGCATCTTTGGACCTTCCCTATGCCGGTTGCCGCAACTTGCTCAACCTATCCATTCGTCTAGGGTCGCTCCTTCTCCAGCGAGCTCCCCATCATCAACTCCCAGTCCTGCTTACATTCATGCTCCCCGGTCGCCACCTGCAGATGACCCTAGTCTCCAACTTTCCGCACAATCCTCCCCGCTCTCGGACACCCCTTCCACCACCTCGCCGATCACTCCCGACAAGTCCCATATTCTTTGCATGCGCTTTCTTGCCGACATTTATGCCACCACTGACCCGGTGAATCTCCGCCACCTCACGCGCTTACCAGCAGTCACGCATTACCTTCAGCACTTCTTGCCACTACTTTTGTCGAGCCCACCTGCTTTACTCAGGCATCCAAGGACCCGTCGTGACGTGCGGCCATGTCCTCTGAATTCGATACTCTATTTCGCAATGGAACATGGTCGCATCGTCCCTCGCCAATCTCATTTCAATATCGTCAGGTGTAAATGCGTGTTTAATCTGAAACATCGTGTTGATGGTTTGATTGAGCGTTACAAGGCGCGGCTCATGGCCAAAGGGTTTCGGCAACAACCCGGTGTCGACTATTTCGACACTTTCAGTCCAGTTATCAAGATCACCACGGTTCGCTTGATTCTTGCAATTGCGATCAGCTCGGGTTAGCTAGTGCGGAAGTTGGATATATCGAATGCATTTTTACATGGTCATCTCGAGGAAGTGGTCTATATGGATCAGCCTCCGGGCTTTACTCACCTTCAATTTCCCAATCATGTATGTCGATTGCATCGCTCTCTTTACAGACTTCATCAGGCTCCTCGTGCTTGATTCAAACATTTGAGTACTCAACTCATTCATCTCGGCTTCCTTGGTTCCAAGACCGATACTTCGCTGTTCTTTTGTTAGAACTGACGCTCATGAATTTATCTCTTGATTTATGTTGATGATATTCTAATCACTGGCTCCGATCAAGGGGCGTTACTAACCCTATTGCCTCTCTTCAACGGGAATTCTCCATTCATGATCTTAGTGTTGCTTATTATTTCCTTAGGATCGAACTCTGTTCTCACCCCGATGACTGCCTTTTATCTAAATTTCAATATATTGTGGATATTCTTAAATGCTCCAAAATGACTGCCGCACGCTTGATGTGCACACTTATGGCCACCGTCATGACTACCGATGATCCTCCTTCCACTCCCCTTGCTGATCCTTCTATGTACCGCAGTATTTTGAGCGCTCTTTAATATGTCACCGTCACTTGCCCCGATGTCTCCTTCGCTGTCAATCGGTCCTGTCAGCATTTGCACGCTCCTACTAAGCACCATTCGTTGCTAATTAAGCACATTCTACGCTATCTTCATGGCACGCACTCTCATGGCCTTATTCTCTACCGGGATTTGCCACGACATCTGCATGTGTTTCAGTGATGCTGGTTGGGTTGGGAATAGTACGGATCGTCGTTTCACCAGTGGCTACACTATTTTCTTGGGTCGCAATCTCATTTCATGGAGCTCTAAGAAACAAGTAACGATCGCTCGCTCAAGCACAGAGGCTGAATACAAGACGCTATCAAATTCCACGACCGAGCTCATTTGGCTTCAATCCTTACTTCACGAGCTAGGATTCAATCATTTCCCACATGTGTTGTGGTGTGATAACATTGACGCTACATACCTTGCTGCTAATCCTATTTTCCATGCTCGCATTACACATGTTGAAATTGACTTTCATATTTTTCATGAACGTGTTGTTGACAACCAACTTATTGTGCGCTACATCTCTACGCGTGATCAACGTGCCAATGCTCTCACTAAGCCACTCTCGAGACGATGCTTTTTCGAACTGCGTTTCAAGCTCAATGTCGTCCAGCCACCGTTCAGTTTGAGGGGATGTAATAACGAATCAAAACCATCAGGCCAACAGACGTCTGACTCTTCAAGTCAGACGCCTGATCAAGACGACAGATGTCTGGCCCTTTCAGGTCGGACGTCTAGAATTGGTTAGTGCGATAACAGAGTACAGCCAGACGTCTGCATCTGTAAGGGAAAGACGTCTGAATTTGGTTTGCGCTCTAACAGAGCAACCAGACGTCTGCACTTGTGCGGGGCAGACGTCTGGGCCTACACAGCCTGAATAGTTTGAAAAGATTTCTGAATATTTGTTAAGAGATTTTGAAAGATTAGATTGTGAGATTTAATTGCAACAAAATATTTACGAGATTGATTGGGTTGTAACAAATATTATATATGAAATAATATATAAAAAATCCAAGAGAGAGAAGAATTTCTGAGGCTTCTTCTTTCCCTATCTCTAGCTATTTCTTTAATAAAATCTTGATGCCTAATGTATCTGATCATTTCTAGCCATAACAACCAAGCTAGATCTTCGACCCATGGGAGACTTGTAATTTTCATTATTATCTTTCGTCTTCGTAAATCATGTTTAATTTCTTTAATAAAAACTGTATTTTTTCCATCTGTATATTTTTTTGGGATGACAACCCTTTATAATAAAGAACTGAAAATAATCATAATGTGCACAAGACTAGTAACAAATGTTAAAAGATTTTGGCGGTGGTTCAAGGAAGTCATTTCTATCATGATCTATGCTTGTGAGGGACGCAACAGAGAGATTCTCCAAAGCCTAAGTCGTGTAGGTGTGTGAAGGAGAGAGATAATAGCTAGCTAGGGTTGATTGATAAATTAAAAGATGTTTCTATTTCAATCCCCATCAATCCTATATTGGGCTCTTAAAACTTCCATTTTGGGGAACATTTCTCATCTCTCTCTCCTTTTCATCCTTTATTATTCCTCTGTGCCAAATGGACTTCTGTAGCAAGTTTACTAGGTCAGTGATCACTAATTGCCTTGTAGTATTTTGGGTGCCATTGATTGTGATGTACAACCTCTCTCTCTCTCTCTCAAGTATTTCCAAACCATTATCTCTCTCTCTCTCTCTCAAGTATTTCCAAACCATCATCATAATTTCATAATCTTGTTGCAGCGGAAATTGTTCTAAGATATTTAATGAATGATTGATCATGTTTTCTTAATATTTATAATGCAATCCTGGACATGAAACGTTTGAAGTATAACAGAAATCTCGTCTTTGTGCCACAAAGAGTTAGCGCACACGAAAATGGGCATAAATTTACTATACTTTTTAACTTTTGCGTGCTACCTTCAATATATGCATGTTAGGCCATAGCTACGTACATATATATGTTGGAATTCTTCAAAGCAACCTAAATACATCACATAGGTGTGTTAGTACCAAGTTATTTTAGAATCAATTAAGAATTTAAAAATGAAATGACAATTATTTTGATAGAATTCTTTTTTATTGAAATGATGGTCATTTAATTTCTTTATCCATATGATAATTTTGTACTATAACTTTAGTGTTAGCTAGAAAAGTGGAGGGATGAAACTGGTGACAAGTGATGGACGGCGATCGACGCAGCGAGCTGTTAGGGGCGATCGGGCAACAGATGGGGTTTAGGTGGTGACTGAGCTGGGGCACACGGTTGGTCGGTTCACGGTAACCAGACGGCAGACAGTCGACAATGGCAGGTGGTCAGCGGTAGGTTGGTGGAGGCGAAAACTAGGCGATCGATGGAGCTAGCTGTTATTGGTCTACAACAACGGTCAGCAGCATGTCGCAGTGGAGTCGATGAGACTATGGATGGCAGCGTCAGTTGGTCAGGGACGGCGATGGGTCGGTGGTTGGCTAGGGTCGACGATCTCCTGCAGCGGAACAAGTCAGTGTTGGGATGGTTTACTCTAGTGTTGATCAATTATGTACACTCAGGTTTAGAAATTCTAGTGGCATGTGATGATTTTGGAAGTGAAGCATTAATCTTTTCTTTTCTTTTTTTTTTTTACTATAATTTGAATTTTTTTTTTACTATAATTTGAATGGCGAGTTGGAAAATTCTAATTTCAATATTATAAAATACTAGATTCGACTAACAGTGAGTAAATTCCAATTTCAAATGACTTGAAAATAACACGATAATTCAAGTTTTGGATTAATTTGGTTTTTGAAATGACCTAGGACTATGCGATCACCCCGTAAAGATTTAAAACTGGTAGGAAAAATATATACTATATTTACGAAACTTCCAAACAAGGATTAATTATCTATTTTTTCAACGAGTTACCATGTTATAGATAAAAACCTTGCATTATTCTTAAATTGTTGGATTTATATTTCTTTCTCCAACATATATAGGTCTCTCTCTCTCTCTCTCTCTCATACCACACATCAGTTCTAGGGCCAAAGCTCTATTTATACCCATCCATTCCCACCTTTTGTTGCATACTTCCTCACTAGCTCTCTCTTAGCTAGGTTTAGCTTTGTTTCTTCCTTTTTTCCTTTTGAATACCATTTAAGGGCTTCTTTTCTTTCTTTTCCTCCAAAACTTTTAATCCCTTTTCTTTTCAATGTGGGTTTTCTTGGGCCAAGATGAAGATAAGAGTAGGTTAGATTTAGGGTTTAGTTACATGAAGACACATTCATCAATTGACAGTCACTTTTTGCAGGTGCAGCATCTTCAAGATTCACAACTATATCATAAAGAGGTCTCTTTACTTTATTCAAGAAGAAACCCTAGGTATATGAGAATCTTGATGATGCTGCATCAGCCATGAGTGACTTTGGAAGAACAAATGTATGTGTAATGTATGTACAATTTCATATGAGAAACTGTATTCCGTCGCTATGGTCTTCGGTAATATGAAGGCAGCCCATCGGTAAAAGTCAGGTAACTAGCAATATGACACAAGCTTCCTTGCTTTTTTATCTTTTTTCTTTTGTGGTCAGTTCGTTTAAAAGCATGTGTGAATGAATTTGAATCTGAATGGTTCTATATTATCTCAAGGTAATTCTATTAAGACCGAACTTTGGAATTATGATGAGAATTATAATCAAAAATATAATATTATATCATATCTGTGAGATCCTTAACCTCTGACCTTTAGTTTATTCTACTCTCTTTAATATGCATGGAATTATTTAAGCATAGTCTCACATGAGAGCACCGATTTTTTTCTTCCTCTGAAAACTTTGGGGCTTTTCTACATGTCATCCTCAAAATTTTAAATTCTAATTTAAGATAGAACTTAAAAAGAATAAAATTGTCAACCACACTTCATCCTGTGGGCTTTATGCCTTATAACTTAACAATTCTGTTGGGCTAGCCCAAGAAAAGTGCCTATATATGTGGCAAGTTTGTTTTGAGTCCTAATAGGTTTCATTCTTTAAGAGCCCATTTATACGTTTATATGGCTTTCCTAGATGAGCAAACAACGAGCAGTTTATAGCAGATATAGGAATAAAAAGCCCAACGTGGAGAGTTGAGGATGGTGGAAGTGTATGCATCCATGACAACGAGCTGCAAAAATGACTGTGGTTGTTACAGCACATGGAAATGTCGGTAGCCGACAACAGCGGTGGCGATAGGGTCGATGTTTGAGCAGATATAACTGTTGTCTTATCCATAATCGGTAGTCGTAGGCGGCATCGGAAACAGATATGAATAGTTATCAAAAATGAGAATTACTATCTGTGTACGGTAAAAGTTGGATTGGGAGACTTATGTAGAATGAATATTAGAAAGGAAAAAAATACCTGTAACTAAAAGGTTACCATTTTCTACCTCGAATACGGATATAAGATGTCATTATATCTGTAGCAGCTATCAGCCGATCCGGATACAAATACAAATACGAATAGTAATCACAATTAAAAATTACTGTTGATAAGGATACCGAGTTAGTATGGATAATATAAATTATGTATCCATTCACATCTACAGTCGATGGATAGCGGCTTATCAACTGGCGGACTAGCAGTTGATTTTAATTATAAAGAAATTTTCTTACTCCGTTTAGATTCAATGATTGGTGA
Organism: Agapanthus africanus; assembly: GCA_030015575.1. Lineage (NCBI taxonomy): Eukaryota > Viridiplantae > Streptophyta > Magnoliopsida > Asparagales > Amaryllidaceae > Agapanthus > Agapanthus africanus. The sequence continues at coordinate 171,643,507 of CM057337.1, read as the reverse complement.
TTGTTTCAAGATGATATCAATTATATTTTTCTTAAACTTGGTTTATTTTATAATTAAGAAAATTTCAAAGGAAGATTAAGAATATCGTCTTCTTCCTTCTCTTTGTTTTCCTCTCTTCTTCCTCAAAATTCAATTAAACATGAAAAGAACGATGATAACCATGATGATGCGGTTGAAAAGAGGGCATTCATTGTGATAGAGAAGTCTCAGGAGAATGATAGGGGGATCAATTGGGACTGAAAACGGAGGTTGGGACCGACAATGACAAGGATGCAGGATGCAGGAGGAGGAGGAGGAGGAGGAGGAGGAGATGATGATGATGGAAAAGGTTTTTTGTTAAAAATAAATAAAATAAGGAAATTAAATTTAGGGTTAATTGTTAAATAATACCTCAATATTTAACATACTTTGCACTTATATACATTATTGATTTTTTTCGTTGCAATTATACACTCTAAAGTGCAAACCATTAATATATTTGCTTCCTTCAATTGACTATTAAATCCATCACTATTTTAAATAAAATCCATATGATTTATATTTTAGGATATTTAAGTGCAGCGAAAAAATCAATAAGATATATACGTGCAAAGTAGGTGAAATATTGGGGTGTTATTTAGCAATTAAGCCTTAAATTTACTGGATGGAATTGTTCTTGAAAAGTAAAGTAAAAGTTTTTGTTGAGAGTGATATAAATATCAGGTTCTTGATGGGGTATTGGTAATTTACAAAGTTTTAGGAGGCTTTTGTTAAACCCCTTTAAGGAAATGTTAATTGTTAACTAATCAAGTGACAGGGTGGTTGTTGGACATTAATGAGTTTCGGAGTTGTTAAAAAGGGAGAAATACATTACCACTAATCATTATGATTAACTATATTAATGCTAAAGACAGACTGCCTCCAAAATTGAATTTCCCAAGTTAAAAAAAGTTAATAGACCTTTTTTTTAATATATTCTCTTATTAATTTAATTACTTGCATGCTCGGTAAGATTCGTTTTCTATGGCTAGAATTTTGCTCACGCTATGCTGGTGTATATTAAAATAAATATTTGATGTTGATATTTTCACTGTCTAGACAAAAAATCTGTCGTCTTAACTGAGGTATGTTTGTTTGGCTGGAGTTCTCAAAATCAGGTGTTTCAACTTCTGATTTGAGCACAACATTAAAAATTTTGTGTTTGTTTTGTTTGAAAGGTCCATGACTTCGAAATCCTAATTTCCTACGTGGCTGGCATGTACGAATCTGGAGTTCGAAATCGCATATATTTTGGTGGAGTTGGGATGGAGTTTGTAAAATCAAATACTTTTTAATTTTTTTAATACTTCTTCTCTCTTAATTATCCTGCTTCTAATTTTAAGTATAAGTAATTATTTCCAAACAAACAATGGAAGCCAGACTCTTTATTTTTATGCATAACTTTCAACTCCTTAAAAATTACTCCAAGGGAACAAACAAGCCCCAAAAGACTTCAAGATCTTTCATATTTTATGTCAATGATACAAACATGTACGCACATGCATTGCACTTTCAAAGAGTTCGATCATGTGTATCAACTTAGGTTAAAGGATTCTTTTTCATTTTTTCTAAATATTTTATTTCCATTAATTATGAGAGGGCCCCCATTGCCCCTCCTCTTTTGTTATAATAGCAGAGAATTTCAATACTTTAGAATATTTGTTTTTTATGGTTAAGAGGATCAACCATATAGCTATGCATCACTATCATGATTTGTCCAAGTGAATTTGTTCTTCTCTATTATTGAAATGCAAATTTCCTTACTATTATAATTATAATGTAAGCTTTAAAGATGCAGCTCATATAAAATCTTTCGAAACTTATTTTTTATATGAAGCTATACATATCAACAACATATTTAAATATATTAATTGATTGATTTAAGGCTTAATTTTACAAAACCGCTCTTTAATTTCGCCGAATCTCATAATACTCTCGTATACTTTAAAATAGATAAGAAACTACCCAATTTGATGATTCCACCGTTTACCTAAAGAAAAATGACATTTTCCTCTCTATAGTAATTTAATATTTAAAAATATATAATTCTTCTTCCTCTTTCACCATCTCGTCCGCCCGCCGCCGTCAGGACGGCGACAATCCCACCACCGGCGCAGCCTCTATTGGATATGTATGCCCTAGAGGCCATTATTGTATATATATAGTGGATGCTTGGACATATGTATGTACATGACAATCTTGCTCGATATGATAGTATGTTATTTGGTTTGTCTTTATCTTAACATGTGTATATATTTTACTTGTAATTACGTATCACTAATACATGTTGATAAAAACCCGTAGGATTATTGTTTGACTACCAGTGTTATGATGACGATCATACATGTGGGGGCTGAGTAGTCCATAAGCACATTCTTAAAAGTCCTTGGTCATGGGTGTTGGATATAGGTGCCTTCAAGCCAATTATTGTAATTGAAGGAGGACCTATACGAGAGAACAATTTTACTCAAGATAATAATATACTATCTGGTTTGCCTTTATCTTTCATGTGATGCATTTTATTTACTATCACGTATCGTTTAAACATGAGATAAAACCTTAGAATTTTGCTTGAATACCAGGACGATGATGGAGATTGTACTAATGGGGCCTGTGTAGTTGATAAACGCATTCTTAAAAGTCTCTAGTTGTACGAGTATCAAGACTGAGTATCGGTACTCCAGTTTAGACTAGTGTGTACGTTTCCTGACCCGGTTGGAGGCCGATAGTTGATCCTGCAGCTATTTGTGTTTGACATCAAGGATTGTATACATGTGCTCATTAGATGAGTTACACTGGATGAACTTACCAAGAACTCTTAGTTGGTAATATACCAATGTCAGGTAGCAGTTCTCTTGTGACATGGGTACAGGGTAGTCTCTAGGACCTGAGATCGCCACAGTGTCACATGTGTGTTCCCACTATACTTTGGCTTGGCATGTTACAAATCGCCAGTGTGAAAGGCCCTGTGCACCAGATCACGGGAGGGGCCTCTTCCAGGACAGCTTTCAATGGACTATCTCAGAGGCCAGTAAGTTTGTTCGCCAACAATAGGCCAGACTTTTGCATCTACTGCAAAAGAACAAGGCACCTTGTGAAGAACTGTCACAGGGCGAACAACTTGTGCCTGATCTGTGGGTCTTTAACTCACACCATTAGAGCATGCCCTAAAACCGAAGACCTAACAACCCTCCAGCTAGACCAGCGATCCAAGTTCCTCCTACCCGGTTAGCTTTACCAGCTCCAGCTCCTCACACCCAGACTGCTCCACCCCAATGCCGAATGTTTAACCAGGCACAAAGGTAAGTGCTGTGACGGCAAGCATTCACTATGTTGGTCGAAGAGGCCGAAGCTACGGGTCAGGTTATCACTGGTAAATCCTTGCCCTATTTCCTTTCAAGTCCTTTCAATTCATAGTCATCTTATATTTGTTATACTTAAACATATACCATGCGACTTAGGTACAATCTTAGTAGCCTCCCAACCTGCACTCATCTCTTCAACACTGGGGCATCACATTGCTTTATGTCGCAACGGTTCATAAGAATTCATGCGATCCTAGTTAAGTAGCTCATATCCAGCTGGAATGTCAGTTCATGGAACAACATTCTAAAAGCAATTTTAGGATATGATCTGTGTCCAGTGGTCATCTGCAGTTGTGAATTCTATGCGGACTTCAAGGTGCTGGACATACCGAACTTCGACGTAGTCTTGGGAATGGACTGGCCGGGAACTTTCTTTACTACCATCGACTGTCGCCAAAGGAGGGTAGTGTTTGAAATACCAGATCACCCAGTGTTCTACTTCAAAAGTGGAGACCGGACCTTGGAGCCTAGCATCTACCGAGCAAAACCAAAGAAGGCAGAGATTACAGCGTTGCAAGCAAAATGATCGAAGCTAGAGATAGTTCGAGAGTTCGAGAATGTATTTACGGAAGATATATCACGTTTGCCTCCCGATCGAGCTCTTGAATTCAGCATTGATTTGCAACCCGGTGCACAACCAGTGATAAAAGCTCCATACCGATTAAGTCCGGAGGGATTGAAGTAGACCCGCATTCAGTTGGACGGACTTCTGAAGAAAGGTTGGATCCGTCCCAGTACTTCAAGTTGGGGATCTCCGGTGCTACTGGTGAAGAAGAAGGATGGTACATACAGGATGTGCGTAGATTATCGAGCACCGAACGAAGTGACAATTAAGAACAAGTGATTGATCGTGAAAAAGTGTTTTTTTAAATAACCGCAATCAAGACGGTGTCGTTAGTAGCTAACCGCGATGAGTACAGGTCGTCCGCAGGGAAACGTGAACTCTTTTCTTGCTTTAGACGAGTTGATGAAAGATGGGTGATTGTTTGTCGTTATATTTTAAAATGGATATAAGATTTATAATAAAAAGGCTTGTAGGGTTCATAGGATTTATTAGTTAATGGATGAATATTTAAAAATGACTCTTTTATCTTTTAATAGTTTAAAACTAGAGCGATAGTGATGAATGTAGATTAGGGTTCTTGGAGGGAATAGGGTTTCCCACTAATAACCCTTTTTCTTTCATTGATCTCTATTCATGTTAAGCCCTTAACAAAACAAGTGTTTAACCGATCTCAAATCGCGGACGAGACTATCAATAAATTGATAGTGAGCCCGATAAGGAGGCTAACATTTATTTTGCTAAAGTTTATAAACTTTAAAATGTTTAAAAGAAGTTAAAAGATTTTTTCATCCATTATCCTTCCCTATCCTATAAACCCTAGCAAGTTAGGAATTACTCGCTCATGGTTAGTGAAGAAAGGTTGAAGAAGAAAGAAATCATAATTAAGGTGCAGAAAAAGTAATGCGTAAAAGTAAGTGCAGAAAAAGTAAATGCGAAAAGAATTAAAATAAAATCTACCTTTATTAATCAACTATTGTATTTACAATTCTCCTTAGAAAGTAGATTACAAGAACCCTAGTTTGCTCTAAATCTCTCTCTTTGTGGAGATAGATGAATAGATGATGATCACTCGGATACATGGATCTCTTGATCTCTTCGGTAATGATTTTTGAATGTACAGCTCTCGATCCTTTATATAGTATTTGAAACTAGAAAGCCTAGATTCCATATATGAGCATATACAGTTACGATCCAAGCCACAAAATCTCACATCCGACGGTTACCAATGAGCCGCGGATCCACCGCGTTTTGCCATGTTTGGCCGCCCTTCCGCCGCAACTTGGTGGAATCAGGATTTGATATTTCTTCTAGTCTCTCGTGTTGACATGTGGAGATCCTTTTGATATTTAGATTCTGAAAATAATACTCCGAGTCTCTGCCGTTGCAAGATCTCTCGATTTTCTTCTAAAATTTGGCAGATTTGGTTCCGATATCCTGATTTGATTTGGATCTCTTACTTGGATTCTAGACCTAAGCTAATATCTGCACAATATCTCAAATCAAAGTGTTTAGTAGCATTTTATATTTTTGAGATATTATCCTAACCATTTATATAATATAATATCTTAAGAATATTGATTAGAATTATTTGATATGATATGCATATTTTAATTATTAAGATTTCATTTAAATATTATATGCATATATTTTCCCTCATTATATTAATTATAATGTAGAAACATATGTTAATAAAATTTTTCCAAATAAACCCACATATGTTCTATATCTACAATAAACACCTTTTAGTACTTAACAATAGGAGAGAAAATAATCATTTAAATGTGTAATATTTTATACTAATCAAATACCCCCAAACTTATCTTTGATCATCCAGAGAAAACTAGTAATTAAAGAGAAAGAGAAAAAGAAAAACTAACTAGCACATTTTCGTAGGTAACACAATTGCACTTAGTACGTGCAACAAGCCTTTAAACCTTTAGGTGTCCATAGTAGGAGGAGTGTTGTCTCCTGAGAGTTTTCAGCGGATTACACTCATAAAATCCCATAATAAAAGAAAGAATATGAAAATTACATACAAAGATAAGGAACTTATAAAAGAAAGGACTTGAAAATAAGAGTTTCATACTACACTAGCTTTTTAGTTACCTTCAGCCCTATCTTAATAGTCATGAAAAATATCAGAAATCATATCATCCCTCAATAAAACATCGTCTTTAGTCTTCCTCCCTACCTTTCTTCCAAACATCGATCATATACCCCTACATGTGTGTAAAAAACACCAATACACTTAGAAAATTAAATTCAAGTTATCATGCTTTTGTCTATCTTCCGTAGTACTTTTTAGTCGGTGAATGTTTTAAATGGAATTGCTCACACATTCTTCATGCGACCGTTAATACTTCTTGAGGTACTAACCAACCGATTACCAAATGTGCTCACTCATTTAGGCATAATTAGCAATATCCTAGTCTTGCAACATCTAAGGCTTAGCAGTGGCTCCCAAACCAGTTGGTCTAAGACATTAGGTGATAAGGCACCCTCGCTATATTTTTTATGCTGCCTTAAGTAATTACAAAACTAGTGTTCATTTTTCTTCTCCATTTATATTTTCTGTGTCATTTATCTTTTGTTGATTTATATATTTTTTCCTTCATATTAAGGATTTTAGACAAGAGCATTTCAAGGTATTCTCTACTATCCCAAATTTCAAGATGTGTGTAAGTGCGTATAGTAGGATATCAACGTTCAGATGTTTGGACTCAAGAATAAGGACTATTTTTCAGACATATTTCTATTCTCAGATTAGTGATTCCTTTCATCTTACTAACCCTTAGGACAACAGCTCATGATTACCTATTACTAGCTTCATTTTAAAACATCTAATTTTCTTGCTTTTCTTAAATTTCTTCATATCTTTCATATGTATTTTTCACTTTCTAACTTTTATTTCCAAAAAATTTAGTGCTATTATTTAGTATAATGTAAAATGATGCGTAAATAAGCACAAAGCTCCCCCCAAACCTATTTACAGCAGTGTTCTCACTGATGTCATCTTTTAAGTTCAAAACCTGTAGATTTAGGAGGAAAAATTCTCAATGATTAGTAAAAGGGGACAAAAGTCAATGACAGTGAAATCCTCCTCCAAACTTATTTTTGTCTCACAATTGTTCAAATTTTTTTTTCTTTCAAGAGCCAAAATATTTTTCTCCCCCCCAAACTTAATTAAAACCATGTTTTAAGAATTTAAAATCATAAGAGGGGGGAGGGGGTAAAATTATTGGTCCATATAAAACTTTACAAAGACCAAAAGTCAACACCAACCATTCGAATATTTTATCAATGTGACACCATGGTTGGTAGAAGATCATGTCACAGACATACATGAAGAAGTGGGGGTGGAGATAAGAGGTTTAATTGAACGGGTTTACGTCTCGGTTGATGGAGACGAAACAGTGATGGTGGATGAAAACGCGAATGCGAAAGACAAGGAGTAGGTGGAATATTCGCATTCTCATACTTGATAAGAAGAATGGGTGGGGTGGAGGTTGATTCATCACAACATTCATGTATTTTAGGAATACGAGTTCTTCGGCAAAAATGTCTTCAAAAATTCCATCGATATTCCAAATGATAATCTTATCGGAAAGAAAGGTATGATCCTCGGATAGCCCGACTAAATCATTTGACAAGTCAAAGGATTCGGACTTATGTGTGGACTTGTTGACAGAAGGGTCTTCATGTGTATAATAAATAGCAGGATCGAACAATAACGCACTAGTGGCGTCGAGATGAGTATCGTGAAGCTCCTCAAATTCGCAACTGTCGGAAGCTATCTTTTTGACAGAATATACATCTATTATATGAGCATAGGGTTCCGAAGGTTGACTTCCTAACTTGTAGATATTAAGCTTAATTGTCATCTTCCCAAAGGACAGGTTCATTGAACCGTTACGACAATTGATTATCGCGTTGGAAGTTGCTAGAAAAGGTCGATCTAGAATCACCGGAATTTGGTTTCATGGATTTGCTATAGGCTGTGCATCTATAACTATAAAGTCCATAGGGAATATAAATTCCCCGACTTTGATTAACACGTCCTCTAGCTCACCCCTTGGTTGGGTGATAGATCGATCGGTCATCTGGAGAGTGCAGTGCGCAGGTTTTAACTCTCCTATGCCTAATTGCTCATAAACAGAATACAGAAGCAAGTTAACACTAGCACCTAAATCGAGTAAAGCGCGATTGATATTTTTACCCCCAATAGCAATAGATATTGTAGGACAACCGGGGACCTTACGTTTCTTAGGCACATGTTGGGTAAAAAAAATGCTCGTATTACTCGCCACGGAAACTTTTTTAGGCACTTGAATTTTCCTTTTCCTAGTGGACAAGTCCTTTAGAATTTTCGCATAGGATGGAACTTGTTGGATAGCATCTAGGAGAGGAATATTTATGTTAATTTGCTTAAAAATTTTCACAATCTTCTCCGGGACTTGGTCTGTTGGCCTTTAACCTGTTTGGAAAATGAGCTTTATCAATAAGGGTTGGGTCTAACTTTTGAGGAGAAGTTTGTGTGGATAGAATGGATCCCTAAATTGGATTTTTGATGGTCGTAGATGGTAATTCCTTCAAGGAAGTGGGCTGAGAGTTCGAGCCTAGTGGAAAACGGAGAATAGGCTCGGAAGAAGGTGGTGGAATAGATGAAATAGGAGTAGAAGTAATAGCCGAGGTATCATCAATATCATTGTTCTCCGCCGAAAGACGCGACCGGGAAGACAAACGTCTCGCCTGAATTTGGGGGCAGATGCTATTTGGTTTTATCCGTCCACCTCTCCGAAGATACCAAGTTGATTTATGGCACCATGTATCGGAGGTTTAGACGGATGCGGCCGTTGTAGCAGACTTCGTTATATTCCCCCTCGTTGTAAGGGGTTTTTGATTGCGGGGATACTTTTCCCTGCAGGCGCAAGCCCCTGCAGTTAATTACACTACCGCAACGCGATAACAACTTTCTTTTTCTCCAGAAGGTCACTTCGTGTCGTGTGTGTTTGTTTTGTTTTTGGTTACCCATGGATTGTATACAGAGACTAATTTATGTTGTCGCCCGTAGGGCGTGGATTAGCCCAAATCCGTATTTTCTTAGATTTGGGTTTGGATTTGTTTTAAGGATCGTTAACCTCATTTGAGATTAAGATCAACTTAAATGCTTGTTAAGGATACGTTAGTCTAATTTTAGACTAAGATCTACGTAAAAAGATTTTTGGATCATTTAGATCCAGCAAAAGAGCTTTTGAACTTTATCGGTTTAGTTTAGGGACGTTGCGGTCCATAAGTTTAAAGACGTCATAGTCCGTGAGTTTAAGGACGTCATAGTCCGTAGGATTTAGTTTAGGGATGTTGCGGTCCGTAAGTTTAAGGACTTCATAGTCCATGAGTTTAAAGACATCATAATCTGTAAGGTTTTTTCAGTTTAAGGACATCATAGTCCATGAAGTTTAGTTTAAGGATGTCACGGTCCGTTGTTAGTTTAAGGACATTACGGTCCAGAGTTAGTTTAAAAACATTACGGTCCATCATTAGTTTAAGAACGTTGCGGTCCATTGTTTGGATGTAATCATGGGTTTGGAAATGCACCAGATAGTTATTGGTTGTCGGGACCCACCACCTTTCTGAAGACGTTGAAGAATTACAACGACATGTATCAGAGATGTGAAGAGATGTACCCTTGAACCAAATGCCAGATTGAGAAGCAATAGGATAAACATTATTGTAAATGCCATATGAGATGATTAATTTTGGAAGGCCTGAGCATGATTAGGGCTCGGTTAAAAACAAGGTTTTGGGTTTGGGAGACTTAGCTAACTTGGGCTAAGGTTGGCCTATCATAGTGTTAAACATTAGCATATGTTCGGCGCTCACGTGCTCCCACGTGAGGTTTTTAAAGTATTGTTTAAGCACTGAAGATTTGAGGCGCTCACGTAGGGTCACGTGAGGCGTTTGAAGTAGTGTTAAACACTGAAAGTCTGAGGCACTCACGTGGGGTCACGTGAGGCGCCTGAGATTTGGCACAGCTTCTTTGGATTTGTCCCCTTTTTTTCCTGAGTGCTGAGCACTATTGGGTCATGTGGGTCACGTGAGGCGTCCCCAAAGACTGAAAGCTGCCTTTGTTTTATTCTCTTTAGAATAGTGCTAATCACTATTAAGGGGTCATGTGGGGTCACGTGAGGCGCCCTAAGAATGGAATCTGTCTTAAGCTTATTCCCCTTTTACAAAGGTTTGTTCAGGGGTCACGTGGGAGCACGTGATCTGCAATTATCATGTTTGGATGCTAACTTCCTTTTACGTGCATGGGGATCTTAAGTTTTCAAGCCCCTTGTTTAATAAGAATTAAATTCTGTTATATGGTTAAACCCTAGTTTTATTTAGAGGAATTAAATTCCTAAATGTTCTGTTCTAAGAATTAAATTCTTTGGACTCAATTCTCCCCCTAAGTTTTGAATCTGCATAACAGATCTTCCCGATGAGAATTAAATTCTCAACTTGTGGGGAGATCTGCTTCTGCAGATCTTCAACCAGAGGAAGAACTAAGTTTTTTTTAGAAGAGTTAAACTCTTGTGAAGGTGGTGAAGAGGTAAAAGGTTCTGTGTTTGGTTCCTTCCTTACCTAGGGTTTCTTTTTTTGGAGATCTTCTTCTTTCTGGAGAATTAAATTCTCTTTTCTTTTGGCTTACAAAGGGTTTTTTTCTCTCTCTCTTTCTCTCTCTTTTTCTCTTTTGCTTCTTTGCTCTTATTTATATGAGAAGAAGGGAATCAATTTGTGTAGAAAATTTCTCTTTGAGAGATTTTGATTGATTTTATAATCAACCAAAATGATCTTTTAAATCAATCAGTGAACACCGTTGGATTTTTAATCCAAGGACTTCTGTTTTACAGAAGATATCTCTTTTGTTGTTTTTAACAAGATTAGGAAGATATTTCCCCGTACAGAAATCTTTCTGTAGATTGGTGATTTTTAATCACCATTGGATTTTTAATCTAACGGCGCCATATTTTACAGTGCGTAATCTTTCTTATTTGGAAAGATTTAAGGAAACATTTTCCAACTAGGAGTTTTGATTCATTTTAATTAGAATTTAATTCTATCGGTTCAGAAGGCATAGGAGCCCATCACGTGTAGCATGTGACCCCACCAAATTAAGCCTACCAATGAGCGTCACGTGCTATCACGTGAGTTTTTGCTCTGGCCAATTGTTTGCTTTATTCAGGCACCTATATATTTTGTATATAGAGGTCACGTATCTGCACGTGAGGCCCAGTTTCAGCTTAGTTTTGTCAAGCGCAGCGCCTGTCACGTGTGGGCACGTGATGCTCCATTTGGGACTTTTTCCCGTTACTTTTATTTATTATTCATTTTTTATAAGGGAACAAATGCCCCCACAGCGTTGTTCTCACGTGGTTTGCACGTGAGTGCAACGCTGTCACCTTTACAGCCGTTGGATTGCCTAGGGGAACGGGGAGACGAACCGCCCTTGTCACGTCGTAAGTTTCTTATGCAGCCACTGTTTCCTTCATCTTCTTCCTCTATCGTTTTCTTTGAGAATTTAATTCTCCTCCTCAGAGCTTAGTTCTCTGCCATTGCAATCCCAGAGTTAAACTCTGTAAAAAAGAAACCCTTTTTAGGTAAAGATCTTGCACATCATAAAAACTTTTCTTTTTGAACAAAAATTCTCTGGATTTTGAATCCATCATGAGAGCTTTGCTCTCCTCTGAAACCCATCCACTTAGGGATCCAAAGATGTGATTTTTGAGTAGTAAACCTCCATATCTCGAATATTCACCTCTGTTTTTAAACGATTCATGGAATTTTATTTCTCATATATGTTTTTTGTGAGTTTTTGGAATTTAATTCCATCATATAAAAAGAATTTAATTCCTCAGGCGAAGAGCTTAGCCCTGAAAGATCAAAAGGACCCTTCGAGAATTTTATTCTCTGGTGCTCTTGAAAATCTTTGCATAGGGTTTTACCCTTATTCGCGCAAATTTTAAATTTGTTGTGTGCCTTAGCAGAGGTTGTTTTCCCAAGAGTTGTTTGGAATTCCAATGTCTGTTTAATGAGAATCTTTTTGATTCTCATAATGATTGCCCTGTCTCATCATTGGCGCGCTGCCATATTGATTTTGTGGGGTCCATATGTTTTGTAGGCAGTGGTCCCGCAAAATAGACATCCTGTTATATATATATATATATGTATGTGCATGTGTTTTACTAATGTTTCCTCTTTTCCTTATTTCAGGAACAATGGCTTCTTTTCCCTATTTCCCTTATACTCGTTCGGACGCCGCTTTTCCACAATCGCCGTTGGATGAGGAGGCAATGGCGATGATCAGAGCTCATGATAAAGAACGGACAAGTCTATTCTTATGGGCGTTTGGTATGGCCACATCATCCAGGGGTGCCGAAGTTTTATTTGTGAAGAGAAAGCGGAGCCTCTTCGCCCTATTGCCGATGGAGCGCCCACAGACAGCTTACGCAGTGGAGATGAATAATTGGACTCCTTCGGACCGGCTTGAGCCCTCTACATCTGGGATACCCAACCAGCCCTTTCTAGCTATAGAAATCTTGGGGCGTCGGATTTGCCAAGGTGAAGCTCGACCTTGGGGACAAGTTTATAAAGTAGGTGTCATCCCCCGGCATCCAGTGGGCTATCTTATTTGGGCTCGCTGCATTCTTTCTGCCCATTGTGCAAGGTTGCAGAAGGTTGGGCTGTATCATGCAGTATATGCGTCGCTATTCCATTATCCGGCTCCTCACGTCTGGTGGATCAAAGCCTTCTTAAACAATGGAACCTGCCTACCAACACCTTTCTGCTAGGGGATCGAGAGGTGTCTATTTCATTGGATGAATTCCATGAGATTTCAGGATTGCCCATCAGGGGGGAGCATTACGAGGAGTTTCTGCCTTCCGATGAATATATTTTCTCCACTATGCCAGTTACACTTAATGTCTTGACGGCCAAAACTGCCGTCCGTCACAAATACCCCAGCCTAATCAAGGCTCTGGGTATTTTCGATAGATTGTTTACGAAGTCAAAGGGTAGGGCGTCACTTTCGAGAGCTTCATTTCCTCCTTTATCCGGGAGGATGTTCTATCCAAGGAAGCCCCGAAGTTTGCGAGTATCGACGACCCTTTTGGGTTTGGGTTGGACAAACTGCCGGCCAAAGAAGAAGATTTGCCGCAGTTTATATTCTAATCACGTCGGCCATGTCTTTTAATGCAATTGCGGCTCCCGGCATAGACGAAGAGACCTTCTTCATCGGCTTTATTAGCCTCTGGCTTAGTTGGTTTGCAATACCGTCGCACCGACGCTTCATGAAAGCTTCCGCCTTCTACCCCGCCCATCGTGCAGCGGATGGGGCAAAGTTGGCCGTTGGCATCGCGGGACTATCGTACCTTTATCATGGGTTAAGTGTTGCGGCCAACACTTCGACTCTAGGTGTAGATGTTGTGAATCCCCCCTCCTTTACTGCACATCTTGGATCGAAATGCATGTGCCGGGGGCATTCACAGCACATCGACGACCGAATTTCTATACACCTTCCCGCGAGTTATGAGATTGGTGGATGCCTCCGCTTCCGTTCCGACTCAGCTAGGGGCCCTCTGTGTTCTGCTCAATACATATGCTATTGAGGGTGGGATGGTGTTTACTGATCGCATTCTTTCTGCTCCGGCGGGGCCCATCCAACAGCTATTCGACTTGTCGAAAGGGGGAGCATCATCCTTAAAGCCTAAGGAGATCATGCATTTGTATTCAATTAGGCCGGGCTACTTGGTGTTCCGCCGAAATGATACGGCCGTCCTTATGCGGTATAATCCGCACCGCTTTGCTCGGCAATTGGGTTACAATCAGGGCGTCCCCTTCGAAGCGTTCTTGGTTGAGCCTACCTCGTCTTTGGGATTTATTCGCGACGTCATTCATCACTTCATGCGGCTGAACACTAGCTCTCTGGTTATGATCCCGGAGCCAGACTATCTCCCAAGGTCTATGGGGTCCTTTGTGGGTTGGTATCGCCACCGGGTTGGTCCTGTCATTGCTGAGGAGAGGCGGGTACTCTTCGAGTATAGGACTCCTACTCCAACCCAAGCTGCCAACGCTCCGTTGCGACCGTGGTCAGTCGTTTGCCTTCTCTTGAGGGATGGCGGCGTGGTCCTTATCCCGCAAGTGGCAGAAACAGAATCGATTCCTCCCACTGTAGGGATGTCAATGCGCACTAGGGCTTAAGCAAAGGCTTCCGCCGAAGCGCCATCGGCCGTGCCATTAGTGGCGATGCTATCGGCTGTGGTGTCGCCAAAAGGGGATAGTGGAGGCGAAGTGGGCCGACGTCATGCCAAAGTGCCGAAGGGAAGGAAGCGATCTTCTTCCAGCGTTAGTTCCGGGTTGAAGAGAAGAAAGAAGACGATCACCGGTCTGCTTGACCTTTTGCTGGAATCCGAGCCTATTGTTCAAGACAAGCCAATATCCATGCGAGAGCCGGATAATTGTCTTCTTTTTTCGGGTTCATATGCCGAGGAAGCCGCACAATTGGCTGAAGTTATAAGGCGTTCACTGGATGAGACCGAGAATGTGCGCATCCTGAAGAAGCCTAATCCCCCGGTTATCTTTTACGAAGATCCCCCCTCATTACTGAGGGTACATATGGGTCCCCTACGACCGGAAGACGAGATAGCCCTCAAGCAGCCCATCTCAGCCGCCTCCGAAGATGAGCCAGCAGCGAAGACCGGTGGGCATGAGTCTACGTTTGACGCCCGGCGAGCACATTTCCTAAGGAAGGAGCGACGACTTGAAAAAGCTATACTAGAGGCACCCTGGCGTATCGGTATGCATTTTTTCTGTATTTTCCTTTGGCAAGTAATTTGTTTTGCTTTTTTTTATGTCTTCTTATCTTCATGAAAAACTTTGTAGGGACTTCGGCGATGACAGAGGATTTGAGTTCAAGTCGTGCTCCACCTGTGGATTTTACAAATGTCTCCGATGAGGCACCGGCAGGTGCGGAAGAGATTGTTATAGCTGCTATTCCTGCTACGGAGCTTCCGATGATAGCCTCTGTTCCTTCAGTGTCAATTCCTTCAGCGGAGGTATCCCCATTGGCCACGGATCCTATGGATGTCTCTGATGACACACCAAAAGGTGTAGAAGAGATTGTCGAAGCGGTCGGTTCTATCTTGGAGCTCCCGGTGATGACCTCCACTTCTTCATTGCCTACACCTTCCACAGAGGCGACCTTGTCGGTCATAGAACCGATTGATCTTTCTGGTGGCGCATCGAAGATTGTAAAAAGCACCGCCATGGCTACTGTTCCTTCCTTGGGGCCTGAAATGGCAGATGTCGTTTCACGACTGGAAGCTGCTACGCTAGCCCACGTCCCCGGTTATATGCCTGAGGTTACGGAGGAGGCTGCCGAAGCTGCTATCCCTCCAGTTCAAAGAGGGAGGAGAATCGAAGGTAGTCTTCTATATTTTGTTTTTATGATCTCTCCATTATCTGAATCTTTCTGTCTTTTCAGAATTACGAGGGTTGGCGGTGTCCATCATGGATCTATCCCACAGAAAGTCTTTTCAGCGTCTGCTCGAGATGGCCGCCCTACAGGTAATATCCCCGCAAAGCATCGTCCTCTCTTCTGGACAAGGTTGGTGTTATTTGACCCCTTCATTGAATTATCATTATTTTGTATAACGATGCTAATATGTCTTCTGTAGTTCTGGAAGCTAACGAAGAAGTTGAGATCCTCGACGGGCCTGGGGATCTTTTAAACCCTCCTTGCATGACTGTGGGTAAGTAAGGTTTTGACGCTGTTCCATCTATTCTTTGTTTGCAAATCTCGCTGATTGTTTATGAATCTTGACAGCTTTGCCCGCTTTTACCCCGCTGGAGTCTCGCATTATTATGCCACCAAGCCCTTATGCCCGGCGTGCGTCTGAACGGATGACGAAACAAAGCATCCACTCCTTGTCGGCTCTTATCGAAGATCTTCGTGCTGGTAATTCGACCACAGCCGAAGAATTTGCTGCCGAAGCCAACATCTCTTTGCCCTTTCTCGCCACTTACCACGATGAAACCTTGGTGCATATTTGGGTCGAGTATTGTCGCTGAGTGGAGGCTTGCTTACATGGTCTTGAGTGCGTACGCCTTTCCTCAGAGGTCTTTGCTACAAAGACGAACTTGCGGGGGCTGATTGAACGGTACGCCGCGAATCTGCAGTCATGTGAGAAGAGGCTCAACCGAAAATTTTCGGAGAGAGAACTAGCCTCGAGTGCTTTGGGAGAACTCCATGCTCAACTCACTACCAAGACCACTCATGCCTATGAAATCTGGCGAGCACTTCAAGAAGCTATCACTGAAGTGGTCGCTCTCGACAAAGCCGTCATCTTTACCCTCGAGATGGTTGAAGCTCATAAGGCCACCGAAAGGGAGCTCGAGAGCCGGTTCGCGTCGTATCAGACCCAACAGTCTCAGGCGGAGACCCGTCTTGTGGCAATAACCAAGATTGAATCCGAAGCCCAGCGGAAGAGCGATGAATTGAGGAGCTTATTGTGCCATCCGCTGGCTTAAAGAATTTTTCTTTAATGCATTTTTTTATTATATTTTTTTATTCATTTATGAATAAAAATATTTTGTATTCATTTTGATTCTTTTATATGATGTACCCTGTATTCATTTGGATTCATGAATAAAAGAAATATTTCATTTCATTCTGGCGCTTTCTCTTCTTTGCTGTGTCATTGGCGTATTACTTTAGTGAATGTAACTTGTAGATGTTAGATAACAATCCATCTTGATTTTTTGTAGGGTAGCGATGGTTTAGGAAACAAGTTCAGGTTTGCTGCCTAAGATTTTCCAACTTTATGAGCCGCGGAGGTCTCATAAAGACTTTTCTCCCTACGAGTCGAGAGCATCTCATAGGTGTAATTTCTCCTTAAGGGTTGTGAGGACTCCTAAGTTCGTTTTCTCTTGAGAATCGTAAGGATCTCACCGGAGAAATTTCTTTTTACGGGTTGATAGGTTCGTATGTTGACTTATTTCCGAGTTGAAGCATTGCTTCGACAGGGAGGTTAGGGGTTGACATGTTTCCAAGTCGAAGCATTGCTTTACAACAAGGAGGTCAGGGGTTGACATGTTTCCGGGTCGAAGCGTTGCTTTACGACAAGGAGGTCACGGTTGACATGTTTCTGAGTCGAAGCGTTGCTTTACGAAAGGGAGGTCAGGGGTTGACATGTTTCCGAGTCGGAGGTCATTTGTTGACGTGTTTCCAGGACGGGGTCATTTGCCGACGTATTTCTGAGACGGGGTCATTGGATGACGTATTTCCGCTACGGGGTCATTGGACGTATTTCCGCGACAGGGTTATTGGATGATGTATTCCCGTGACGGGGTCATTGGATGACGTGTTTTCGATACGGGGTCATTTGCTGACGTATTTCTGAGACGGGGTCATTGGATGACGTATTTCCGAGACGGGGTCATTGGGTGATGTATTTCCGAGACGGGGTCATTTGCTGACGTGTTTCCGAGACGGGGTCATTGGATGACGTATTTCCGTGACGGGGTCATTTGCTGACATGTTTCTACGACGGGGTCATTGGCTGACGTACTCCGTTTTCTGCGGTACCGGGTTGACTTGCTCCGTTTTCTGCGTTGTCGAGGTTGACTTTAGGTTGTCTGTGAACCCTAGAGTCTTGGAACTGGGGACTTTGCCGTGGCTCTGATTGGTTGTGTCGCGTTCGTGCCCTGCTGGCATGAGGAGGAACGCCGTTGTTGGTCTTCTGAGATGCAGATGTTGCTGTCGAGATCTGACATTCTCTTTGACAGAGTTTGTTGGGACATATGGTTCCTTTTTCGTTTATGCCCATGGATTGAATACAGGGGTCAGTATGGACTTACCTGCAGGGCAAAAGTTTCAATCTTTCATTTTCTTATTTCTTTCCGCGATGCTCTATCATTTCAGCTTTTTATATCGCGAAAGTCGCGATTGCCTAATCATTTCAGCTATTTTTCGCGGTGCCCAATCATTTCGGCTATTTTTTATATGCATATATTTTACTCGCTGATTTTTATTGCGAGTTGCCCAAACATTTCGGCTATTTCATATGCATCATTTTTTTTGCGAGTATGGAACTCAAGATCTGATACAAATCTTAGCATCAGCATCACTGCGACTGGAATATTGTTAGGAGCGAATCATCATTTGCCGTGAAAGGACTTGGACTTTGATACTGATTTAGGCATCAGCATCGCTACAACTGGGATATTTCCAGGAGCGAATCATCATTTGCTTCTGTCAATTCGAACAAAGGTGGCTTAGCAAACAGGGTTAGGATCCTGTCGACTAAGGCTTTTGACTTCATGAGCCGTAAGGGTCTCATAAAGGTGTTTCTCCCTACGAGTCGTGAAGATCGCATAGATGTATGTTCTCTTTAGAAGTTGTGAGGACTTCTAAGTGGTGTTCTCTCTTATAAGTCGTAAGGATCTTACAAGAGTGTTTGCTCCTTATAAGTCGAGAGGACTTACAAGTGTCATTCACCACATGAGGAAATTTCGCGCTATTGGTGGAACTTGGTGGGGAGATGTTTATTTGTGCCCATAGATTGTATACAGGGGTCAATATGGACTCACCTGTAGGGCATTCTGGGAAATGTGATGGCTTAAGAACATATTCAGATCCTTGTAGCTTAAGGCTTTTGAATCTTATGAGCCGTGAGGGTCCCATGAGAGATTTCTCCTTACGAGTCGTGAGGATCTCGTAAGTGTAATTTCTCCTCAGGAATCATGAGCATTCCTAAGTGTGTTGCTCCTTTGTGAGTTGTTAGGATCTCACGTGGGTATTTTCTCCTTACAAGGTCGAGAGGACCTTGCAAGTGTGCATGAATTTTTTTTACGAGTCTGCGCCCTTTCGGGTTTTCACAAACTCGCCGGTAGCCCTGCTATTTTTACTCACGGAGCCCTTTTGGGTTTTCCTCTGTGCCCATCTTGCTTATGGACGTACCGTTTTTTTTTGGGTCAGCCCTAGGATGCTGCGGTTTGTAGTAGTTTAAAGATGTTTCGGTCCATAGCTAGTTTCAGGAAATCTCGGTCCTTTGTTAGTTTAGGGACGTTACGGTCCACAGCGATTTTGAGGCAAGTTTTCGTTGGATACTACTTATAGAGTTTGGGCTTGGGAAGATAGCGAGCGGACATAGGCGTCGTCATCTATCGTTAATCTAGGCTGTGACTCGTCAGGCGTCGTATATTTTCAGGAACCGGCCATTTATTGGCCTGAAGGGTCTTTCTCCATGCATATCCATAAGCAAGTAAGCCTCACATTGGTAGAATTTGTCTATGATGTACGGGCCCTCATAGTTCGGCTCGAATTTTCCCCGTTTGGCACGATTGGGAATCATAGGTCTTTTGACAACTAGCACGATTTCTCCTTGGCGGAATGTTCTCGGCCTAGTCAATCTCTCGTATGAGCACGTCATTTTTGCTTTGTAAGCCTCCAAGTTTTTCTGCGCCATGAGACAAGTTTCATCGAGGGCGTCGAGCTTCTCAAGCCGAAAAAGAGCATTCTCTTCGTTTGTTAACTCGTAATGAACTGCCACTCGTAGAGAGGGTAGCTCTATCTCCAAGGGGAGTACTGCTTCAGCGCCGAATACCAACGCAAATGGCGTTGTATTTGTGGCCGTTTTGAACGTGGTCCGGTAAGCCCAGAGAGCTTCATGCAGTCTCTCGTGCCAGTACTTCTTATTTTTGGACGCCGTCTTCTTTATGATCTTTGTCAAGGTTTCGTTGAAAGCTTCAGATAGACCGTTAGCTCGGGGATTATAAACCGAAGAGTATCTCCAGTCTATGTTATGCTGCTATGCAAAGCGGCTGATTTTGTGACTTCTTTAGGCTGGTCCGTTATCGGAGATAATTCGTCGTGGAGTGCCGAACTGATAGATGACGTGTGCCTTGAAGAAATAGAGGATATTCTCCGTCTTCACTTCTCTTAGAGGTACTGCTTCCGCCCACTTAGAGAAGTAATCGGTTGTCGCCAATATGATCTGATGTCCTTTGGATGACGCTGGTTCGATGGGCCCAATTATTTCGGTTCCCCATATTTCGAACGGCCAGCTATCCACCGTTGGGTGTAGCGGGTTTGGATGCTGGTGGATGAAGTCTCCATGAATTTGGCACGAGTGGAACTCCTTCGTGTATTCGAGGCAGTCCTGAATCATCATGGGCCAATAGTAGCCTATCTTTTTGATCTTCTGCTTCATCTTTGGCCCGGCTTGATGAGAACCGCAGAGTCCGTTGTGAGTTTCTTGGATGACTCTTCTTGCTTCTTTTGGTCCCAGGCATCTCAGCCATAGAGAGTTGAACGATCTCTTATATAGAGTATCATTGACGAAGGCGAAAGATAGAGCTCGTTTCATGAGTTGATGTCTTGAGGATGCATCTTCCGGCGTTTGACAGGATTTGAAGTAGTCTATGAAGAATTCTCTCCAATCCTTAGCCTTTTCTTGGTTCTCTATTTGTTGGGCCGTTTGCTTGGTCGCTTCCATTTCTTCAGATGACTCCATGGACATTTCTGCTGGTGCAAGAACCCGATGGCTTTGTACAATGATCCTTATGTCATCGAAGTTTTCGTCAGCCAGTTCTTTGGCGAGTTTGGCCAATGCATCCGCCTTGCTATTTTCCGTACGTGGTATGCTTTCTGGGACGTAGGAAGGGATTTGAGTCAGCAATTGTTGGACTCTCTCGCCGTACTTTACCAACTCTAGTTTGCATGTTTGATAGTCGCCGTTTACTTGACTAACGAATAGCTGGGAGTCTCCGTATATGAGAAGGTTTTTGATTCCCATGTCGACAGCGATCTCAAGACCTGCTATCAAAGATTCATATTCTGCTTCATTGTTTGTCCTCGGCTCTGTTAGGGGAAATGCAAAGCGCATTATCCTTCCTTGCGGAGTCACGAAGATAAGGCCTACCCCCGATTTGATTATAGGGGTGTTGTGTTGTCGCTTCTTTATAGAAGATGCTCCATAGAAATAGAGTTCCTATCGGGTATCACTCCCTCCTTTCTCCCCATCGATTGTGTCAAACACGTGTTCGTCCGGCCATTCGCAGTTTAGGGGTGAATCAGCAGGTATCGGATGCTCAGCGAGGAAGTCGGCGATGGCCTGGCCTTTCACTGCCCTAAGCGGTCGGTATGTTATCGAAAATTCTATTAAGAGTAGGGCCCATTTAGAGAGCCGCCCCGTTTGTATGGCTTTTGACATCAAATACTTGGGTGGATCCACCTTTGATATGAGATGGACCACATGCGCCAACGCATAGTGTCTAAGCTTCGTTATCGCGAAGATTAACGCTAGGCAGTGTTTTTCGATAGGGGAGTAGCTGTTTTCTGCCCCCAGGAGAACGCGACTCACATAGTAGAGGGATCTCTCCTTCCCTTGGTCATTTTCCTGTGCCCATAGCGTGCCTAAAGAACCTTCAAGGTCTGTTGTGTAAAGGATGAGGGGCTTTCCTTTGACTGGAGCGGTCAGTACCGGCGGATTCTGCAGGTATTGCTTGATTTCGTCGAGTGCGCCCTGGAATTTACGATCCCAGATGAACGGGGTCCCCTTCTTCATTAGTTGGTTGTAAGGACGGCACTTGCCTGAGAGGTTGACTTAGAGTTTGACACCTATTTAGGCATCGGTATCACTACAACTGGGATATTGCTAGGAGCGACTCATCCCCTGTCGATTTGGACAAAGGTGGCTTAGTAGGCAGGGTTAGGATCCTGTCGACTAAGACTTTTGACTTTATGAGCCGTAAGGGTCTTACAAAGTTATTTCTCCCTACAAGTCGTGAGGATCTCGTAGGTGTATGTTCTCTTTAGAAGTCGTGAGAACTTCTAAGCGGTGTTTCCTCTTATAATTCGTAAGGATCTCATAAGAGTATTTTCTCCTTATAAGTCGAGAGGACTTATAAGTGTTATTCATTGTATGGGGACATTTCTTGCCATTTGTAGAACTTGGCAAAGAAATATTTATTTGTGCCCCTGGATTGTATACAGGGGTCAATATGGACCGCCTATAGGGCAATTTGAGAGATATGACGGCTTAAGAATATGTTCAGGTCCCTATACCTTAAGGCTTTTGAATCCTATGAGCCGTGCGGGTCTCACAGGGGGATTCTCCTTACGAGTCGTGAGGATCTCGTAAGTGCATTTATTTTAACGAGGTTGCACCCTTCCGGGTTTTCACAAGCTCACCGGCACTCCTGCTGTTCTTACTCACGGCGCCCTTTCGGGTTTTCATCCGTGCCCATCTTGCTTGTGGACGTACCATTTTTTTAACGAGATTGCGCCCTTCCGAGTTTTCACAAGCTCGTCGACAGTCCTGCTGTTTTTACTCACGGCGCCCTTTCGGGTTTTCATCCGTGCCCATTTTGCTTATGGACTTACCTTTTTTTAGCAGGGCATTCCACTAGATTGTGGGACCTGTTTGTAGGCCCTTTAATATCCTTCCTGTCTTTTGAGAAGAAAGGATCATCCCACATAGGGATTCTTCTGCCAGTGCGGAATATGCCCCCTGTGTATATCTCAGGGGGAATGAGTATCCACGCCGTCGCTATTTTGGCGACAGGTTGCTTCAGAGCCGCTTATTTTTGTTGAGCGTAGGCGACAAACGCCATCTTGCCTCTGCTTTTCACTCATCATCATCGGGTGAGAAAGAGTCTTGACCCATTTGATCCAATCGAGCCATTTTATCCATGAGTTCTTAGAAGGCCGTCGGCTTGAAGAGGGCCATATATGAGGACTCCTTTGAATTTGGGTCAAGGATGGCTATGAGCATTCCCATGGCTGCAACTTCATCAATACGTTACTTGTATTTGATCAGAAATTTCACCATCGGGTAACATATTGAACCCGAGTCTCATTCGGTCTAACCCTTTCATTGACCAACGCCGTCACGGTAGTACGTTCGTTCTCATTAGCGAATCCTTGACAGAAGAGCATATCCATCTCGTCGAAGGTATTCACGGAGTCATTCGGGAGTTCCGCATACCATTCGAAGGCAATGCACGCCAAACAGCCGACGAACTGTCAGAAGAGAAGTATATCATTCTCTCCAGTGTTACCGCACATGGTTTAAATTGCGTGATGTGCTAGTGAGGATTCCCGGTTCCTTTGTATATGTGGATTCGGAAGTATGTATTCTGGAGGGTACTGTATTTGATCGTAGCATGCCGGACATGGTCGACCAGTCTTGATTGGCCTATTTGAGGCTTTACTGGCATAGTGAGTTTTGACTTGCTGAGCGATATATATGTCCAACTTTGCTTTTGGAATCATTTCCTCTTTGGCCGTTGATGAGACTCATAGAGGATTTGAAATGTCACTCTTGTCTTTAAGAGCGACTACCGACAGTTCACTTGCTTGTGGTTCCGATTGAACCATCGTTCCGGACATTTCTGCCGCTTCTTCATCTCTCTCTTTTTTTAGAGCGCGCTTTAGGAAATCAATATCCGACTCATTCTCTACTCTTTCTTCGGGTGCGACCTCAGGATTTTCCTTGGGCGATGGATTAGCGTCTGCTGCCGCCTGAGCTAGCATCTCCTGCAGCTTTTCACGTTGCAGTTGAACTTTTGTCAGGGACCGAGTTTGAGGTCGATGACTAGTACAAGCTCGAACTTCGTCTTCAGAATTCACCATATAGACTATGCGAACTACCATGCCCCCAGGCTTGGGGTGTTTGGAGTTTTGGCCTTTGGAGTTTGCTTCAGGCACTTGAGCTTTATTAAGCCTCTCTTTTTTTGTGAAAAGCCGCTTTGGTTTTGGGAGGAACCACTGTATCAGGATCCGTCTTGGGGTGAGTCCTTTTCACTTACTTCCACACCTTATATATATATGAGGAAAGTTGTCTCAGGGAGAGAACTTGTTTCTGCTCTCGTGGGATCTCCATGGGCTGCAGAGACTTCTTCAGTATTGCGGTAGGAGAATTTTGTCTGACCCTTCGTAATAGTTTGAAACTGTTCCAAGTTGGAACAACGACATTCACCACCGGTGTTGAAACAGGACCATACGAAGGACTTCTCCCAGCTCATTTTGTATGATGCCGATATCGACGTTGGGCGTTTCCTACGACCGGGATTTGATAAGCTTCAGGATTTTGATGAGTCTGTCTTCTGTTTCCTTTGAGAGCTTGAAATTTTGCCCCCTGCTTCGACCTTGGTCCTTGGCAGGTGCCAGTTGTTTGAGGACTGATTCCATTGGCAAAGTTGCATCTTGGGGAACCAGTCTGCGGAAGACAGACTTCCACTGGGCTTCCTCCATCGGCGTTGAGGCACCGAGGGTGGGAGGTAGGAATATCGACCTAAAGAGAAGCCTGTTGATTTCTTGAAGAGCCGTATTGCAGAGGTTTGAGGTTGCAAGTGGCCCACACTTGACTCCACCAGATATGACAGAGCCAGAGTTGCTAGGGTGGAAGCAAACACCATTCTTCACAAGAGACGAAACGACGGCTTCAGTAACTCATCATCCAAGGGCAACCATAAATATATATACCGCGATTATTTGATCGCAGAAAAACACAACACACGAAGTGTGGAGTGGAAAGAGGAAGGGGTCCCACCGGGCATGCCAGAATCTGTTCTCCGCCGAAAGACGCGACCGGGAAGTCAAACGTCTCGCCTGAATTTGGGGGCAGATGCTATTTGGTTTTGTCCGTCCACCTTTCTGAAGATACCAAGTTGATTTATGGCACCATGTATCGGAGGTTGAGATGGATGCGGCCGTTGTAGCAGACTTTGTCAGATCCCCCCTCGTTGTAAGGGGTTTTTGATTGTGGGGACGCTCTTCCCTGCAGGCGCAAGCCCCTGCAGTTAATTACGCTACTGCATCGCGGTAACAACTTTCTCCTTCTCCAGAAGGTCACTTTGTGTCGTGTGTGTTTATTTTATTTTTGGTTGCCCGTAGATTGTATACGGAGACTAATTTATGTTGTCGCCTGTAGGGCGTGGATTAGTCCAAATCCGTGTTTTCTTAGATTTGGGTTTGGATTTGTTTTAAGAATTGTTAACCTTATTTGAGATTAAGATCAACTTAAATGCTTGTTAAGGATACGCTAGTCTAATTTTAGACTAAGATCTACTTAACAAGATTTTCGGATCATTTAGATCCAGCAAAAGAGCTTTTGAACTTTATTGCTTTAGTTTAGGGACGTTGCGGTCCATAAGTTTAAGGACACCATAATCCGTGAGTTTAAGAACGTCATAGTCCGTAGGATTTAGTTTAGGGACGTTGCGGTCTGTAAGTTTAAGGACATCATAGTCCATGAGTTTAAAGACATCATAGTCTGTAAGGTTTTTTCAGTTTAAGGACATCATAGTCCATGAAGTTTAGTTTAAGGACGTCACGGTTCGTTGTTAGTTTAAGGACGTTACAGTCCAGAGTTAGTTTAAAGACATTACGGTCCATCATTAGTTTAAGGACGTTGCGGTCCATTATTTGGATATAATCATGGGTTTGGAAATACACCAGATAGTTATTGGTCATCGGGACCCACCACCTCTCTAAAGACGTTGAAGAATTACAACGACATGTATCAGAGGTGTGAAGAGATATGCCCTTGAACCAAATGCCAGATTGAGAAGCAATGGGATAAACATTATTGTAAATGCCATCTGAGATGATTAATTTTGGAAGACCTGAGCATAATTAGGGCTCGGTTAAAAACAAGGTTTTGGTTTTGGGAGACTTAGCTAACTTGGGCTAAAGTTGGCCTATCATAGTATTAAACACTAGCATATGTTCGGCACTCACGTGCTCCCATGTGAGGTCTTAAAGTATTGTTTAAGCACTGAAAATTTAAAGCACTCATGTGGGGTCACGTGAGGCGCTTGAAGTAGTGTTAAACACTGAAAGTCTGAGGCGCTCATGTGGGGTCACATGAGGCGCTTGAGATTTGGCACAGCTTCTTTGGATTTGTTCCCTTTTTCTTTTCTGAGTGCTAAGCACTATTGGGTCACGTGAGGCATCCCCAAAGACTGAAAATTGCCTTTGTTTTATTCTCTTTAGAAAAGTGCTAAGCACTATTATGGGGTCACGTGAGGCGCCCTAAGAATGGAATCTGTCTTATGCTTATTCCCCTTTTACAAAGGTTTGTTCAGGGGTCACGTGGGAGCACGTGATCTGCAATTATCATGTTTGGATGCTAATCTCCTTTTACGTGCATGGGGATCTTAAGTTTTCAAGTCCCTTATTTAATAAGAATTAAATTCTGTTATAGGGTTAAACCTTAGTTTTATTTAGAGGAATTAAATTCCTATATGTTCTGTTGTAAGGATTAAATTCTTTCGACTCAATTCTCCCCCTAAGTTTTGAATCTGCATAACAAATCTCCCCGATGAGAATTAAATTCTCAACTTGTGGGGAGATCTGCTTCTGCAGATTTTCAACCAGAGGAAGAACTAAGTTCTTTTTAGAAGTGTTAAACTCTTGTGAAGGTGGAGAAGAGGTAAAAGGTTCTGTGTTTGGTTCCTTTCCTTACCTAGGGTTACTTTTTTGGAGATCTTCTTCTCTCTGGAGAATTAAATTCTCTTTTCTTTTGGCTTACGAAGGGTTTTCTCTCTCTCTCTCTCTCTCTTTTTCTGTCTCTTTTTCTCCTTTGCTTCTTTGCTCTTATTTATAGGAGAAGAGGGGAATCAATTTGTTTAGAAAATCTCTCTTTGAGAGATTTTGATTGATTTTATAATCAACCAAAATGATCTTTTAAATCAATCGGTGAATTTTATTCACCGTTAGATTTTTAATCCAAGGACTTCTGTTTTACAGAGGATATCTCTTTTGTTGTTCTTAACAAGATAAGAAAGATATTTCCCCGTACAGAAATCTTTCTGTAGATTGGTGATTTTTAATCACCATTGGATTTTTAATCCAACGGCGCCCTGTTTTACAGAGCGTAATCTTTCTTATTTGGAAAGATTTAAGGAAATATTTTCCAACTAGGGGTTTTGATTCCTTTTAATTAGAATTTAATTCTATCGGTTCAGAAGGCATAGGAGCCCATCACGTGTAGCACATGTCCCCACCAAATTAAGTCTACCAAATAGCGTCACGTGCTATCACGTGAGTTTTTGCTCTGGCCAATTGCTTGCTTTATTCAGGCGCCTATATACTTTGTATATAGAGGCCACGTGCCTGCACGTGAGGTCCAGTTTCAGCTTAGTTTTGTCAAGCGCAGCGCCTATCACATGTGGGCACGTGATGCTCTATTTGGGGACTTTTTCCCGTTGCTTTTATTTATTATTCATTTTTTATAAGGGAACAATCATCAACATCATCAACATCAACTTGTTCACCAACTTGGTTATTCAGCACTCTTCCCGATCTCAACATGGTTACGACACTCACATTATGATTTTGAAGGATGAGATTTGTGCTTTGTGAGTGTCCAGGATTTGGTAGAGGTTGAGATGGAAGTTTCCCTTTCTCTCTCTCACTCATTACGGCATTTAACTGTGCAATTTGTGCTTCTATCAATCTTATGCTTTCACCGTAGGAAGCAGTGTGTTGCACTAACGTTTGGATAGAAGACATTAAATTAGCCGTCGTTTGTGTAGATTGTTTAATGAATGTTTCTAAGTTTCGCTCGGGTGCAGAGATTTTATTGGTACCGGCCCTTGGTAGATTAGTCTGTGATTGGAAAGAATTATTATAAGGAGCAACGTTGTTGGCTGGATTTTGAAAAGAATGTGGTTGAAAGGGGTGTTGAATTTGGTGTGGTGGCTGTTGTTGCTGTAGGGGAAGTCTTTGAAAGTTATTTTGGCTTGAGAACTTATTTTGATTTTGAGATTGGTTTTAGTTCCAAACAAAATTAGGATGATTCCTCCATGCCTAATTATATATGTCATGCCTCGCTTCCCAATGTACGGGAAAATAGACGTGGTAAGGACGCGATGTATTTACTCAGAAGTAAACACGTTAAGCATAAATAAGCAATATAAAAGTAAAGCATAAGAATGACAAGAGATGTAATGAAATAACAACTTTTTATTTATATTCATTCATTACATACACTGGAAAGTAAAATACAATAATGGAAAGCGATGCTTAAACAATGGCATATGGATTGAAGGTAAGATAAGTACAAGTATGAGCTAAAACTCCGGTTCCTCAGCAAACTGTTCCAAATCTTCCTGGCTGGGCTCGATCTCCTGAGAGTCGGGTCCTCTTAACAACATTCCAAAGAAAGAAGAAATAGGAATGTCGTCAGCGAACAATCGCTCGGTAAGACCCAAGAGAGAGAGATACGAATAGATCAAGTAAAAGAATATATCTGGTAATTTATCTGTTTTAGTTATACTAACGCAATTGTTTGTAGTTTGGTATAAAATGCATCAGTGTATACGAGAGGAGTCCAACTATTCTATGGACTAAGGTATACAGAGCATAAGGACCCATTAAGCCACAGGACAACAACACATATATTCAGGTTAGTGTATTAAAGTGGCCATCTCGTGCCACTTCAAATACTTTCCTTAACATTCTATCCCGTTAAACCCCGTAATGCATATTGTATTAATTGTATTGATTTATTATATAAGACTTTCCAAAATCATGATATAAGTTGTTCATGTAAACGGGTCGGATGTAAACGGATAGTCATGTAGTCAAGTTCAAAATATATCCATGGTTTAGTCTAGTCGAGTCATGTTGCATGTTAATGTTCAAGTGTTCATGTTGAAATGGAGTTATAGTTGGATTCATGTTTGGATTGTATTCAGATTAGACCGAGACTCAGATTGATTCAGACACTTTAAACATATTTGAATCGGAATTAGGTTTAGGAGTTATCGGTAACTACTGCATATGGACGGCAGGATTTGTGACTTTTTCCAAGCCAATTACCATTGATAACCCCGTTTTAGTTTTCTACCTTAAATAGGAAAGCGCCCACTTTCTCCGGCTCCTTGAGACTCAGGAGAATTGGTTCCGCTTAAACCTATATTTACTAGGGTCCTTATTGTAAATTAATATTGTTAGTTGTATGTATGCCCAAGAGACCATTATTGTACATGAGATGTATATTATAGTGGATGCTTGGAAATATATAGGAAGGACTTTCTTGCTCGACATGATAGTACGCTGTTTGGTTGCTCTTTATCTTAACATGTACACTTACTGTCTCTCTGTTACATGTTGATAAAGCCCTTAGGATGTGTACTTGACTACCAGGATTATGATGTAGATCATACTAGTGGGGCCTGGGCAGTCCATGAGTTCATCCTTCAATTGTTCCTAGTCGTGGGAGTATCGAGACGGGGCATCGATATTCCAGAGTAGACTAACGTATACACTTCTCGACCCATATGATGGGCGATGGATGATCCCATATCCATTGGTGTTTGACATCAGAGATCATATACGGGTGCTCAGTGGAGACTTGGTACACTGAACGGACTCGCCGAGAACTCCTAGATGGTATTATACCCCACGTCAGATAGTAGTTCTCTGGTGATACTTGTGAAGGTTGGTCTGTCGACCCGAGATCGTCATAGGTGTTTCTTCCACTGTGCTTTGATTTCCATCCTACCACGGCTCTATTGAGTCGTACAAACAGGTGGTTTTTGGGTACAGTCCCGAGTCATATGGAGGCAATGAGCGATAGGAGGGGATTTCGTCTCTCCCGGTATTGGGGGTTGATGTTGCGCTATGCCCGAATGGCCATAACTGGAAATCCCTGGCCAGGGTAGATGAGATTTACTGGTAATTATTATCAGTAGTTTCTCGACTTGTTATGGACCTTGCATCGGTATGACTTATCAAGTTACTGGGGTCTGACGTTTACCACCCCTAGACTAGATATGCGACATATCAGACGAACAGATTGGACTATACGGTAGTGTTACTGATTGGATTCGCAGGAGTATGAGTAGGCTTGCTTGTTGATCTTCTGATCGCTCAATACCCGGGTGGCCGTTAAGTTTAGCTGACCGCTTGCGGCTTGTAGGTGTTTGATATGATCATCACCTACTGCCGGCGTATTGACGAGTCTTTAGAGTCCTACACAGAGCTTTCCTGATTCATGAGAAACGAAGTAGGAGCATATATGTGATATGTGCGGGACCAAAATTAATACGCGTATGTGATACCGTATTCTATTCTCGCGATTTGTGTCATCGGTCGATTATATGTGATATAGCCGGGTTATCGAATCAAGTGTTGATTCGAAAAGTTGATACATATAATATTAGTCTGTTATATGTGATATAGCCGGATTATTAAATCAAGTGTTGATTTAATAATCTAATGTATAATTATATATTTGATATATTAATTTACATTAACTAGTATTAGCTCACTTAAACATATCTTTTTCTCACTTATGTGTGTATTAGTATATATGTGATATATATTAGTGTACATTATTTTGTGTCATGTTAGATGATACATGCAACATGGGTGTATGAGACTCACACCATAGTTATCATAATGGTGGGTTATTATTTATTTTAAGTAATTCAAAATTAGTTGGAAATTGTCATGCCTAGAAGCTTGGAGAAGCTTAAAGCATCTTTGACTTAGCCACTAATTTTGTCTCACTTGAGATATTTATTAACACAAACATTATCTTAAACTATGGTTTAGTCTCTACAAGGGTTAATATGAGATAGCATCTCACCATGGTTGCTATTCTTACATCATTGATTCATTCACTCCATTCTCCACTTCATCTTCTTCTTCATCTCCAAAGAGCTCTCTAGGTTTTGAGGAGATGAAGAAAACATGTGAGAAAAATAAATCTAAAGTGAGCCAAATTCCCACTTTATCAACCTCTACTAGATTAGCCTTTTCGTTTGGGTTGTTTCTTCACAAAGTTCTCCACTTAGTAAAGAAGTAGCATGAGCTTGAGTCTTCTCGACGTAGATCATCTTCGGCCTCGAAGACTTTGAGCAAGTTTGTTCATTTCTTTAAGTGAACCCATACTAGAGTTCGAGAGATCACTAAATGGAGCGAAGGGACTACTATACAGAGCTTTAAAAGTGAAGGACCGGTCTACAAAGGTTGTATTCCTTATTCACTTAGTTGTAATGTTTGATTACATTTTAGTTTAGCTCCTAAAGCTCTAGTTAGATCCTAGGTTAGGTTGTTTGGCACACTAGAAATTTTAAATATGGCATGTTTGATGTCTTGTGAAACCTTGTGGTCATGCCAAATAACCCAGCAGTGGTATCAAAGCCATGCTAGAGCATTAGGAGTTGTCTAGGCGAAATTAGATGTTCGAACGAACTCCGAAAACCCGATCTTGCCTATTCTCTGGAAATTTTTCAAGACGTTGGAATTTTTCACATTAAAAATATTCAGAAAAATATGCAGGTAAATCTATGGACCCTCTAGAAGAACGACACCCTAAGTCGACAACATGATCGTAGAATCGCGGCCAAACCATGCCTTTGGCGGCGGTTCCGCGACGCCATGTGTAAGGCTTGGGCCGGGCCTTCTACGGTAGGTCCGTAGCTACTGTGACATGATTTTGGGTATTTTTGATACTGCTCAAGTGTTGAGCTTTCTGGGAAATTTTGGGAATTCGTTGATCCGATCGAAAAGTTTAACGTCGTCCGGATATTTGTGATGGGATACAATACTTGGATTCCATAATATTTGAATTTTATAAATCTAGCAATTTAGTCTCATTTGATCGGTTGCCACGGGATTTTGATGTGATCAAAAGTCCGTCGCAATCACGTAGCATACGCGGATACTCGCCGGGTAACACTAATAGATAGCCACGCCCCAAAGCCCCGACCAAGTGACTGTAGGAGAACTCCGTTGCCAAAAGCATCCGTCCGGATGCTCGCGGCCGCCGTGTTCCGCCTAAGTGCACTTCGTCGATGGTATCGTGGGTGCTTCCGTCTACTAAAGTTTCCGACGAGTATTCGATCAGGATGTCGGGAATCTTGTTGAATTGCCCGACTTGTTATTGGAAAGTGTTTTCAATATCGAGAATAAAATGCGGGGTTTATAATTGTTAGGCATGAGATGTCTAAGGAATTCATATTGTTATGCATGAAATCCAAAATATGTGATATTTTGGGTTTAAGATGTCTAAGGTGATTGCGGATTCAAAATGTTGTAGTTTTCACTTTCTTTTTTGCGACCGTAAGTGTAATATGTGGTGTATCGTCGGTTTCGTTGCTATACGTCAACGACAATTGGGATACGCATATTTACTTACGTTGATGACATGTGATGTTATGTGTTGTTGTGATATGTTATATTAGATCGTCGTGTTTGAATAGCCGGTTTTTTTTTTATGTGAGATGAGAGTTTTTCATTTTCATTCATGTAAAAACTTATATGTAATATTCTTTTATTGGGGCACCTTCGGGTTGAGGAAGATGTCACCGTTGATATATATTATTTACTTTTCCGCATTAGGATAGACCCAAGGAGGAGAGCACAAGTAACCGGGTTCTAGAGCCCAGTGGGAGGTCATTTCGAGGAGTCGAGTCTGGGTCTCCTAACTCTAGAATTGGTAGGGTTGCTTGCCGCTCTCGTAGGGGTCTCGGGATGTGGGTTTGGCTATTCATCACGACCGCGGAATCCGTGTTTTATACTGGCTTAATTTAAAACCTGGAAATCCTAGTATATCCAATATTTCATATGTTGTCTTCTGCTGTTGATATTCTGTGATGTGATCATTTTATATTCTGAGATAGATACTTTACATATAATATATATGTTATAGATGTTGCTTATGCTTTTCACCCGTGCTAGCCTTGTCCCGCTCCGTCGTTAGTTACCTAACCTAACGGTGCATGACGGGACTTCGTGACGATTGCGGATGGCTTAAGAGTACATTGTATTTATCGGTGATGCTTAGGTAACTTAAATGATGGGACATTCATTAATGAGATTAATGAAAGAAAATAAACCTAATGATGTTGTGGAATCGAATTTGAAACCCACTCGGCTTTTTACGAAAAAGAAAAGTTTCAAAAAGTGGAGCTTAAGCCACTCCTTTTAAAAATATTTGATTCTACAACAAGATCAAGTTCAAAGCGTTAAAGGTTTTTATAAAAACCCTCCGCAACCCTCCGTTATTTTAGGAAGTAGAGTACTTAGTATTCGTGCCGCGTATGTTGATTATAGTTAAGGCGTAGTGTACGGTAGCTAAGTGATGTCTTCTTACACAACATATGATACGATTAGTTAGGACACTCATGTGATTATGTTGATTATAGTCAAGGGTCATATGGGTGGGTCTAATTAATTAAGAAATGACGGGTAGAACTTGACTAGTGCTTATGATATGTTGATTATAGTCAAGGTCATAAGTGCTAGGGGTAAAAACGATTATCGGGAGTTTCAAGTGTTGAAATTTGCAATGAAATTGCATATCTTCGATGTGATAGTTGGATCCTGATATCCACTGCGAGTAACTGTTACTCCTGGGAGAGTTTTGCACTTTACAATTTGCCGATCAAGTATGTGTCTACAAAGATGTCAATGGGGTTATGCCCCTGGGAAAACGAGGTTTATTTTAATTCGGTCTGTGCGAAAGTACGGGGAACCTCCCTCAAAGTACCGGCACTGGCCTGGCTGAAAGATTGGCGAACATGTAGGGTGTAATTAATCCCGTCTAGTCTTTCCTTTTAAGGTTTGAAGGAAGATTTGATAAAAACAGTGTGAGCCATCCTGATTAGATAAAATATATAACCAATCTAATCTTGCAAGAGTGCACGCAGAGTGTTTTCTTCTCTCTCTCTCCAGGTAGCGACCATGTCACGCCTTAATCAAGATAATAATATGGATGTATTGACCGAACCCGCTTGTTATACTGAGCTGGGGAACGTTGGTTCCGCTCTATCTTATAATTGTTATAAGACCGAGCAGGAATAGAGGAATACGAGGATTCCCATGCCGCCCAAACGAAGAAAGTGCATGTTGATGCATCTACTTCGGGTGTGTTCGTTACAGATAACCGTTTCTCAGTATCCTCTACGTCATGGGTATTTGATACCGGATCAGGACCCCACATATGTAATCTGTTACATGGGCTACAGATAGGTAGAGAACTGATAGGGTGATATGTCTCTAAATATAGAGAATGGTGCAATTGTTGCAGCCAAATCAGTTGGCAAATATCACCTTGTATTAACAAATACATTGATTCTGAATAAATGTTATTAGATACCGAACCTGATATACAACATCATATCAGTCTCTTTATTAAGTAAAGAAGGATATAATTTTTTATTGTTGGAAAATATTTTGAACATTTCCTATATCAAAGGTTGATCAGATCAGGCACATTATCTAATGGCATATACGTTCTAAATCAAACTACAGTTCTCCATGTACAAAACACACACAAGAGGAAGAGTTCAAAAATGAACGAATCCTTCTTGAAGCATTGTAGACTAGGCTATATCAATGCGACACAACTAGCTAAGTTACATTAAGATGCATATATAAATCAGTTTGAATTTACATCTTATGAGACTTACCAGTCATGTCACAAAGATAAAATGACCATAGCTCTATTTATGGAAACAGAGAAAGAGTTAGTGAACTCTTGGGACTAATACATAGTGATGTATATAGTCCAATGTCTACACATGTTGTGACTGGTTTTTTGCACTTCATTACATTCACTGATGATCTTTCAAGATTCGGACATATGTTCTTGTTGAAACGCAAGTCTGAACCTTTTGAGAAATTCAATGAATATAAATTCGAAGTAGAGAACCAAAACGGGTATAAGTATTATGTCTGTTGATGTGATCAGGGAGGAGAATATTTGAGCATGGAATTCCTGGACTATTTAAAAGGAGAATGAGATTCTCTCTCAGCAATACTCCTCCGTATACACCACAGCACAAAGGTATATCGGGGCGGAGCAATCACACTCTGTTAGTTATGGTGCGCTCTATGATGAGTATTGCTGAGTTGCCTGTTTCCGTTTGGGGTTATGTGCTTGAGGAAGCTGCATACCTATTGAATTGGGTTCCGACCAAATCAATACCTACCACTCTATATGAGATATGGTATGGGAATAGCCCATGTCTTAAGCGAGCGAGTTAAGATTTGGGGTTGTCCAGCCTATGTCAGAAACAAAATCCGGACAAGCTCGAGGCAAAGTCAGTTCTGTGTGGGTTTGTTGGATATCCCAAGCATTTGCAAGGATATATCTTCTACCGCACCGAGAAATAGAAGGTGTTTTTGTTTCTCGGTATGGCACCTTTTTAGGAAAAGGAATTTTTTATGAAAGAAATTTGTGGTCATGAGGTAGAATTGGAAGGAGTTCCAGCTATAAAAACTACAGCCGATGATTTGGTAGAACCGGAGGATTCAATAGTTCCCGACGAACCTCAGCCTCTCCGCCGATCTAGTAGGGTTCCTCATCCGCCTGAGAGATACTTTGGTTTTCTCAAAGACAGTGGGAGCGAGGATTGCATCATGGAAAATGATGACCCAACTAGTATCGAGCAGTCCATCATGAGTGGATACTCTATAAGAATGGATGGATGCTAAGCGATCTGAGATGGAATCCATATACACTAACAATCTATGGACTTTGGTTACTATATCTGAAGGATTAAAACCCCATCAGAAGCAAGTATATCTTGAGAAGATTACTTGGTGTGGATGGAAAAGTTGAGACTTTTAAAGCTAGACTTGTTGCAAAGGGTTTTCGTCATTAACCAGGCCTGGATAATGATGAATTCTTTTCTCCAGTGCCTATGCTTAAGTCCATCCGGATCCTACTTGCCATTGCTATATACCATGACTATGATATCTGGTGGTTGGATATCATGACTGCTTTTCTAAATACTGATTTAGAAGAGAGCGTCTATAAGTACACAGCCAGAGGGTTTCATAGACAGTGGGAGCAGCGGAAACGTGTGCAAGTTGATTTATGCGTTAAAGCAGGCATCGCGGAGTTAGAACATCTGTTTTGATGTGATAGTCAAAGCGTTTGACTTCATCAAAATGGTAGATGAACCTTGTATATACAAAAAGGTAGTAGAAAGTAAAATGGTCATCCTCGTATTGTACGTGGATGACATACTCTTGATAGGGAAGGTGTTTCCTATGCTACACTCGGTCAATCTCCTCTTATCATAAGGATACTCCATATAGGATCTAGGTGATACCTCATAAATCCTGGGTTTTGGATCTATGAGATAGATCTAAGTGGATGTTAGGATTCTCACTAGGTGTAGTGAGATGGTATCAAATGATCCCGGGGAAAACCACTGGATAGTTTTGGAGAACCTTTTTAAGTACTTGTGAAGCACTAAAGAAATGTTCTTGGAGTTTGGTAACGGTGAACTCCAGTGGAATTCTTTTACCGACTCAAGCTTCCAGTGTGATAAGGTCGACTGTCAGACAGTCACAGGCTTTGTTTTTACCCTAGAAGTGGGGCAGTGTGTTGGAAGAGTTCTAAGCTAGATACCGGAGCAAACTAGACGATAAAGGCTGGATACATCGCTATCAAAGATGCCACCAAAGAGGCTGTCTGGGTGTATATTTGTTCATGAGATGAACTAGGTTCCTATTATTGTGTGATAATGGAGATGTGGCTTTGGCCTAGGAACCCTAGTCCCATCAGTAATCCAGACATATTCTAAGGCAGTATCACCTGATCAAGGAGATAGTTGATCTCTAAGAGATTGAGGTTAGGAGAGTTGACGCAAAGGATAACACGGCGGATCCACTCATTAAGGCCTTTCCTGCGAGAGACTTTTATAGGATGTTGGGTATGACACACTACAACAACTGGCCTTAGTGCAAGTGGGAGATTATCAGTTGTATGTATGTCCTAGAGACCATTATTGTACATGAGATGTATATTATAGTGGATGCTTGGACATATATAGGAAGGACTTTCTTGCTCGACATGATAGTACGCTATCTGATTGCTCTTTATCTTAACATGTACACTTACTGTCTCTCTGTACATGTTGATAAAGCCCTTAGGATGTGTACTTGACTACTAGGATTATGATGTAGATTATACTAGTAGGGCCTGGGCAGTCCATGAGTTAATCCTTTAATTGTTCCTAGTCGTGGGAGTATCGAGACGGGGCATCGATATCCCAGAGTAGACTAGCGTATACGTTTCTCGACCCATATGATGGGCGATGGATGATCCCATATCCATTGGTGTTTGTCATCAGAGATCGTATACGGGTGCTTAGTGGAGACTTGGTACACTGAACGGACTCGCCGAGAACTCCTAGATGGTATTATATCCCATGTCAGATAGCAGTTCTCTGGTGATACTTGTGAAGGTTGGTCTGTCGACCCGAGATCGTCATAGAGTCTTGTGTTTCTTCCACTGTGCTTTGATTTCCATCCTACCACGGCTCTATTGAGTCGTACAAACAGGTGGTTTTTGGGTACAGTCCCGAGTCACATGGAGGCAATGAGCGATAGGAGGGGATTTCGTCTCTCCCGGTATTGGGGGTTGATGTTGCGCTATGCCCGACTGGCCATAACTGGAAATCCCTGGCCAGGGTAGATGAGATTTACTGGTAAATGTTATCATTAGTTTCTTGACCCGTTATGAACCTTATATCGGCATGACTTATCAAGTTACTGGGGTCTGACGTTTACCACCCCTAGACTAGATATGCGACATATCAGACGAACAGACCGGACTGTACGGTAGTGTTACTGATTGGATTCACAAGAGTATGAGTAAGTTTTCTTGTTGATCTTCTGATCGCTCAATACCCGGGTGGCCATTACGTTTAGCTGACCGCTTGTGGCTTGTGGGTCTTTGATATGATCATCATCTACTGCCGGCGTATTGATGAGTCTTTAGAGTCGTACACAGAGGTTTCCTGGTTCATGCGAAACGAAGTAGGAGCACATATGTGATATGTGCGGGACCGAGATTAATACACGTATGTGATACCGTATTCTATTCTCGCGATTTGTGTCATCGGTCGGTTATATATGATATAGCCGGGTTATCGAATCAAGTGTTGATTCGATAAGTTGATACATATAATATTAGTCTGTTATATGTGATATAGCCGGATTATTAAATCAAGTGTTGATTTAATAATCTAATGTATGATTATATATTTGATATATTAATTTATATTAACTAGTATTAGCTCACTTAAGCATATCTTTTTCTCATTTTTGTGTGCATTAGTATATATGTGATATATATTAGTGTACATTATTTTGTGTCATGTTAGATGATACATGCAACATGGGTGTATGAGACTCACACCATGCTTATCATAATGGTGGGTTATTATTTATTTTAAGTAAATTCAAAATTAGTTGGAAATTGTCATGTTTAGAAGCTTGGAGAAGTTTAAAGCATCTTTAACTTAGTCCGCTAATTTTGTCTCACTTGAGATATTTATTAACACAACCATTATCTTAAACCATGGTTTAGTCTTTACAAGGGTTAATATGAGATATTATCTCACCATGGTTGCTACTCTCACATCATTGGTTCATTCACTCCATTCTCCACTTCATCTTCTTCCTTATCTCCAAAG
The DNA here is from genome assembly GCA_030015575.1 of Agapanthus africanus. NCBI lineage: Eukaryota > Viridiplantae > Streptophyta > Magnoliopsida > Asparagales > Amaryllidaceae > Agapanthus > Agapanthus africanus. The sequence continues at coordinate 171,605,062 of CM057337.1, read as the reverse complement.
AGCTCTCTAGGTTTTGAGGAGATGAAGAAAACATGTGAGAAAAATAAATCTAAAGTGAGCCCAATTCCTACTTCATCAACCTCTACTAGATTAGCCGTTTATTTTGGGTTGTTTCTTCACTAAGTTCACCACTTAGTGAAGAGATAGCATGGGCTTGAGTCTCCTCGACGTAGATCATCTTCGCCCTTGTAGACTTTGAGGAAGCTTGTTCATTTCTTCAAGTGAACCCATACCAGAGTTCGGGAGATCACTACATGGAGCGAAGGGACTACTACACGGAGCTTTAGAAGTGAAGGACCGATCTACAAAGGTTGTATTCCTCATTCACTTAGTTGTAATGTTTGATTACATTTTAGTTTAGCTCCTAAAACTCTAGTTAGATCCTAGGTTAGGTTGTTTGGCATACTAGAAATTTTAAATACGACATGTTTGATGCCTTGTGAAACCTTATGGTCCTGCCAAATAACCTAGCAAATATAACTTGAGGTTTTATGAAAAATATTTTTAGTATAATTTCAAAATAATCTCCAAGTATTTATTTATCGTATTTATGGTTTTTATGGATGTAAATTTTAAAAGTGAGGTATTTTAGTGAATAAATACCTAGTTGAATAGTTCATGGTATTTTTGTGTAAATTTGACTTGTATGGATTCTTGATGGTATTTTCATGGAAATGTAATTCCTTTTCTTTTGTTTAGGAAAACATGAAATTTATTATATATTTAAAATAGATAGTTTTATACTATTTATATATAGTTATTAAAAATAACATTTATTTATTAAATAGAAAATCACGTTTTTCTTTAAAATTGCATTAAAAATTCCATCGAGGTCGTATGCTCCGTGAGGAGGTCTACATCTCGCTCTACTAGTTCCGAGAATGTGCGATAACCCACACCATCCCGATCGGGTTCCCCAAAATGGGTTGTAGAGGCTTAATCGTAAGGAATGTAAATAACACAATTCAAAGAAATACGGTTTTTAATAGTTTATGGTATTTTGATGTAAAAGTCGTATTTGTCCCGAAAATATTGCTAAAAGTAAATCGTGTTATGTCATGATGCGTGTTGTGAGAGTTAGGTCATTACCTCGTGAGATTTTCCTAAAGGTAGTATAAGCAAAGGTATTAAAATATGTCATATGTAAGTTTGTGGTATTTAAACGAAAATTTCAAATAAAAGTTACATATCATAGTATTTTGAGATGAAACTTATTCTCAAAGTTTGTTTCATGATTACTAAGCAAGTTGTAATAACATGGATGAATGGTTATTAAGAAAAGTTGTATTATTAACGAGTTTAGAAACAGATGTCGGAATAACTCTACTTCCGACAATTTTTTAAAAGAGAACTTTTTAATTTAGGAAGAGAGGAGAAGAGAGGAGACTTACTAGCTTAGATAAGAGAGGGGAGGTTTAGGAAAAGTTTGGTGGCTTCGCGGAGTCGTGGGGTCACCGGAATCGTCTCGAATCCTCGCCAGAACTTGACCTAGTGCAACTCTACTTGTACCCTTCTTTAGCTTGGGAAATTTTGAAGATTTTATACAATAGATTTCAGAATGAAGAGGCTAGGGTATGAGATTGTATTTATAGGGTAGAATTAGGGTTTTGAGAATTGAAAAAAAATTAAAAATGCATTTAAAATTGAATTTATGAGTGAATTTACACTCTTTGTTAATTTACAGAGAAATCAAACAACATGAGAGTAGTTGGGGTAGACCAAAGGACCGGGGTTCAAAACATGGAAGAATTCCCGACGGGGGCGGGAGGGGAGAGGGGAGGAGGCGGCGGCGCCGGCCCAGAGGGGGATCTCGCCGGTCGTGCTAGGGCTTTGGGTGCTAGGATTTCTGCTATATGTCTACGTCGCTGTTAACACAATTTTTCACATGTTTGTTTTCTGTGACTTTTCATTTTTACGTGTATAGCACGTGTAAAATTTTAGGCTTCCAAAAAATTTAAAAGAAAAATCATTAAAAATAATATATGGCCGGGGGGGGGGGGTTTCCGAACATAGGGGCTACGTCACAGCAGTGCAAGTCTTTACTAATGAGCTACAAGTGCGTTTTTGCTGTTCTAAAACAAATTAAATTTATAACTTGTGCTTAGGCTTGAAAGTCTATTCTATACATTAACTTGAAAATTTTTGTACAATGAAATTAGAGTTGTTACATTCTACCTTCCTTACAAAAATTTCGTTCTTGAAATTTACAAATAAGAAAGGGTATCTTGCACGCATATCGTCTTTACTTTCCCACGTTAATTCTCCTGGTGAATCCTTTCTCAACATCACTCGGACCAAGTTTACTTCCTTATTCCAAGATGACTTTACTTTTCTGTCCAGGATTTCAACGGGTTGCTAATCATAAGATAAGTCTGTCTGTACAGTGAGCTCAGAGTGATCAAGAATGTGGCTGGGATCACTCACATATCTTCGAAGCTGGGATATGTGGAATACGTTGTGCACTCCTTCCATTAAGGGTGGAAGTGCCAAACAATATTCCACTTCTCTGACTCGTTCGAGTATGTCGAACGGTCCAATAAATCTTGGACTGAGCTTACCCCTCTTGCCAAAGAGAATCATTCCATGATTTGGAAAGATCTTCAAGAACACATGATCTCCCGGCTGGAACTCCAGACGTCGGCGCTTTGCATCAGCCCAGTGCTTCTGTCTGTCTTGGGCTATGTGCATTCTTTCTTTGATCGTGCAAACTACATCCACCGTTGCTACGATCATCTCTGGTCCAAGGAGTTCCCTATCTCCGATGTCGTCCCAACTTAATGGTGAACGACACTTCCTTCCATAAAGAGATGCAAAGGGTGCCATTCCAATACTCGCTTGGTAGCTGTTGTTGTATGAAAACTCCACAAGATGTAGGTGATCTTCCCACGATCCTCCAAAGTCTAACATACATGCTCTTAGCATATCTTCAAGAATCTGAATCGTTCGCTCAGACTGACCATCTGTTTGTGGATGATAAGCTATGCTGATGTTCAGACTCGTTCCCAAGCTATCTTGCAGACTCTGCCAAATTGCGATCGGAATCTGGTGTCACGATCAGAGACAATGCAAACCGGTACTCTATGTAATCTCATGATCTCCAGCATGAGTTCATGGGTATCAGAAATAGTACATTATGAAAAGTTAAATCTTACTTAAATTCAGACTTACTTCCATGTACTTCTTTGCTAGTATCTCAGTAGATTGGCCAACTCAAAATGGGATGAAGTGAGCCAATTTTCTGAGTCGATCCACAATAACCCATACCGCATCATTACCTTTTCTGCTGTGAGGAAGTGCAGTCACGAAGTCCATGGTGATGTGTTACCACTTCCATTCTGGAATAGGTAACGGTTGAAGTAAACCAGCAGTCCTGTGATGTTCAGCTTTTACTTGTTGACATACCAAGCATTTGGCTACACTTCTGGCCACTTCACGCTTCATTCCATGCCACCAGTAATGTTTCCTCAGATCTTTGTACATATTTGTACCAACAGGGTGTTGGAGATAGTGCCCTCAGAGTCAATTATTGGATCACAGGCACGTGATTGCAATGATTGAGGGAGGACCTATTCCGGTAGAACAGTCTTGCTCAAGATGATAGTATGCTATCTGGTTTACCTTTATCATCGTGTACTACTTTAGGTGACCTTACAGGTCACTATTGCACGTTGATAGAGCCCCTAGGATTCTTGCTTGACTGCCAGCAGTATGAGGGAGATCATATACGTGGGAGCTGGTAGTCTATAAGCACATCATTAAAAGGTCCCTAGTCGTGGGAGTTTCGAGACAGGGCATCGATACTCCAGAGTAGACTAGTGTATACAGTCGAGACCCCGACGAGGGGCAGTAGCCGGTCTCATAAGCCACTGGTGTCAGTTGGTTCACCTAAGATGTATACAGGTGCTCATTGGGTTATGAGTACATCGGACAGGACTCGCCGGGAACATGCTAGTTGGTCTTATACCTGACGTCAGATAGCAGTTCCCTGGTGACATGTGTACAGGTTAGTTCATCGACCTGAGATCGTCATTTGTCTCGTGTGAGTTCCTACTGTGCTTTGATTACTACCCTACCACGCTCAAAGGAGACGTGCAAACAGGTTTTAGTTGGATACAGTCCCGAGCCACATGGAGGCAGTGAGCGGATCTGCAGGGGTTCGTCTCTCCCGGTATTGGGGGTGAGGTTGCGCTGTGTCTAGGAGAGCCATTACACGAAGTCCTTGGCCAAGGCAGGAGATTTACTGGTAGGTATTCCAGTAGTATCTCAGGGTGTTCTGGGCTACACTCCGACACGACTTGTACCGCTTTTGGGGGTCTGACTTTTACCAACCCCCTAGGCCCGCCATGCGATGCTCATAGACGAACGGACCGGACTGTATGGATATTGTCACTGACAGGCTCAGTAGGGTGTCAGGATGAGTTCGCTCATCGACGTCCCTTTTGGTCAATAGCTGGTAGCCCGTCACGTATGGCTAATACCTCTGACGTGCTAGTGGTTAAATCCACAGCTATAGTATTGACAAGTCTTTAGAGTCCCCCACAGACAGTTGCTTAAGTTTCGGGCGAAACGCTGTAGAGGCCGTATGGAGATATGGCAGGGTTCGATCAGATACGTGCGGTATTGCATGGATCATGATCGGACGGATAATACTAGCGGGCTTTGGTTTAAGCCGGATCCTAGTATCGTACAGTGTAGATTTTGTCTCATTACATTTGTATTCGATCGGAATACAAATGCGGGTATGTATATACAGTAGCGGGGTTTTCTTATAATTTATTACGGGATCAGTTTTTTGGAGTTGCCAGTTTGTTTTTCGTTTCAGCCATATTTCTTTGTATCTTTCATTTGGCTGAAGATTGGTGGAGGAGGGCTTAATTGCATTTGTGCAAATAAGCATTTATGGAGGGTGTTATTTGCATATCCTTGCTTCATGATGGTTGCACCATCATTTGACTTCTTTTGACCATGATGGCTTGACTTTTGGAAGTGATGATTAGTTTGTAGAGTGTTGGTTTTGATTTGTGATCATTTCTTCACATGATAACCTTTTTCTCTCTCTTGTTTTTTGGCTCCCTCTTGCATTATTGAGACACACTCACTCTCTCCTCTTATTCCCCTTTTCACCAAGTTTGGCCGGCCATGCTCTAAGGGGAGGGGCTGAAATTTTTGGGTAGGGGATTTTGGTTCTCTTCATGTTTGCAAAATCCCCAAGTTCATCCATAAAAATTCCACACTTCATTTCCTCCACCAAAAAGGCAACTTCCACAACCCCAAATGAGACATAGCACCACACTTAATCTACAGCAATTCTTGGGCACGTCGGCTCGCCAACTTCGTGCCCGAGTTGCCTCGGTCCAGAGGTGGGAGCTCGTAAAAGAAGCCGGCGACGTGGTGCCCTTCCGGCGAGGAGATGAAGACCGGAGATTCCGCGGGGAAGTCGGGACGACGACGAGATGACCGAAGGACACGGATCGCTCGGTATATCTCTCTACCCGTTCTCTAGTTAGCTAGGATTGGATTAATGGCCCGATCCGGGTTTATAGTGCGCGGTGGTGCCGGTTCTAAAGTTAAAGAAAATCACCGCTTCCGCATTCCGGCGTCGGAATGACGGTCGGGGCGCCGCCGTGCACTTACAGTGGTATCAGAGCCTCGCCATTAACCTAGTCTAGCTTTGTCTAATGTGTTTACATTTCCGATCGAACAAAATTCCAAAACCCGCGTTTTCAAAAGCATCAGTTTCTGTCGAAATTTTTTTAGCTCCAAAATTTTTTCAGGTTGTTGCAGAATGATGTGCACGGAAATCTAAGAATTCTGTGAAAATTTGGTTTCGTGAACACACTACACCACCTCGGAACCGCGGCCAAACCCATGCTTGGGCCGCGGTTCCGCCGCTACTTTCACTGTTCAGTGTACCAAAATTTTGCAGAAAGCTCCTGACTTGAAAATAGGGTTTTTGGAATGTTCTTTTTGGGCCCAGATTTTCTGTGAGTGCTACAGTAGTGCTTGGGGCTCACTTGGGTAAATTTGATCGATCAGATATTTTAAACACATTAGTTCACAGTATTTACATTATATCTGCGACCGTGAATATCACTCGATCGGTAAATCCTGTCTAACTGCTATAGCCCGGTTAGATGGATTTGCGAACGTGACATTCACGTTGATGTTCTGTATTATGCTGTGATGTTGCGGATTGGTCGTGGGGGATAGCCTGGATGCAATACTAGTACATTTTTTTGTTGTATTATGTACATTTGATATTGCGGGGCGAGCGTCCGATATGTGGACTGCCGTTACTGCCTGTTTGTATATTATTTTTTTGGGGCATGACCAGGTCGAGGTCGATGTACCCGTTGTATGTATATTTTACTTTCTGTACTAGAATTACCCCAAGGTAGGGTGCACGGGTAGCCGGGTTCTAGAGGGCAACGGGCCCGCATCTCATGGCATTGAGACGGAGGGGGCTTCACTCTAGAATTGGCGGGCTATTCGCCGCACTCGTAGGGGGTACAGGTTGACCCAGGAGGGGTGCCCAAGTTACCGGATTCCGTAAAGTGCTGGGTGGTCAATTCACGTTGCTGAAGGGGGCTGCCTCGCTTCAGGTTTTGGCGGGTAACTTGCCACGCCCGTAGGGGTCTAGGATTTCATTGCACAGGCTATCCACACGACCAGGGGAACGTCGGGTTTCAGTAGCGGCTCTGTGAAACCCGGGGATCCCAGATATCTGTATTGTTCTGTGATGCTTATTACATTTCTGTGATGCATTTTATCACGCTTTGAGTGAAATATTATATATTGATATATATACTAGTAGATGTTGTATATGTTTTGCATCCGCGCTAGTCCAGTCCCCGCTCTGTCGTTAGTTAAGTAACCTAACGGGTAATGACGGGACCCAGTGGCGAATGCGGATGGCATATACGTACATCATTATTTTCGTTCTTTATTGGTGTGATCAATTGATGGGACTGCGTTGATTCGGATCAATGCAAGTTAAAAACAAACCTATTCTGATGTTGTTGGAACACTTTTCAAAAATCTGTTATTGCAAGGACGTTCTCTTTTGTTTTGCATCGTGGTATTCAGTTGGAATATCCTGCTCCTCAGTCGACGAGGCAAGGGCCGAGATCCCTTCACCGGGAGTGACCCATTGGACAGAAGTTTGTGTCAGGGTAATAACTTCACTATAGCCGATTGCCTTTTTCTTTGCATCGTGGTATTCAGTTGGAATATCCTGCATCTCATTCTACAGGGAAAGAGCCGAGATCCCTTCACCGGGAGTGACCTCTTTAGCAAAGGTTTTCGTCACTATATTTTCATAAAAGCTATCCGGTTCCTTCAACGATATCAAGTTCATTACGTTAAAGGTTTTCGCCAGAAACCATTCGTAGCCCTCCGTCGTTTCATATGGGTGGTCAATAGTATTCAAGCTGTGTATGTTGGCCAAAGTCAAGGCACAGTGATTGGTAGCTATTGGGTATTCATATGCAGCATAGATAGATGCGTTGGTTTGGGGCAGTCGTACTACTATTTTGGTCAAAATCAAGGGTATGTACGGGTGGGCTCAAATTAACCTGGAGAATGACGGGTAGAACTTGACATGTGACTTATGATATGTTGGCCAAAGTCAAGGTCATAAGAGCATGGGGTAAAAATCACATCGGGAGTTTATAAAGAAACTGAAACTTGCCAGATATGCGCATACCTTCTGGAGTGTGATGACGTGAGCGGATTCCGTCACGTTATCATGCGATGATAGTTGGATCCCGATTCCCACTGATGAGTTGGTTTACTCCTCGGGTGATCCCGACTAATTCTTCTTTCAGGTTTGGAGGAGAATTTGACGGTACAGTGGGAGGTTTCCAGATTAGATAAATTGGTAACCATTCTGATCTAGGTTAGAGTGCACGCTGAGTGTTTCTTTTCTCTCTCTCTTCGGCAGCGACCTTGACCCAACCCTAAGACTATGACTCAGTGACCAAAATTAACCGAACCTTCTTAAACACTGGCTTTTGGATTGTCAGAGTTGCAAACCCCATTGCTACTCCTACTTTTACCCTTTTCTCCAGAACACCCCGTATTACTACGAACGTCCACTTCCATTGGATAAAACCATCGTATGGTTATATACGAACTCGAAGGAATTTATTCGAGGATGGTTTCCGGTTCTAGAGAAAACGAATAGGACTATTCAGTTGTCTTTTCCTTTTACCTTCTCTCAGGTTGCGAGTACTCTTTGGTTTAGGAGATAGTACACCTATTACGCAAATTGGATAGTCTTCTTCCAAACCTTAGGCTGGTGCCGAACGGTGGGGAATGAAGAAAACCAATTAGCATAACAATGGTGTACAGAAGGTATTAAGTAAAGACAAATAAAGGGATTAGAAGGAGGGCAAAGTAAATTGCGACTGCTATTCACGACCAAACCAAGTATTTCATTACCACTTCCACTTCACCTTTGTATTTCTCCAGGACACTCCGTATCACTACGAAGATCCACAGTTTATTGGATATTCCATCGTATGGTTATATTCGAACTCGAAAGGAACTTGTTCCAGTTCGGGGATGGATTCTGGTTCAGGAGAAATAGGAATAAGGTTTATTCGGTTGTCTTTTATCTTCACCTTCTCTCGCATTGCGAGTGCTCCTAGGATTAGGACAATACACCCATTATGCTTATTGGATTGTCTTCTTCCAAACCATAGGCTGGTGCCGAACGGTAGGGAAGGAAGAAAACCATTTAGCTTAAAGGGGTGTGCAGAAGGTAATGACTAAAAGACATATAAAGGGATTTGGAGAGATGACAAAGAATTATACGGTTGCAGTTGTGAATCTGGATAATGGAAGAGGCATTACTAGGAATACCGGGATACCCCATTGAAATATTTCAATATTTCAGTTTCACTGTGTACTGTTAAAGGAAAACTGATTTCCCAATCAGATCTTGCTCCAGGGTATGTATTTACCAGGTATGATTCTCACATCTGTATGGTTTTACAGATGATGAGTGGGAGTAAGTTATTGGGAATTAGGTGATTGTCCTCAAGATATCGGAATTCGTTGTAATTGGTGATATTTGAGGAAATCACCTGGGCTGTTTGCCGGTCGGCAAATATTTGGTTTTGAATATCCGCCGTTATGCACCAATTTCAAATCGATATATCTGTACATCTATTTTCATAGAGTGAGATATACCTTTTTGAAATTATGTCTATGACATTTACCTATATCAGTGGATGGTTAGGTAAGGAGCATTGAACAGCGGTGTAATTCTTCATAACCATAGTACAGTTTTCAACTTACGACACACAGGGATTGAGTTATCAGACTCAAGGGACTTATACAGAGTATTGTATGTTGTCCAGCGTCCATGAGGACAGAGGGGATGGTCCTCGTACTATATTCAGTTTACTTATGACTTCTCTAGTTTTTAGACAAGTGTTCCGTAGAAACACAGGGTCCAAGTTTTGAGAAGTTATAGGTATATGGATAAAGTAGAGAACTATATGTTGCAAGTATCGGGATTCTTCAAGTTGATCGAAGATGTAGATACTTGAGTATGGTATTCAGTTGATAGTAGTGATTAAGAGAACTTACTTCTCTTTCAGGTTACTCATAATTGGAAGCATTCCTAAGTTGAGTAACGCTGATCGGCCTCTTTCCATTTAGTTGACATGCACTGGAGACAGCTACATGATTTGAATCTGGTTCAATTAAATCAGTGCCTCTGTTTCTGTATTGGATATAGAACAGTTCATATCTTAACGATGTTAAGGTACGGGGAGTTGTCCGGCTTATGATTAAAACCAGACACTGGACAACTCAAGGCACGTTTCTGTAATGGCTGTTTGTGGGTTGACCCAGGCTATGACGAGGGTTGACTTTCTACCATCTCGAAGATCAATAGTGATATTGTTCTAGACTCGCCACAGTTTTAATAAAAATGGATTTTTCAGAAAACAGTAGTGGGAGTATGGTAGAACTGGAAGTGATTCCAGAACCACAAACGATTACTGAAGATTTGATAAGAACCTGAAGATTCAATCTGGTTTGACATTCCATTGGCCACTCCGCAGATAAGGTGGGTAACCTCAGGCACCCGAGAGGTACTCCGGTAGCCTCAAGGACGGTGACAGGGAGGTTCTTGTTTACCCACACTTGCCATTGCTGTTGTTCCAGGCTGCGAGACCCGGCGGGAGGATGAGTATAGCGTCATTCTAAACCGGCTTTAGAAGTGTACGTCTATATGACTCTGCCAGAGGGTTGTCATGATCAGTGGGAGCAGCGGAAGCATTGGTGGACAACAGGCTTATGTCTATTTATAGACTAAAGCAGATATAGCGGGGATAGATCATCAATTTCTGATGTGACAGTCATAGGTTTGACTTCATCAGAATAGGGAATTGATCTGTTGAGAAGGTAGTAGGGTGTGATGTCATGGTATTTGGATGATATACACAGAGTAGGAAGTGATATTCCTATACTACGATCGGTTATACTTTGGTCATCACACAGTGGTTTCTCCATATGGGACTTGGACATTATATCAGACATACTGGTTACTAGATCTATGGTTTTAGATCCAGATTTGGGTGGTTTCCCAATCAGGGTACTTAGACAGCATTCTAAGAGTATTTAGAATGGACGACTCCTGGCACGGTAGTGTACCTGCAGGTGATGGAGTCACCCTCTCTAAAGGTGTCTTACAGACTAAAGGGGAGAGGGATGTGCATGATTGGCAGATCACTTGCTTAGGCAATTGAGTCAATCATGAGATATCAAGTACCACACCAGATGTTGTTTTTGCAGTAGATGCAATAAGTTGATATTGATCCAATCCTGAAGAGACGATCGGAAGCAGTTTTAGAACATAAGTGAATGTTCTAGGGATATGATAACGACAGCCTCATTCGGGAGACAGTTATCATTCCAGGCTTCCAAGGTGACCTGGACGACAAGGAGGTTGTCAGAGTTATAGTTTTCCTTCTGACGAGGGGCAGTATTTTGGACAGGTGGTCCAAGGCAATACTGAGGGAGGCATGGCGCAGGATACTGATTAAGTTCAGTTGACGATACAGTCTAAGAAGTTTGGATTTGGAGTTCATTTATGAGCTAGGTCCCATCAGACATCCAGACACATTCTAAGACAGGTATTGCTCATTTCGGGAGATGGGTTTCTCCGTGAACTTGAGATTAAGAGAGACATAGAAAGAAACATCAAGGCGGATCCACTCACTGAGGCTATTCCTCGAATGCAATAGTTTCGCAAACGAGCTTTGTGAGACTGACTAGTAGAGGAGTTGGGTGTTTGGTATCACACGGGCTGTGAGTATGCGATATCGCAATAATTAGCCTTGAGTGCAAGTGGGAGATTGTTGGAGATAGTGCCCTCAGAGTCAATTATTGGATCACAGGCACGTGATTGCAATGATTGAGGGAGGACCTATTCCGGTAGAACAGTCTAGCTCAAGATGATAGTATGCTATCTGGTTTACCTTTATCATCGTGTACTGCTTTAGGTGACCTTACAGGTCACTATTGCACGTTGATAGAGCCCCTAGGAATCTTGCTTGACTGCCAGCAGTATGAGGGCGATCATATACGTAGGAGCTGGTAGTCTATAAGCACATCCTTAAAAGGTCCTTAGTCGTGGGAGTTTCGAGACAGGGCATCGATACTCCAGAGTAGACTAGTGTATACAGTCGAGACCCGGACGAGGGGCGGTGGCGGGTCTCACAAGCCACTGGTGTCAGTTGGTTCACCTAAGATATATACAGGTGCTCATTGGGTTATGAGTACACCGGACAGGACTCGCCGGGAACATGCTAGTTGGTCTTATACCTGACGTCAGATAGCAGTTCCCTGGTGACATGTGTACAGGTTAGTTCATCGACCTGAGATCGTCATTTGTCTCATGTGAGTTCCCACTGTGCTTTGATTACTACCCTACCACGCTCAAAGGAGACGTGTAAACAGATTTTAGTTGGGTACAGTCCCGAGCCACATGGAGGCAGTGAGCGGATCTGCAGGGGTTCGTCTCTTCCGGTATTGGGGGTGAGGTCGCGCTGTGTCTAGGAGAGCCATTACACGAAGTCCTTGGCTAAGGAAGGAGATTTACTGGTATGTATTCCAGTAGTATCTCAGGGTGTTCTGGGCTACACTCCGACACGGCTTGTACCGCTTTTGGGGGTCTGACTTTTACCAACCCCTTAGGCCCGCCATGCGATGCTCATAGACGAACGGACCGGACTGTACGGATATTGTCACTGACAGGCTCAGTAGGGTGTCAGGATGAGTTCGCTCATCGACGTCCCTTTTGGTCAATAGCTGGTAGCCCGTCACGTATGGCTAATACCTCTGACGTGCTAGTGGTTAAATTCACAGCCATAGTATTGACGAGTCTTTAGAGTCCCCCACAGACAGTTGCTCAAGTTTCGGGCGAAACGCTGTAGAGGCCGTATGGAGATATGGCAGGGTTCGATCAGATACGTGCGGTATTGCACGGATCATGATCGGACGGATAATACTAGTGGGCTTTGGTTTAAGCCGGATCCTAGTATCGTACAGTATAGATTTTGTCTCATTACATTTGTATTCGGTCGGAATACAAATGCGGGTATGTATATACAGTAGCGGGGTTTTCTTATAATTTATTACGGGATCAGTTTTTTGGAGTTGCCAGTTTGTTTTCTGTTTCAGCCATATTTCTTTGTATCTTTCATTTGGCTGAAGATTGGTGGAGGAGGGCTTAATTGCATTTGTGCAAATAAGCATTTGTGGAGGGTGTTATTTGCATATCCTTGCTTCATGATGGTTGCACCATCATTTGACTTCTTTTGACCATGATGGCTTAACTTTTGGAAGTGATGATTAGTTTGTAGAGTGTTGGTTTTGATTTGTGATCATTTCTTCACATGATAACCTTTTTCTCTCTCTTGATTTTTTGGCTCCCTCTTGCATTATTGAGACACACTCACTCTCTCCTCTCATTCCCCCTTTCACCAAGTTTGGCCGGCCATGCTCTAAGGGGAGGGGCTGAAATTTTTGGGTAGGGGATTTTGGTTCTCTTCATGTTTGCAAAATCCCCAAGTTCATCCACAAAAATTCCACACTTCATTTCCTCCACCAAAAAGGCAACTTCCACAACCCCAAATGAGACATAGCACCACACTTATTCTACAGCAATTCTTGGGCACGTCGGCTCGCCAACTTCGTGCCCGAGTTGCCTCGGTCCAGAGGTGGGAGCTCGTAAAAGAAGCCGGCGACGTGGTGCCCTTCCGGCGAGGAGATGAAGACCGGAGATTCCGCGGGGAGATCGGGACGACGACGAGAAGACCGAAGGACACGGATCGCTCGATATATCTCTCTACCCGTTCTTTACTTTGCTAGGATTGGATTAATGGCATGATCTGGGTTTATAGTGTGCGGTGGTGCCGGTTCAAAAATTTAAAGTAAATTATCGTTTCCGCAATTTGGCCTTGGTATGACGGCCGGGGCGCCGCCGTGCACTTACACAGGGTGTACTGAGTATAGAGAGCTGTGAGCTTCTTTCATCAACTCTTCCCGAATAGGACCTTGTGTTACACACAATCTGCTTCCGTATCTCAAAGATCCGTCTTCGTGGATGATGAGGTCTGTTCTATGTCCACTTTCTACTTGTTCTCTGATCTTTTGCAACTTGGCATCACTTGCTTGAGCTGCTTTGATCAGATTGACAATAGTAGATTGAACTTGTAAATTCATCAACTCTGAAGTTTTACCTAGCATAACCACTTCAATCTCCATCTTGTGCAAATCTTGCTATAGCTTCCACTGTGCGGTGAGATCCATTGATAATGGCTGGTGACTAAGTGCATCAGAAACTACATTCACCTTCCCTGGATGATATTATAGGTTGATATCGAAGTCCGCCATAAGTTCTAGCCATCTTCTCTGCCGCATATTCAACTCTTTCTGAGTAAACACATACTTCAGACTTTTATAGTCTGTGTATATATCTACCCGTTCTCCAAGAAGGTAATGACACCAAATCTTCTGTGCAAATATAACGGCCGCCAACTCTAGATCATGCGTTGGAAATTGCGCTCATGAATCATCAACTGTCTTGATGCATAAGCTACAAATTTTCCATGCTGGTATAGAACACATCCTAATCCTTTACCGGATGCATCGTAATGCACAACAAAACCTCCTGATTGGTCCGGTATTAGGAGAATAGGCGCTGATGTCAATCTTGACTTGAGTTCTACGAAAGCCTGTTCACATCCTTCTGACCACACGAATTCTTCATCTTTACGTGTCAGCTTGGTCAGGGGTGTTGCAATCTTTGGAAAGCCTTCTATGAATCTTAGGCAGTATCCTGCTAATCCCAAGAAACTTCGAATGTCCTTCACTGTCTTTGGTGTCGGCCATTCGCTTATTGCTGATACTTTAGTTGGATCCACAGAGATTCCTTCACCTAAAACGATATGTCCAAGAAATCCGACTTGATCTAGACAAAATTCGCACTTGGTGTACTTGGCATAGAGTTGATGATGTGATAATTCTCAAATGTTCAGCGTGTTCTTTCCGATTTTTTGAATATACCAGGATGTCCTCGATGAAAATGACAACGAACCTATCTAGGTATTCTCGGAAAACATGGTTTATTAGATTCATGAATATGGCTGGTGCATTGGTCAATCCAAATGGCATCACGAGAAACTCATAATGACCATCGCGAGTCCTGAATGCCATCTTCGGAATATCAGACTCTTTGACCTGCACCCGATGATAACCCGAATGAAGATCTAATTTTGAGAAAACACAAGACTTAATTAGTTGATCAAACAGATCGTCGATTCGCGGTAGTGGATACTTGTTCTTTATCGTGACTTCGTTCAGAGCTCGGTAGTCAATGCACATTCTGTATGAACCTTCCTTCTTCTTCACAACCAAAACTGGAGATCCCCAACTTAAAGTACTGGGACGAATCCATCCTTTTTTCAGAAGTTCGTCCAATTGACTACGGATCTCCTTCAATCCTTCTGTATTTAAGCGATATGGTACTTTGATCACCACTTGTGCACCAGGTACTAAGTCAATACTGAATTCAAGAGCTTGATCGGGAGACAAAACTGAGATGTCATCAGGAAATACGTCTTCGAACTCTCGAACTACTTCTGGCTTGTCTTCTTTAGCTTGTATTGTTGCAATCACTGCCTTCTTTGGTTTAGCTTTGTAAATGCCAGGCTCCAGTGTACGGTCTCCACTCTAGAAATAAAAGACCGGATGGTATGGAATCTCGAACACTAACCTCCTTTGACGACAATCGATGGTAGCGTAGAAAGTTCTTAGCCAATCCATACCCAAGACTACGTCGATGTTCGGTAAGTCCAGCACCTTGAAGTCAGCATAAAATTCTCTGCTGCAGACGACCACTGGACACAGGTCGTATCCTAAAGTTGCCTTTAGAATGTCGTTCTCTGAACTGACATTCCAGCTGGATATGAGCAGTTTGACTGGAATCGCATGAGTTCGGATGAACTGTTGCGACATAAAGCAATGTGATACTCCATTATTGAAGAGTGCTAGTGCAGGAAGTGAGGCTACTAAGATTGTACCTAAATTATATGGGATATGTTTAGGTATAGAAAAAGATACTTTGATATGTATAAGATCGAAAGAAATTTTGAAAGGAAGGGAGTTACCAGTGATGACTTGGCCAGTGGCTTCAGCTTCTTCCATAGTTATTGTGAAAGCCTAACGCTTAGTTACGTTCCTCCTTGCTGGGGGAGCATTCCTCTGTCCATTTCTCTGTCCTTGAGATAGGTTCCTTTGTGCTTAATGTAACTGACAAAGAGGAGGTGTAGTATGTCCATAAGGAGGTGGAGCTGGGAGAGCAAGTCGAGGAGCAGGTGCCTAGATAGATGGCCGCTGCGGATAAGATTGCTGGTCTGGAGGCTATATTCGGATTGAGTCTACGGGGACATGCACCAATGTCGTGGGCGGATGAGCCACAGACTAAGCATAAGTTGTTTGCACGCCTGCAGTCTTTCACCAAGTGTCCATTTCTCCTGCAGTAAGTGCAAAAGTCTGGATTGGGCCGGTTAAAAGTTACTCCCGGTCTCCTTGGTACAAAAGTGGCCTGGAAGAGGCTCATCCTGCCATCTGAATAGCTGGGTGCTTTATACTGGAAGATTGAGGTCTGCCCTTCTTCTTTACTACTGCCTCATATCTTCGGGCAGCCTTCAAAGCCAAATCATGGGTTGGGAAATCCACTGTAGCTAATGCAGCTTGGATCTCCGGGTCCAACTCCTGCTGAAATCGTCGTACTCTGATCTCAGCAGTCGGTATGAGATGGGTTGCAAACCTGTTATGGTCTCATGTTAGCAGTGTAGTATGTGATATAAGGGAATTGAATATTTGAGACATATTTTACCTACTCAGCATGGTGAATTCAGCGTCATACTCATCGACAGATTTGGTCCACAACGAACCTTGTTACAGGTGGATGAATTGCTGCTCCATGTCAAATCGGGCAGTCTCGGGAAAATATTTTGCGTCGAACATCTCATGAAAAATCCTCCATTCAATCGGCTGGGCAAGACGGCTTTCTTCCGCCTTCCACCATACCCTGGCATTATCCGTGAGTTGCAACTTCGCAAGCTCTACCCAAGCGATCTCTGGCACTTATGCTGCTGCCAGATCGTTTTTGATCGACTGGGCCCATTCTTCAGCTTCCAAAGGGCTCTCTTTCCCAGAGAATTATTTAGGGTGTAGTGCCCGGAATTGTTTCACACCGGGTGCCTCAGCTTCTGGATGGTTTAGGTGTATAGCAGTCTGCTGCTGTCTCTCCAAGAAGCTTTTGATTGCCTCAAGAAAAACCGTCTGCTCATTGATCGGAGCAGCTACGGTTGGTGTAAGTGGTAGAGGTGCTGGTGTGGTGTTGTCATTGACGTTCGTGTTCGTATTGTTGGGAGAATGCATAACCTTGAAAGAAAAATAGGGTTAAGATAGATTCAAGGAATATGAAATGTAAAGAATGTTTAGTTGTTGATTTTTATAATTCTTGTGATATATTGCTTAGGATTCCATGCAGAACTGATCCGGTATGGTTATGCAGGTTTCCATGCAGAACTGACCTACATAGGCCACCAACAAAACCTGCCACGCACCGCTTCTCAATGTATGGGGAAGTAGACGTGGCAGGGACGCGACGTATTTACTCAGAAGTAAACATGTTAAACTTAAATAAGCAATATAAAAGTAATGCACAAGAATGAAAAGAGATGTAATGAAACAACAACTTTTTATTTATATTCATTTTTTACATACACTGGAAAGTAAAATACAATAATGGAAAGCGATGCCTAAACAATGGCATATGAATTGAAAGTAAGATAAGTGCAAGTATGAGCTAAAACTCCGGTTCCTCAGCAAATTGCTCCAAATCTTCCTGGCTGGGCTTGATCTCCTGAGAGTCGGGTCCTCCTGACAACATTCCAAAGAAAGAATAAATATGAATTTCGTTAGCGAACAATTGCTCGGTAAGTCCCAAGAGAGAGATAAGAATAGATCAAGTAAAAGAAATATATATGATAATTTATCTGTTTTAGTTATACTAACGCATTTGTTTGTAGCTTGGTACAGAATGCATTAGTGTATACGAGAGGAGTCTAACTATTCCGTGGACTAAGGTATACGGAGTACAAGGACCCGTTAAGCCACAGGACAATAGCATGGATATTCAGGTTAGTGTATTAAAGTGACCGTCTCGTGCCACTTCTAATACATTCCGTACCAATTTACCCAGTTAAAACCCTGTAATGCATATTGTATTGATTGTATTGATTTATTGTATAAGACATGCCAAAACCATGATATATGTTGTTCATGTAAATGGATTGGATGTAAACGGATAGTCATGTAGTCAAGTTGAAAATATATCCATGGTTCGGTCCAGTCGAGTCATGTTGCATGTTCATGTTCAAGTGTTCATGTTTGATACATTGGGTTCATGTTGAAATGGAGTTATAGTTGGATTCATGTTTGGATCATATTCATATTAGACCGAGACTCAGATTGAGTCAAACACTTTAAACAGATTTGAGTCCTGAATTAGGTTTCGGAGTTATCGGTAACTGCTGCATATGGACGACAGGATTTGTGACTTTTTCTAAGCTAATTACCATTGATAACCACATTTTAGTTTTCTATCTTAAATAGGAAAGCACCCACTTTCTCCGGCTCCCTGAGACTCAAGAGAATTGGTCCCGCTTAAACCTATATTTACTAGGGTCTTTATTGTAAATTAATATAATTTGAGGGGGTTTTATGAAAAATAATTTTAGTATAATTTCAAAATAATCCCCAAGTATTTATTTATCGTATTTATGGTTTTCATGGATGTGAATTTTAAAAGTGAGGTATTCTAGTGAATAAATACCTAGTTGAACAGTTCATGGCATTTTTGTGTAAATTTGACTTGTATGGATTCTTGATGGTATTTTCATGGAAATGTAATTCTTTTTCTTTTGTTTAGGAAAACATGGAATTTATTATATATTTAAAATAGATGGTTTGATACTATTTATATATAGTTATTAAAAATAACATTTATTTATTAAATAGAAAATCACATTTTTCTTAAAAATTCCATCGAGATCGTATGCTCTGTGTGGAGGTCTGCATCTCGCTCTACTAGTCCCGAAGATGTGCGATAACCCGCACCATCCCGATTGAGTTCACCAAAATGGGTTGTAGAGGCTTAATCGTAAGGAATGTAAATAACACAATTCAAAAAAATTCGGTTCTTAATAGTTTATGGTATTTTGATGTAAAAGTCGTATTTGTCCCGAAAATATTGCTAAAAGAAAATCATGCTATGTTATGATGCATGTTGTTAGAGGTAGGTCATTACCTCGTGAGATTTTCCTAAAGGTAGTATAAGGAAAGGTATTAAAATATTTCATATGTAAGTTTGTGGTATTTAAACGAAAATTTCAAATAAAAGTTACATATCATAGTATTTTGAGATGAAACTTATTCTCAAAGATTGTTTCATGATTACTAAGTAAGTTGTAATAAAACGGATAAATGGTTATTAATAAAAGTTGTGTTATTAAAGAGTTTAGAAACGGATGTCGGAATAACTCCACTTCCGATGATTTTTTAAAAGAGAACTTTTTAATTTAGGAAGAGAGGAGAAAAGAGGGGACTTACTAGCTTAGAGAAGAGATGGGAGGTTGAAGAAAAGTTTGGTGGTTTCGTGGAGTCGCGGGGTCGCCGGAATCGTCTCGAATCCTCATTGGAACTTGACCTAGTGCTAACTCTACTTGTACCCTTCTTTGGCTTGGGAAATTTTGATGATTTTTGACAATAAATTTCAAAATGAAGAGGCTAGGGTGTGGGATTGTATTTATAACGTAGAATTAGGGTTTTGAGAATTAAAAAGAGAATTAAAATGCATTTAAAATTGAATTTATGAGTGAATTTACACTCTCTGTTAATTTACAGAGAAATTAAACAGCATGGGAGTAGTGGAGGTAGGCCAAAGGACTGGGGTTCAAAACATGGAAGCATTCCCGACGGAGGGGCCGACATGTATAGCACGTGTAAACTTTTGTGCTTCCAAAAAGTTTAAAAGAAAAACCATTAAAAATAATATACGACGGGGGAGGGGGATTCGAACACAGGGGCTATATCACAGTAGTGCAAGTCTTTACCAATGAGCTACAAGTGCTTTCTTGCTGTTCGAAAACAAATTAAATTTATAACTTGTGCTCAGGCTTGAAACTTTATTCTATACATTAACTTGAAAATTTTTGTACAATGAAATTAGATTTGTTACAATATGTGGATGAATAAGGGTCATTTCTAGGTTGTTGCTGCAAAACAACATTAGTTTGTTCTTGACCTTGAGATGGAGGATTCAAAGGACGTTCTTCCGTTAAATGTGATGGGTCAAAATAGCAACCACACACGGTTTTGGGGAGCGTAACTTGGTTTAGGGAGGCTGACGAGAATTTGTTTTCTATAGCTTCGAGTTTCTTTTGCATCACGGCCAATTCGGTTTTCACTGCGATGGAAACGTCGAGCTGATGGATACCTGCTCTAGATGAAGACGATGTTGGTCTAGTGTTCTCGCATTGTAACGTTTGTTTGGCGAGATCTTCCAGAAATTGCCATACTTCGCCATCGTCTTTTGACATGAAATGATATTGACAAATCGTTTCTAGCATTTGTTTTGTCGCTGGATTAACACCCTCATATATAATTCGGCAAAGTTGCCATCTATCGATTCCGTGATGAGGGCATTAGACAAGAAGATCTTTAAACCGTTCAAAACATTTCCAAAAGGGTTCGTTGAGAAGTTGGGTAAACTGGTTAATCTCACTCCGAATACGGGCGGTCTTGTGATGAGAATAGAATTTCTTAAGGAATGCTATAAAGAATTCATCCCATTTACCGATAGAATATGCGGCGGTGCTATATAGCTATTTTTCTGCTAAATCGCACAAGGTAAAAGAGAGAAGACGTAATTGCAGAGCATCCCCTGATAGTTGGAAGGTACTCATCATTGCACATACGTTTTCAAATTTGGTTATAAAAACGTATGCGTCTTCGGATTCAAGCCTGTGAAATTTGGGCAACAGGTTGATGAAGTGGGGTTTAATTTCAAAATTATCCCCATTGGCTGGTGGAAGAGATATACAAGTAGGATGGGGCCCACGTATGGGAAAGAGATGCGCGATGGATTCTGCGTACCTACGGGTGGTGGCAGGGTCGTATCATAAAATCCCGATGGAGATCCGTCCATCTTGGGAGATGTGGTGGGTGGAGGAGAAATAGAAGATGAAGAAGTGTCGACTTCGGAGTCAACAGCAAAAACGCGGACAAGACGGGCACTAGAATCCCGTGTCCAGCCGATCATGCACTAAGCGGGTTTAGTGCACGTGGCAGCGTATGTGAGAACGATTTTTAGATGGTTTGTTTTGAAAAGATAGTCAGACTTGAGTCTTGACTCAATAAATCACAAAATGCACAATCAATCCTTAGAGCTAAGGTCTCCTAGGTCAAGTCACTAGACCGCTCCTAGACTTCCAAAGGACAAGTCGCAGGATCAATCCTTTACTACCTTCTTGTCAATCTTGTGGCCATGTAAGTGCTAGGTAAGTGGGAGGTATCCGCTATACGAATTACCGAAATAGCAGGCCTAATTAAGTAACCACTTTGCTTAGTCACACTTGCCTAAGACACCATAAGAGAAATGCGGATAAGCAATAGATTACCCATGACCCTCCTTTGTCTTAATTGAGCGCGAATATCCTTATGGGCTAGGTCTAGATATTTTTTAATTAATCTAGGGTGAGAATATGCTAGTTTTGTGATTTGTGGGGCCTAGGAAAGTTGATGAAATCCCCACCTAATCTGGATTTAGGTTTATTGCCCTTTAAAATTCGGTTTAAAATATGCAAAAATAACCCAAAATCAAAACACGCAAAAAGATTTTTGAGCGGCGATATTTGCAAAGAATTCTGCAGGTAAAATCAGATTATTGGAGCTTTAGAGGAGAGAGAAAGATAATAGGGGAGTACCTGAGAATTTTGGGGGCCCAATTCCACTAATAAGCCGCGGTTCCGCTGCCGCCTTGGAGGATCTTCTGCTAATGTTTCTTTTGAGCACCCCTGTGCTCCTCTGGTCCACGTTGAAAGTCTCTGAATCTCTGTTTCCTTACTCCAGTTACTCCAGATTTTCTTGCATAACTCGCACAATAATCGTTAGACACACTCTATTATTTTATGTTTGTTGGATTTAATAAGAAATCAACCCGAATAATAAGAAAAAAAATTACGACCGTTTCCCCAGCAGTGGCGCTATTTGATTGATCGTGAAAAAGTGTTTTTGTAAATAACTGCAATCAAGACGGTGTCGCTAGTAGCTAGCCGCGATGAGTACGGGTCGTCCACAGGAAAACGTGAACTCTTTTCTTGTTTTAGACGAGTTTATGAAAGATGGGTGATTTTTTGTCGTTATATTTTAAAACGGATATAAGATTTATAATAAAAAGGCTTGTAGGGTTCATAGGACTTAGTAGTTAAGGGATGAATATTTAAAAACGACTCTTTTATCTTTTAATAGTTTAAAACTAAAGCGATCGTGATGAATGTAGATTAGGATTCTTGGAGGGAATAAGCTTTCCCACTACTAACCCTTATCCTTTCATTGATCTTTATTCATGTCAAGCCTTTAATAAAAAAATGTTTAACTGATCTCAAATCGCGGTCGAGACTATCAATAAATTGATAGTGCGCCCGATAAAGAGGCTAACATTTATTTTCCTAAAATTTATAAACATTAAAATATTTAAAAGAAGTTAAAATATTTCTTCATCCATTATCCTACCCTATTCTACAAACCCTAGAAATCTAGGAATTACTCGCTCATGGTTAGGGAAGAAAGGTTGAAGAAGAAAGAAATCATAATTAAGGTGCAGAAAAAGTAATGCGTAAAAGTAAGTGTAGAAAAAGTAATGCGAAATGCATTAAAATAATATCTATCTTTATTAATCAACTATTGCATTTAAAATTCTTCTTAGAAAGTAGATTATAAGAACCCTAGTTTGCTATAGATCTCTCTCTTTATGGAGGTCGATGAATAGATGATGATCACTCGGATACGTGGATCTCTTGATCTCTTCAGTGATGATTTTTGAATGTACAGCTCTTGGTCCTTTATATAGTATTTGAAACCAGAAAGCCTAGATTCCATATGTGAGGATTTACAGTTACGATCCAAATCCACAAAATCTCACATCCGACGGCTACCGATGAGCCACGGATCCGCCGCATTTTGCCATGTTTGGCTGCCCTTCCACCGTAACTTGGTGGAATCAGGATTTGATATTTCTTCTAGTCTCTTGTGTTGATATGTGGAGATTCTTTTGATGTCTAGATTCTGAAAATAATATTTCGAGTCTCTGCCGTTGTTAGAACTCTCGATTTGCTTCTAAAATTTGGCAGATTTGGTTCCGATATCCCGATTTGACTGGGATCTCTTACCTGGATTCTAGACCTGAGCTAATATCTGCATAATATCTCAAATCAAAGTGTTTAGTAGCATTTTATATTTTTGAGATATTATCCTAACCATTTATATAATATAATATCTTAAAAATATTGATTAGAATTATTTGATATGATATGCATATTTTAATTAATAAGATTTCATTTAAATATTATATACATATATTTTCCCTTATTATATTAATTATAATGTAGAAACAAATGATAATAAACTTTTTACAAATAAACCCACATATGTTCTATATCTAAAATAAACACATTTTAGTACTTACAATAGTAGGGAAAATATTCATTCAAATGTGCAATATTTTAGACTAATCAACAAGTATCCACTACCTTGCATCGATGACCTTTTCGATCAGTTAAGTGGATTTTGTGTCTTTTTAAAATTAGATCTTCGTTCAAAATATCATCAGGTGAAGATCAAGGAGTCCGACATTCCGAAGACGGCATTTAGGACTCGTTATAGTCATTATGAATATCTCGTAATGCTATTTGGAGTGACCAATGCACCTGCCATCTTTATGAACTTGATGAACCAAGTTTTCCGAGAGTACTTGGACCGGTTTGTTATCTTCATCGACGACATTTTGGTGTATTCAAAGAATCGGAAAGAGCACGCCGAGCACTTACGGATTGTCCTGGAGACATTACGACAACATCAACTTTGCGCCAAATATAACAAGTGTGAATTTTAGCTAGATCAAGTCAGATTTCTCGGACATATCGTTTCAGGCGAAGGAATCTCTGTGGATCCAGCTAAGATGTCAGCTGTCAGCAGTGGCCAACACCAAAGACGGTGAAAAATATAAGAAGTTTTTTGGGCTTAGCAGGATACTACCAACGATTAATTGAAGGATTCTCAAAGATTGCAGCACCCCTGACCAAGCTCACACGTAAAGACAAAGCATTCGTGTGGTCAGAAGCATGTGAGAAGGTTTTTGTATAACTCAAGTTAAGATTAACCTTTGCTCCTATCTTCGTAATATCGGATCAATCTGGAGGGTTTGATGTGCATTGTGATGCGTCCGGTAAAGAATTAGGATGTGTTTTACACCAGCATGGATAAATTGTGGCTTTTGTATCAAGGCAATTAAAATTTCATGAACTCAACTATCCAACACATGATCTGGAACTGGCAGCAGTGGTTTTCGCACTCAAGATTTGGCGCTACTATCTTTTGGGAGAGCGAGTGGATTATACACTGACCACAAGAGTATGAAGTATATATTTACTCAAAAGGAACTCAACATGCGGCAGTGAAGATGAGTAGAACTCATGGCGGACTTCGACATCAACCTACAGTATCATCCTGAAAAGGTGAACGTAGTTCCCTATGCACTTAGTCGCCAGCCATTAGCAATGAACCTCACCGCTCAATAGAAGCTACAGAAAGAATTGCACGGATTGGAGATCGAAATAGTTATGCTAGGTAATGCTTCATATTTGATGAACTTACATGTACAGTCCACCTTGTAAATTAGATTAAGGAAGCTCAAGCAAATGATGTCAAGTGTTGGGACTTCACCAGCGCGCACAAAGGCGTATGTTTTGGAAATAGATATGTTTTAAGAAATGGATGTGCACGCAAGCTCGTTCTCGTTTTAAAATTTATAAACCGCAAGTGCACGGTGCGTTGTAGCAAGCCGGTAAGTACGGATCGATCCATACGGAATTGTGTATTAGGTCTTGTTGTTTAAGGTTCAACAAATAATGAATGGTTTGGTTTGTCACTAAAAATAGAAAGAATACGAAAAAAAGATAACAAAGAAAACAAGTTAAGAAAGAAGTGGTTATGGTTTTGGCTCGGAAGGTCGAATCGCGACGATTCCTTCGACGCTCCCTTGATCATGAGTTGTCCGTCCTTATGTTGATCCCGGCATAAAGAATGACTTGTCAAGGCAGTTGCGAAGAACAAATCATTAAATTCCGATATTCCCTACAAAACACGAAACGAGTCCGTTTTGTTCACTTACCGTTTGTATGTCCAAGCTTGGGGTATCAACACTAAACAGGTGGGTTAGCAAGCATACCACAACATCAAAACCACAAATTAGAGAGTGAGAGCAAATAATTTTAGTGTTGAGCTTGCTAAGTGTTTGTGATAGTATATCATATATGAAACCAAGCGATTGTCAAGCACTTGATCATAAAATACCATATCTCAACTTAGCAAACTTAACACCAAATTGATTTTAACCTAAACATTGAAATGGGGAAAGCGAGTGAATATGGTATATGAAGAGGTTACAAAGTAACCATATTTCAAAATACTATATCACATCAATACATAAACATCTTTAAGTTAGAATCATATATATAAGCACATTAAACATTAACAAGTGGCGGAGGAGGCAAAACCTATCATCTCATTTCCTCACCATTACCACAACCAAAGAAAGATTAGTTACACATCATAATGAAAAGAAAGTAAGAAACAAAGAAGAAAGTAAACAAACAAAAGCAATATTATTAACACTTGATAAAATTGAGGTACAAGATATTAGTAACTTGTTCAACCTTCATAATAAAACTCTCCAAAGAAAGCTTCAAGAGGGAAGAAGAAGAAGAGACCAAGTTAAAGCTTACATAACTCTCAAGCCTAAACCAAAAGCAAACAAAAATGGAAAAAAGGTATAATATCTATGCACCCCCTTGCCTCTCATCTGTTCTGGTACTTATAGGAATCAAAATAGAATAAACAAACAATATAAAAGGAATGTTGTGATGCCTATAAAGTGCAAGAAGAAAAATGGGAATGTTTGGAGCAAGGGGGACCGGCGTCGCCGGTTTTATAGGGGGACTTGCCAGTTTGGATCCGAGCATATGGGCTCGTTTTGGTATGGTGGACTTGTGTGCTCTCCTCTTGCCCACCGGTATTGTTTGATTCTTCTAATTAACCCTGGTTTGTACTCAGTGGAATTGGAGGGAAAATTGATGCATCATTTCACATCACACCTTTTTGCATTAAACACACATCAACTCACACATGTGCCTACTTGCATAAACTGTGCAAGGGCAGCCCCTATATGGTCCATGTCAAAGAGCTAGTGTTACACATGTATTGTGTTGGACCAAAATTGTGTGCACACTTGTTTATTGCAAAAGAGCTCTTTGAATATCGGTCGGTTCTCATTTTCTGATTGCAGTGTCAGCTTTTAAACGTTATATCCGTGATACTGAGTATGTTTCTATTATTTTATCATGAATACTTATAATATGTAATTACTGAGCACACATTGGTTAATAGCACCGATATATCACAAAATAGATAATGAATGAGCGGTATTAAAATGCAGTTATCTGAGATGAAAAAATACCCCCAAACTTATCTTTTGCTCGTCCCGAGCAAAACAAAAAATCCTAGCCTCACTTTCATAGGGAACGCGATTGCACTGAGCACGTGCAACAAGCCGTTAAACCTATAGGTGTCCCTAGTAGGAGGAGTGTTGTCTCCTAAGGGTTTTCAGCGGATTATACCCACAAAATCCAGTCAAGTTAGCCTCGTGGAGAAACTGTTGATTCTAATCTTAAGTTTGAGATCAAAGTTAGAAGTTCTATCACCCAAGTCAGAAACATTAAACCCTATTTTTTACTCCTCACAATTTTTTTGACATAAGCTTATACGCGTCTTTACGTGATTGTGCGGTTAGTGTCTATAAGTTTTTAAGAACTTGATTAGGGTCATCTTGTCTTAAGTACGGACCATGATAAACTTCTAAAGGATCATACGAGTTTGAAAGGAGTTAAGATTTTCTCAAGTTTTTGTTCTCAAGTTAGATTTCAAGTCATAATTTCTATCGTTTTTAACATAGAACCTAAGTCTTATTTTTCACTCCAACCTTTCACCCGTTGCTGTTCATACACACCCAAGTTATCGTGCAAAACGTCTTTATAAATATACCTTCATATCTGCGCGAAAAAACTATTTTAATGGAAAAGTTGTCTTCGCCAAGATTATTCTCCCACAAAGAACCATGAGAACTTTTAATTCGGAGAGAACACTTGCTTAGCTTATTTTATTTGGCGATTAGAAACTTAGCGAGTTTTGGGTCAATGACTCCCAAACCAGATGGTTTTAGGGCATTTGATGTGGAAACACTCCAAGGATTTAATTACCCAAGTTACCAAAGTCACAAAACAAAAGACCCATTTTATTTAAAATATTCTGAACTTAGTGAAAACGGAGATATAACCAGTTTTTCTTTTAAATCCGAAGACATTACATGTGGATAAGGTGTGTAATTACTTCAACATGGTTCTAGATGGGTTATTTTTCAGACTTATACCTTCTATTAAAACCTCAATAAACTCCATCATATCTACTTCACTGTATGAACTATTTTTGATATTTCTTAACTCAGAACAAAACTGTTTGATCCTAAAGATATTTATCAATTTTTTTAAAAAAGGTTTTCAGACAGGTCAGACTTTTATCAAATTCTCAAACACATATGACACGTGTCAAGTGTTATCAAAGATGTATATCAGCTATGATTAAACACAAGGGAGGTTATTTTTCGGGTCGTCAGTCTCACAAAAAGGTTTTAGTTATTTCAAACTTATTAACCGAACCGTTA
The DNA here is from genome assembly GCA_030015575.1 of Agapanthus africanus. NCBI lineage: Eukaryota > Viridiplantae > Streptophyta > Magnoliopsida > Asparagales > Amaryllidaceae > Agapanthus > Agapanthus africanus. Next base: position 171,577,416 of record CM057337.1, on the reverse strand, counting down.
GATTTTGAATCTAAGTCCCCTCGCTAGTTAACATGACAAACAAGTTTTTATGTTTTGGAGAAAATTTTCAATTTTTATAAGTTTTTCAATACAATGCAATACAAAAGAAGATATGAAATGCTACTATATGCAAAGAAAAGAAAAATACATAATGTAAAGTGCTAAAAATGCAGGAATATGCACATGCAACTATATGCTGATACAAAATTCATCCAAAACAGATCCACCCCCAAACTAAAGATGACAATGTCCACATCATCGCTTGGCCTTGCCCTTGGTTTTGCTGCTCCCGCTTACTTCTTCCTGGTTCGCTAAGATCTGGTTAAGTTGTTATTTTATTTCCTTATTCTTCCTGATCAAAGTTTTGATGCCACGTACCTCCATCCTGTGTAGTTCATATGGATCAGTCGGAACGTCCTCTCCCAAGTAAATCTCTGAGGAAGTCTGTGGTGCCGCATGCTGTTCATAACAGAATACTGCATTTTATACCGCCCATTCTTATGCTCGTGTGTTTATAGGTAGGTGCTTTTAATTCGTGTTTGTTACATATTTACAGATTACAGGTTTCCAGTACAAATATTGCAAATCAAGACAAAATCTCCACAGTTACACCAAATACAGAACATCTATTGACAACAGATAAAAGCCGGGTTCTGGTCATCCATATCCGTCCAGTGCTGCGTACCGGTTCCAGAGACAAGACATATGACATCGGTCATTCGTTTCTCGGACAAGCACAGAGCACGAGAGGGGCAGCACAAGAATCAATGGGTGCGCGGAGCTCGAGGGAGAAAAGGTCAAAAGTATTATTTTTGTTGCCACTTTGGACCATTGCAAATCTGATGCAACTGTGGAAGCATACTGCAATTTGGTATATGTACAATAACATAGGACAGAGAACCAGGGGAGCACACAAAAGATGGTGGCCCAACTCATCAAGACGGCCGCGGAACCGCGGCCTAAGCAGGCTTAGGCCGCGGATCCGCGGCCATGTGGGGTCCTCTCTCTGTCGTATTTTGGGGGCAGTTTGGGGACTTCATATTGAGGCAGATTGTTGCCCTAGGTTTTCAGTTCACCTCCTATAAATACCCCAGAACTTGCCAAGCTTTAGGTGTTCATTCTTTGTTCCTCTTTTGTAGTTTTTAGTGTAGTTCTTCTTCTTCTTCTTCATTCTTCCTCCATGGAAATGTAGTGAGAGCATTGAGTGGATGTGAATAAAGATGAAGGTTTTTGTATTATTCTTTTTGTTTAGCTTCCCCCTTGAGCTCTCTACCTTAACTTGATCTTGCAACCTCTTAAGTGAGCTTGCAAGTTTAAGCTTTGGTCATTGGTCTCAAGGGGTTGTATCATTTCATTCTCTCCTTAGTTCTTCATTTCACATGCGTTCTTTACCCTTCTCTTGATCTTGCAACCTCTTGATTGAGCTTGCAAGTTTAAGGGTTGGCTATTGATCCCATGCTTGTTTTGAGTTCTTTGGTTCTTGTAATTACTTTCTAGTTTTCTTTCTTGCTTTTTTATTACTTGCTTTTTATTCTTTCTTGCATTTTATATTCTTGTCTTTTATTACTTGCAATTTTATTCATGCACTTAATTACTTGTAATCTTTTCTTTTCTTTGTTCTTTTCTTTCTCTCTTTTTTGTTCATATTGTGAATGGTTGTAATTGTTGTTGTTGTTAAGAATCAATACGATATTGTAAGTTAATACTTCCTTGCTCATTTCCTTTTCCCGTTATTTTCCATTGAACTCCGCCCAAACGTTACGCAAGCGCTCCGTTAGGCACCCTACCCTAACAAGGTAACGGTGATTCCTAACCGCGACCGGTTGCGTTCGGTTTGGCCGGAGGCGAAAGCAAGAGACAAGAACGGAAGGACAAGGGTAAATAAGCCGGATTCCACGAATACCGCGCTTAAATCCCCTAATCCACGTTGTTGCCGATTGCTCTAGCTTCAATTGGTCAAGACTCGGCTCAAAGGTTTTGAGTACGGATTTCTTTAGCTTACAATTTCGTATCTTTTTCTTAACAACTTTATACTTGCAAATAATACACATAGGATAGACTGAACAAACATATACAATTCTTTATTGACTCGTTTAAAACAAGAAAGGACATACAACCATCTCCCTGTGGATCGACCCGTGCTCAACCGGCTAGCTGCATAGCGACACCGTCTTGATTGCGGTTAACTTTAATTCTTACAATCAAATGGCGCCGTTGCCGGGGAGACGGTAGCGTATTTTCTTTCTTGTTATTCGGATTAATATTCTTTTTGTATATATTTGTAAATAAAAAAAAAAATCTTTTTGTTGTTTTTGATCATTTTTGTGGGCAAGAGTGCAGATTTTTGCGGATTTGCAAACTGCGATTGTGGGGAGCAAAGTGTACGTTCAAGGCTAAGGTGATTGCAAAGTACAGTGCCAAAGATCCGGGTAGATTGACCCGCGCAAGCGAACTTTTCAAGCTTACCGGATTTGATTCAACGGGGGTTTGCTAACCCAAAACTTAACGGTACGTACTTTACTAACACCTTCTTCTCAAATCCGACGCATCCAATATACTATTCTTTGCAGGATTCTTTGCAAGTTCGCTAGCAAACGCTAAAAATTGACTAACCCGTATTTGTTGCAGTGCCGCGCTTAAAATAAAAAACAATTGTTTGATTCTTTATAGAATTTTTATTGAATTGCGCATTGCATACATTAATACGGATTTAAGGGCAAGCGAACCCCACAACATACGGTAAAGGATTTCATCACCTTTTCCGTGGCCCACAAATCACGAACTTGAGCATAACGTTTACCCGCACAAAATTTAAAAGAAACTAGACTTTAAGTCTTAAGGACTTCGCGCTCACTAGGAGAAGTTAACTGTGTTTAGAACCTCGCTTAACGGTATATTGTTTACGGGGTGTCTAGGAAAGTGTTAACGGCGAAACCGCCAAAAGAGAAAGGGTTATTTAATTAAGGAACTTCGCGAAAGCGTTGGAAAACCTCCCCTTATCTCTGCACTTACCTGGCCTCGTGATCAGTGTATCTTGAGCCCGTTTCTCGACACAGTTTTACTTCGACAATCAAGTTCTGGAGCAGGTCTAGTTGACCTAGGTGAACCCTAGAACGATTAGGTGTGTGGTATTTTTGTGTCGTGATTGTTTTTGTCCATATTTTTTTTTTGTGTATATTTCATTCTTTTGTTAATACCTAAAAAAAAAAATCACATTCTTTTTCCCCTCCTTTTCTCTGCCTTTCTTTCTCTCTCTCTTCATATCATGGGTACCCCACCTCGCAAAACTCTTGCCGAACTTTGGTACCCACAACCAGACATTACTTCTTACGGTTCTTGCTTTGGCCGAACATCGAACGACCCCTCCATGCCCAAAATGTCATTGAAAGATCGCATAGACGCGTCTAGGACAAACACTTGCCCTCCGCATTCCACTTTGTATCAACCTTTTCAACCTCCCGCACCCGCTTATGTTGATACCACTTTTGCAAGTCGTCCTTTGTCCATCGCAGAACGTATTGAACAATCTCATAGCCGATCTTTCACTCCTTTCACCACTTCAAATTCTTGGGATCAACACTTCCATTCACCTTCCTATCCAAATGTTGATCCTGCTCCTGTCCAGCCATTCAATTCCTACCAATCCTACCCTACTTTTTCACCTTCCCTAGACATTGCTTCAGAACCTCCATTTGGGAGTTTCCAGTATCCAAACAACTTCGTATCTTTTACTGAAACCCCATCACAACCCATGTCTAGTCTGGAACAGTCATTGGAAGACTTTAGGGTAGCATCAAGCCAACAGATGATGGATTTGAATGCGTCCATGGCCGCTCTCATACAACCTACTGACCCGGTAGCTAGTTTCCAACTAGCTCCTAATTTTCCAATGTATGATGAGGCGGCAGGACAGGCTGAGAATTTGAGTGGAAAGAGTGAGCTGTATACCCTTCCAAATCAAACCTACCCGTTTCAAATTGAATCCCACAACTCCTGTGTTGAAAGTCTCTCTAGTGTTCCAAATGAATTATCAGTTGAAAATAGAATGTTTAATGAGTTATGCGACTTTGTAGTGTTTGATTTGCCAGATAGTGAAGGGACCCTGCCAAGTGAAACCACACACAATCCTTTTGACCTCTACACCTCCATCTTAGAACCTGAATTGATTGAAATCCATGCTTTTGATGAGGTGTCTGAGAAAATTGACTTTCACTTGATTAAGGATATTGACGCCGGGAATATTTTGGATGATGAACCTGTAGATTTGGCAGAGTTTTTCTCTCCAATTCATCATCCCAAGTCATTAAATGTTTTTCCCGAACTCCATATGCGTCTTGATTTTGAAGAGAAGTGCATGGATGTGCTAAATTTTAAGGAAAATTTTGAGGATAGTTTTGAGGATGAAACAGTTCTTGTTGATGAGTCGGATTTTCTAATTCATCCTGTTCCTTTCACTGACTGTGTACACCCTCCAGAACCCTTAACCGATATCCTTCCTCAATCACTTCCCCCCATCCTTTCCATCGTTCCGACCATGCAAGAGACCGTCTCACTTTCATTTCGTATGTCTGGTTTAGCAAGTTCGGCGTACCCATGGTTTCTCACGAATCTTGAGGGATTTGACCCCATTTCTCGACGGGTTAATATATTAGCACAATCGCTTTTCACACATCGGTCATCACAAATTGTACTAATTTATTCGCCCCATTTCCACCCTCAAGTTCGTATTCCACTTCTTTCTCCCTTCCGCCATTCTTCTTCTGATATACCGAGACCGTATCCCGCTTCTATCTCCATACGGTCTCGTATATTCTCCATCTCTTTTCTCTACGCCTTCTTTCACCAACCTGTACATTATAGCGATAAAATCTTTGAATGGTTGGTGCTCACATTTGGCCTGTGTAAGGCCTTGTATAGTTTGAAACTGTTCTCTTTCCCCCCTGATCCTGAACTTCAACGCTTAACAGTGGAAACACTGTTTAACTTAAGTTTGGGGGGGACTCCTTTTTTGTATATATTTTTTTTTCCTTTTTGTTTTGTATATAATTTGTTTCTAGGGAGCACCGACAATTTTGACCCTCTTGGTGTAGCCTGACAGTGAGGGCACTGTCAAGTTTAAGTTTGGGGGTGTGCTCGGTAAGCTTTCTTCCTTCGCATTCATTTGTATATTTTGCATTTGCATACCTTATTAAAAACCCACAAAAATTAAAAATTTTCCAAAAAAATATAAAAACTTTGTCGTCAAGTTAGCTAATAGGGTAACTTAGATCTTTATTCCGAAAGTTTAGTTGATATGATAGAAATAACTAAATTCTAGGCTTAGGGATTGAAAACCCTAAAAATAACCCTCATTCTGTCTAACTTTGGTAAGTATACGTCCTTACAGTTTTTTTGAGAAATAGGTAATCTTGAGTTCAGTTCTTGAGTTAAGTTAAGATGAAGGGAAAGTATTGATGCTTTACTGAAGGATAAGTCTGAAAAATAGTTTCTTTTCTCGAGTTCAAATTTAGAAAGTATATACCCTACAAACTGCACTTACACGCACCTTGAAACTTGGGATAGTAGAGGATACCTTGAAATACTCTTGCCTGAAAGCCTAGTATGAAAGAAAAAACGGTATTTAAAGCTAAACACCAAAAGAGCATGTTGAAAAATATATCCGGTCTTGAAAAAGAAAAAGAAAAAGAAAAAAAAAAAAGAAAAAGAAAAATAGAATAAAGTCAAGACCTGGAAACTGCTATTTACGCTTTAAGTTCACACATTCAGTAATCGGCCGTTAGTGCCTCAGGAAGCATTAATAGTCGCATAAAAGGTGTGTGAGCAAATCCGTCCATCCTTAATGAAAAGAAGTAGTATTAGGTATTAGGGCAAGGGTATTATAGCTTGAATTGAATTCTTGAGTGTAGGGGTGCAAATATACACACACGTAGGGGTATACAATTGATGTTTGGATAAGAGATAGAAATAAAGAATAAGACTTGTGTTTTCTGTAAAGTTGATAAAAATCCCTGATTTGAGGCCGTACTTTAGAAGGAAAACTTAGGAGAACCAACATCTTTCTAAACTTTTTTGGAACGTATAGGATCTAAAGTTAAATAGATAGGAGGTGTGAAGAATTAGGGTTGAATATTTCTAACTTAGGATGATAGAGTTTCTAATGTAAATACTAAATTGTAGGAGTAGAATCGATGTTAACTTATGACACTGGCTTGACGGGATTTTGTGGGTGTAATCCGCTGAAAATCCTCAGGAGACAACACTCCTCCTACTAGGGACACCTAGAGGTTTAACGGCTTGTTGCACGCGCTCAGTGCAATCGCGTTCCCTGCGAAAGTGCGGTTAGGATTTTCTTTTTTGTGAATAATTGGTTTTGCTCGGGACGAGCAAAAGTTAAGTTTGGGGGTATTTGTTCATAACAGAATACTGCATTTTATACCGCCCATTCTTATGCTCGTGTGTTTATAGGTATGTGCTTTTAATTCGTGTTTGTTACATATTTACAGATTACAGGTTTCCAGTACAAATATTGCAAATCAAGACAAAATCTCCACAGTTACACCAAATAAAGAACATCTATTGACAACAGATAAAAGCCGGGTTCCGGTCATCCATATCCGTCCAGTGCTGCGTACCGGTTCCAGAGACAAGACATATGACAGCGGTCATTCGTGTCTCGGACAAGCACAGAGCACGAGAGGGGCAGCACAAGAATCAATGGGTGCGCGGAGCTCGAGGGAGAAAAGGTCAAAAGTATTATTTTTGTTGCCACTTTGGACCATTGCAAATCTGATACAATTGTGGAAGCATACTGCAATTTGGTATATGTACAATAACATAGGACAGAGAACCAGGGGAGCACACAAAAGATGGTGGCCCAACTCATCAAGACGGCCGCGGAACCGCGGCCTAAGCAGGCTTAGGCCGCGGATCCGCGGCCATGTGGGGTCCTCTCTCTGTCGTATTTTGGGGGCAGTTTGGGGACTTCATATTGAGGCAGATTGTTGCCCTAGGTTTTCAGTTCACCTCCTATAAATACCCCAGAACTTGCCAAGCTTTAGGTGTTCATTCTTTGTTCCTCTTTTGTAGTTTTTAGTGTAGTTCTTCTTCTTTTTCTTCATTCTTCCTCCATGGAAATGTAGTGAGAGCATTGAGTGGATGTGAATAAAGATGAAGGTTTTTGTATTATTCTTTTTGTTTAGCTTCCCCCTTGAGCTCTCTACCTTAACTTGATCTTGCAACCTCTTAAGTGAGCTTGCAAGTTTAAGCTTTGGTCATTGGTCTCAAGGGGTTGTATCATTTCATTCTCTCCTTAGTTCTTCATTTCACATGCGTTCTTTACCCTTCTCTTGATCTTGCAACCTCTTGATTGAGCTTGCAAGTTTAAGGGTTGGCTATTGATCCCATGCTTGTTTTGAGTTCTTTGGTTCTTGTAATTACTTTCTAGTTTTCTTTCTTTCTTTTTTATTACTTGCTTTTTATTCTTTCTTGCATTTTATATTCTTGTCTTTTATTACTTGCAATTTTATTCATGCACTTAATTACTTGTAATCTTTTCTTTTCTTTGTTCTTTTCTTTCTCTCTTTTTTGTTCATATTGTGAATGGTTGTAATTGTTGTTGTTGTTAAGAATCAATACGATATTGTAAGTTAATACTTCCTTGCTCATTTCCTTTTCCCGTTATTTTCCATTGAACTCCGCCCAAACGTTACGCAAGCGCTCCGTTAGGCACCCTACCCTAACAAGGTAACGGTGATTCCTAACCGCGACCGGTTGCGTTCGGTTTGGCCGGAGGCGAAAGCAAGAGACAAGAACGGAAGGACAAGGGTAAATAAGCCGGATTCCACGAATACCGCGCTTAAATCCCCTAATCCACGTTGTTGCCGATTGCTCTAGCTTCAATTGGTCAAGACTCGGCTCAAAGGTTTTGAGTACGGATTTCTTTAGCTTACAATTTCGTATCTTTTTCTTAACAACTTTATACTTGCAAATAATACACATAGGATAGACTGAACAAACATATACAATTCTTTATTGACTCGTTTAAAACAAGAAAGGACATACAACCATCTCCCTGTGGATCGACCCGTGCTCAACCGGCTAGCTGCATAGCGACACCGTCTTGATTGCGGTTAACTTTAATTCTTACAATCACATGCTCACAGGGGTCTGTGGGTGACCAAATCTGCTGCCTACTCCTGCTGTCAGTATAACCTGGTGAGATCCTTTCAATCTGCACCGGGACAGTGTCGTACATATGATGCAGGCTGCATCATCCTCCATGCAGTAGCGACAAATTTGGGTGACGAAGATGAGAAGTAACAATTTGTGTGCCGCGACACTTTCCTTGATTGTGGCAAATAGCATGCTCGCCACGCAAAATTGATAATCCTTGGTTATTAAACAATGAAAAATGTACCCCACAATCACTGTAAATGAGGAAACTCGAATGATACCCCAAACATTACGGTATGCCCAGCGGCAAGCCGTATAGACATTTCGGTAGATTTGCTAGGCATTTAGCCCAGCATCTCATATCTCACACCATGCCCCCTGATCGTCCTATAGTGGGAATGCTCTAATGGTCTCTAAAAACCAGGTCGGGTAGGGATGTTGGTGACATTGGATATCGTATATGTTGAGAATACCCTCCGTCTACCGTGAAAGTGAAATCGAATATGATCCTGAACTATTTCACCATTTCTTAGAGCGTCGCAGAACTTATCTACCAAATTCTCACAAGCACACAACCCCTCATCTCCATACAGCAAAAAATCCCATCCCAACTGTCGGATAGCAATATGAAAATAGCTCCCAAACACCTCGTGGGTGAATACATTGACAAAATTTCTCTTTAATTCAAAAGGGGCTATGATTTGTGGGTTGGTGAAGTTTTCAAAAAATTTAAACAATGCAGGAGAGGGGGGAAGAGAAAATCTTACGGAGTTGAAGAAGGCAATCGATGATCGGAGGCAATAAGGCCGGCGTTGCCGGATTTTTAGAGGGACTCGCCGGTGGGATTCCGAGCAAAGGGGCTAGGGTTTTGGAGGAAGCTTTGGGGAGAGCCGAGAAAATATCTAGATCTGTTTGAGTGGTGATAAGAAGGGGTTGGTGTCACGGATCTGGTGACTTTATAAAGGACATTTTACAAAAAAAACCCCAACAAAAATAAACCGCACTCCTTACAATTTACTCAAACCAGAAGCTAAATCAGCATGCTGTCCTAAAAGATTCAGCACTCACCCCCTAACGGGTGAGATCTTATTTTCAAAAAACAAAATTAAGAAAAACAAAGATTAATTATATTATCCACAAGTTACACGACATTGTTAGTTCAGAAATTAATACCAGCCACTTAAAATTTTTATCGATATAATGCAAGGGCTGGTAAAAGAATACGTATAAAAAAAAGAAAAAGAAAAAGAATGCGTTAGTTGTTAATGAAGGGTATGGGTGTGTGTAAGTAGGGATCGGAAGACGCTGAAGGTGAAGACGAAGTTTTGAATAGGAAAAAGAATTGTTGCTCGAATGAATTGAATTTTCAAGAAGCACGTGTTGAGTTTCAGTGTCAAATTCATTTAAAAACTGGAGTTCATCCGCAAAAAATTTAGAAAAAGAAAGGTTCATGGAATGTTCCCTAATTAATCCTGACTCAAATTCACCTAGGATATCAAGTTCATCCGCAAATAATTCCTCAAAACTTTGCCAGAAAGAAAATTTATGAAGGCTGCCTTCCTCCTTTTAATCCTGCACAATCCTATTCTCACCGCTATAGCTCATTATTCCCAAAACGAGTTCTTCTTCTTCACATTCAGAACTAGGTAGGTTCATGTCATCTAAAAAAGTAGGTTCCCATACTAACGTTTCTTCCGAAACAATATCAACAGGTGATACAAAAATTATGGGTTTCTGATCATTGATTTCCTCTAACAATCTATCCCAACCATACCCGTCAAATTCACAGGCTCCCTCCTATAAAACCGGAGCGCAAAAATCAGTTGGTTCATGAATTTCCTCTTCAAGTAGTACTTCGGTTAAATCATCCTCTAAATCACTAGTGACAAGAGGATCAATTGGTACCTGAAGGCTAGTGGTGGACTGACTTAGAGGGTTTTCCTGTTTGTCCTGATAACAATTAGTCAATTCATTCGCATCATCATCTATGAAATCATCAAAATTCGATTGATCGTTTATCTTACTCGGGTGACTTCCTAGATGACAGATATTGACACTATGTGGTTCTAATTGACTGTGTTCACTCTCTAGAATCCTTACAGCTACATGCTCTTCAATTCTAGCCAAAGATTGAGCTTGAGCGTGAAACCATTGCTCAGACTGCTGTATAAACAGGGCTAGCATAGCAGCTGTTTGATTCTCGACCGCAATTATTACTTCAATACCCTTCTCTAAAGCGGTCAACCTATCATTCATCTCACCATCATTCCCTAAGGATGGGTCAGTTGTTTTAGAAAGAGAGGGTTGTGACAGTGGTGATGCTAAAACAGTTACCATGGCGACGTCTATCTCTAAATCTTTAATCATTAGGTCTCTAATTGAAGTAGGACTGGATTCAAGAGTGTTAGGTGGATGACCGTTATAAAAAATCTGGGACAGTTGGTCACCCCCTACAAAAGGATAATTTTCATGAATGTGGGAAGAATCATGGCAATTTGAAAAAAAGAATTGGGACTGAGTATAAACAAAGAAATCAGAATCGTGAAAAATTGAATTAAATCATGTATCACCCATATCAACAAGAATTCACAAATATCACAAAAACTAAAAGTATCACACCCCTAGCAGTCTATGTTATGCTATGTCAACTAAACCTGCTCAAGAACCTGATTGTCGAAATAAAACTGTGTCGAGAAACGAGCTCAAGATATACGGATCATGAAGCCAGGTAAGTGCAAGAGATAAGGGGAGGTTTTCCAACGTTTTCGCGAAGTTCCTTAATTAGATAACCCTTTCTCTTGAATACTTGCCTAGAAACCGTATGAACGATATACTATTAAGCGGTGTTCTAAACATAGTCAACTTCTCCTAATGAGCGCGAAGTCCTTAAAGTCAAAGTTCTAGTTGATTTTAAATTACTGTGGGTATGCAAGAATGCAGTTTTGTGATTTGTGGGCTACGGAGAAAGGTGATGAAATCCTTTACCGTATCTTGTTTGGTCGTGCCCTTAATATCCGTATTAAGATGTAAATGCACAATCAATAAAATAATTTAAGAAATCAAGCAATTTAAGCAATTCTTTTTCATTTAGCATTAAGTGCTGCACAATATACGGGTTAGTTCTCTGTGCAATTGGTGGCAAGTTTGTGCGAAGAATCCTACAGAAGATTGAATATTGGAACACCTCGTATTTGAGTGAAGGTGTTAGAAAAATACGCACCGATGCGATTTTGGGTTAAGAAACCCTTTTGAAGTGATTACGAGTATTTGAATGTTCGCTTGCGCGGGTCAAACTACCCGGATCTTTGGCACTGTACTTTACTAACGTTTTGGAATTGAATTTGATCCTCGCTCCGCACGATTGCTGGCGTAATTCTTTGAAAATCTGAAATGTCGGAAAATATGATATTTAGTGTCAAAAAGCGATATATATTCCCCAATTCCTGCACACTAAAAATTATAAAAATCAAACAATACCACTAGAATACCAACAAGTCACTGGAGATCACACAAAAAGAAAAAAACCAAAATCGAAAAAATAGACCGGCGGCCTAGGATTTTTCACTGATGCTGCCGGTTTTGTTTAGGCGTTAGGTGCTCGAATTTTTGGTGGGTTCTCTAAGATAGCTAAGTGCTCTTATGGTATAACTTGATTTTTAAAATAAATTTCAGGGTGTTAGCAGGTTCAGCAACAGAGAGCAAAATTAGAAAATTGTGTGTTATGTTAGTATTGATTTTTTTTTGAATTAATGGTTAGATTGTTAGTACGAACTAAAAATAGCAATACCTAATGAGTAAAAACTCCCCGGCAACGGCGCCAAAAACTTTTTGGGACTTCACCCACGCGCGCAAAGGCGTATGTTTTGAAAATGGATATGTTTTAAGAAATGGATGCACACGTGAGCTCGTTCTCATTTTAAAATTTATAAATCGCAAGTGCATTGCGCGTTGTAGCAAGCCGGCAAGTACGGGTCGATCCGCAGAGAATTGTGTATTTGGTCTTTTTTTTTAAGGTTCAACAAATAATGAATGGTTTGGTTTGTCACTAAAAATAGAAAGAATACGAAAACAAGTTAACAAAGAAAACAAGTTAAGAAAGAAGTGGTTGTGGCTTTGGTTCGGAAGGTCGAATCGCGACGATTCCTTCGACGCTCCCTTGATCATGAGTTGTCCGTCCTTACGTCGATCCCGGAATGAAGCATGACTTGTCAAGGCGGTTGTGAAGCACAAATTATCAAATTCCGATATTCTCCGCAAAACATGAAACGAGTCCGTTTTGTTCATTACCGTTTGTATGTCCACGCTTAGGGTATCAACACTAAGCACGAGGGTTAACAAGCATACCATAACATCAAAAACACAAATTAGAGAGTTAGAGCAAATGATTTTAGTGTTGAGTTTGCTAAGTGTTTATGATAGTATATCGTATATGAAACCAAGCGATTGTCAAGCACTTGATCACAAAATACCATATCTCAACTTAGCAAACTTAACACCAAATTGATTTTAACTTAAACATTGAAATGGGGAAAGGGAGTGAATATGGTATATGAAGAGGTTACAAAGTAAGCATGTTTCAAAATACCATATCACATCAATACATAAATAATCTTTAAGTTAGAATCATATATATAAGCACATTAAACATTAACAAGAGAAGGAGGAGGCAAAGCCTTTCATCTCATTTGCTCACCATTACCACAACCAAAGAAAGATTAGTTACACATCATAATGAAAAGAAAGCAAGAAACAAAGAAGCAAGTAAACGAACAAAAGCAATATTATTAACACTTGATAAAATTGAGGTAAAAGATATTGGTAACTTGTTCAACCTCCATAATGATGCTCTTCAAAGAAAGTTTCAAGAGGGAAGAAGAAGAAGAGACCAAGTTAAAGCTCACACAACTCTCAAGCCTAAACCAAAAACAAACAAAAATGGAAAAAGGTATAATTTCTATGCACCCCTTGCCTCTCATCTGTTCTTGTATTTATAGGCATCAAAATAGAATAAACAAACAATATAAAAGAAATGATGTGATTCGTATAAAGCACCAGAAGAAAAATGGGGATGTTTGGAGCAAGGGGAACCGACGTCGCCGGTTTTATAGGAGGACTCGCCGGTTTGGATCCGAGCACATGGGCTCATTTTGGTATGGTGGACTTGTGTGCTCTCCTCTTGCCCACTGCTATTATTTGATTCTTCTAATTAACCCTGGTTTGTACTTTAGTGGAATTTGAGGGAAAATTGATGCATCATTTCACATCACACCTTTTTGCATTAAACACACATCAACTCACACATGTGTCCACTTGCATAATTTGTGCAAGGGCAACCCCCATATGGTCCATGTCAAAGAGCTAGTGTTACACAAGTATTGTGTTGGACCAAAATTGTGTGCACACTTGTTTATTGAAAAAGAGCTCTTTGAATATCGGTCAGTTCTCTGTTCTGATTGCAGTGTCGGCTCCTAAACGCTATATCCGTGATACTGAGTATGTTTCCAGTATTTTATCACGAATACCTGTAATATGTAATTACTGAGCGGACATTAGTTAATAGCACCGATATATCACAAAATAGATAATGAATGAGCGATATTAAAATGCAGTTTTCTGAGATGAACACCAAGCTACAAAAGATCCGAGAACAAGTATAAAGTGGACTTCGAATTGACCTCATCATCTACGAAGATGGATCCTTGCGATATGGATGCTGTTTATGTGTGCCCGTCGGACCTGTTCGAGAAGAGTTAATGAAAAAATCTCACAACTCTCCGTTCTCGGTACACCCCGGCTGTACAAAGATGTACAAGGACACTACTGGTGGCATGGAATGAAGCGTGAAGTAGCAAGGAACGTAGCCAAGTGTTTGGATTGTCAGCAAGTGAAGGCTGAACATCACAAAACCGCTGGTCTACTTCAGCCGTTACCAATCCCATAATAAAAATGACAGCACATTACCATAGACTTCGTGACTGCTCTCCCTCACAGCACGAAGGGTAACGGCGCAATTTGGGTTATTTTGGATCGACTCACCAAGTCGGCTCACTTTATTCCATTCAGACTTGGCCAGTCAACCGAGACGTTGGCAAGAAAGTATATGGAGGTGAGTAGAGATCTAAAGTAAGATTTATACCTTCAAGATGTACCATAATTGATACCCTTAAACTAATGCAGGAGATCGTGAGATTATATGGAGTATTTGTTTGCATCATCTCCGATCATGATACAAGATTCCGATCACAGTTTTGGCAGAGTCTGCAAGCTAGCGTGGGGATGAGTCTGAATTTCAACACGGCGTATCATCCATAAACGGACGGACAGTCTGAGAGAACAATTCAGATAGAAGATATGCTGAGAGCTTGTATGTTAGACTTCGGAGGTTCGTGGGAAGATCATCTACACCTAGTGAAGTTTTCATACAACAACAACTACTAGGTAAGCATTAGAATGGCACCATTAGCAGCGCTCTATGGATGGAAATGTCATTCCCCGCTGAGTTGGGACGACGTTGGAGATCGTGAAATCCTTGGACCAAAGATGATCGTGGTAACTATAGATGTGGTTTGCATGATCAGGGAAAAGATGTGCATAGCCCAGGACCGACAGAAGTATTGGACAGATGAAAAACGACGACATCTGGAGTTTCAACCCGGAGAGCATGTATTCTTGAAGATCTCGCCAAACAGAGGAGTGATATGTTTTGGCAAGAGGGGTAAATTAAGTCCAAGATACATAGGACCGTTCGATATACTCGAACGAGTTGGAGAAGTGGCGTACCGTTTAACACTATCATCCTCGTTGGAAGGAATGTACAACGTGTTCTACATATCCCAACTATGACGATATGTGAGCGACCCCAGCTATATACTTGATCACTCAGAGCTCACGGTATATACTGACCTAACCTGCGAGTAATAACCAGTTGAGATCCTAGACCGAAAAGTGAAGACATTACGGAACAAGGAGGTGAACTTGGTCCGAGTGATGTGGAGAAAGGATTCGCCAGGAGAATCAACTTAGGAATGAGAAGAAGGTATGCGTACACGATACCCTTACCTTTTTGAAAATCAGTCTCTATGTAAATATAAATTTCGAGGAAATTTTTTTTATAAGGAGGGTAGAATGTACCAACTCTGAAATCGCTGTACAGAATTATTTGTTAAATTTATAGAAAAAGGTATTTCAGCCTGTATAGGAGTTATAAGTCATTTTTGTTTAATAAAAATAAGAAGTAACTTGTAGCTCACTGGTAGAGCCTCTACATTGCTGTGACATAGCCTGTACGTTTGATTCCCATCAGTCCCAATTATTTTTAAAAAAATTTCTTTTTAATTTTTCGGAAGCCCAAGAGTTGCACGTGCAATTCACGTAGAATTGGAAGGTTTTAGAAAAATCAAATATGCGCAAAAGGGAGTAAACACTGATTAAAGCAGGTAGCACGAATCTCGAGACGATTGGACCAAATCCAACCGCCCAAATCCTATTCCACCGGCCGCCGACGGTCTTGATGGCCCCATTCGATTCCGTGCTTTGCACACTCGTCCCTTCAGCTCCCTTCAACTCCCATGCACTGTTTGATTTTCCTGCAATCAAACAAAGACTTTTCAAATCCCTAATTAACACCATTAAATCCATTTTAATTCATTTTTATTTTACACCCTCTCCCATTTTTACCCTATAAATACCACCCCATGCCCTAGCTCTCCTTTATTCTGAAAATTTCCTTAAAATTCTCTTAGTTCAAGAAGGGTTAAGGCTATTCAAGTGGGATTAAACAATCCAATGGGAGTAGCGATCAAATTCTAATGACCGAAACCTTTTCGACAACACCACGACACTCAAAAGCTTCCCCTCATTCTTGTTAACGATCTAAGCTAGTAAGTTCCTTTTTCTCTCTATTTCTTTCATTTCAAATCGCCTTCTAAAAACACATTGACATAGTGGAGTTAGCTCCGATATAATATTTTTTTAAACAATTGTAGTCCCCTCATTAAGCAAAATAGGTCAAACTAACTTTCTCACATCACTCGTAATCTTATTTACAATCATTTAGCTTTTAGTTTAATAAAATTTTCATGTGAAACAACTATATAATAAATTTTTTCATTAAAATACCATGAACTTTAATATAACCGTAATTTTAATAAGTAGAGAGTATAAACCTTTAGATCATTCACGGGGTAACGACCCACCCCACACGCCCACTATGGTTTCATAGCATGGGCTTCTAAATATAGGGTCTTATGTAAAGAATAGGTTTTATATTAAAATACCACATTTTTAAAAACGGGTTTCTTTTAAATCGATATTTTAAATCCTTGGCAATCAGAACTCCTCACGGATAATTCGGTCTCGAAAGGAAATAAAAATACGGCTTTTAAGAAATACGACTTTTCTGAACAAAACTAAACGTTGAAAATTATATAAAACTATGAATTCATATTTTCAATAAAAACATATTATGAAACTATATTTTTAAAATGCAAGATTAGAATTTTAATAAAATACCATCAATTTTATAAAAAGAGTAGTTTTCATAAAAATACCACAAACTTTTAAAAACTAAGTTTTATCACTAAAATACCATAACAATTAAATTATATGTTCATGAAAATCCTAAATATTACAAATCACCCTCGAGAATTTATTTTTAAACTATATTAAAGTATTTTTTATAAAACCCTCTCGAGATATGCAAATAATATTTAAGGACTCTAGATTAATATAGGTTTAAGTGGTATCATTTCTCTTGAGCCCCATGGAGCCGGAGAAAGTGAGTGCTTGCTTATTCAGGTTAGACAACTTAGCGGAGTTATCAATGATAATTGTCTTGGAAAAAGACACAAATCCTGTCGTCTATGTGCAACAGTTGCTGATTTCTCCCGAAAATAAGATCTTAACAGTTTATATCAATTCATATGAAATGATCTGAACTCGAATCCAAACTTGAATCTAAATTCGAACTCGAACACAAACTCGAACTCTAACCTAAGTCGAATCTAAACTTGAACATGAACTCGAATCCAATCTGCTCGAACTAACTTGACTCGAACAATGATTGCAATTGACTCAACTCGTATTCTACTTGACTCACTCGACTTCATTCTAAATCTTTTGCAATCTATGGTTTCAATCAAGACATGTTATAACCAATCAATCAATTTAACTAAGTATATTATACAGTTATAGACTATTTATATTCAGGATGTTTGGGATAGTTTCTTGTGTGAATCCAACGGAGCTTCAGGAGTCCCGTATTAACCTCTTTTTTTATTTTACTTGAATATCAGTCGGGTCGACTCATCCACATCCTAGATCCCTGATGCTAACATATGAAACGGGCATGTGTTTCCTTGCTTCTGTGGCCCCACTCTTGAGCTCGTGAATACTTCTACGGCTGCGTTGACATTCACAATTGGAACTTAACGTTAACATAGTGACCATACAGAGACCTATAGCACATATTTACCCATGAACATATACTTTTACCCGTCATATAAATATATATATTATATACTTGTCATTTTTACTCTTACTTTATCCTTGGGACTTATCGAGTGCTAGTTCGCAGACGGGCATTCTACCCACCCTTGTTTTCTTGGAATGTTCGTCAGGTACGGTCGAGACGGAGGAAGTGGAGGCAACAGAGAAAAACTACAACCGGATTGCTCCTCACGATTAGCCAAGCTTCACTTTTTATTCAGATTATGTATGCCACATATTTAGGCATTTTCCTTTATTGTATTTACTTTCCAGTTGAAACTCATGTACTTGTAAATATTGAAAGTTGAATATAAATAAAGATATTTGTTGAAAAATTTTACAGTCTCCATTTATTCTTTCAATGTGTATTATTGTTTCAATACGCTTTATATATTTATTTAGGGAATGACCATCTCTAGATAAATATGTCATGGGCTTGCCACGTCACCGTTTCTGTCTACTGGGAAGCGGGGCATGACAAGTGACAAGGAAGTTTGCATCATGTGATGATGACCCTATTAGTTATCAGCAGACCATAGGAAGTGGTGACTTTCAATTGATGGCTGGATACCGAGTTATCCTAGTTGGACTCCATGCATTACAACAAAGTGTTGACTTTGTTGGGTGCTCCTAAAGGGGTAAAACTCATAAGGAGCAAGTAGATCTTTTGAGATCAATGCAAATGGAAATGTACTGACCTAATAAGACTAGACTAGTAGTAAAAAGTTTTCATCAAATACCTGTTGTGGATTGTGATGAAACTATTACTTCAGTGTCTGTGTTGAAGTCCATACAGATAAAACTTTCCAATGTTGTCTTTCATGTCTGTGATATCTGGCAGATGGATGACTATAACTTCTTTCTAAATTATATTTAGAAGTATACATGTATATGACTCTGCCAAAAGGTTATCTTAGTCAGTGGAAGCAGCGGCAAGTGTGCAAGTTGCTTAAGTTTATCTTTAGACTAAAGTAGTCACAGCAGAGAAGAATCATATATTTTGATGATACAGTCAAAGCGTTTGACTTCATCAAAATGAGAGATGAACCTGGTATTTGTAAGAAGGTAGTAGGGAGTGTTGTCAGATTCCTTATATGGTATGTGGATGACATACTCATGATAGCAAGTGATGTTCCTATGATGCAAATTGGTAAAACAATGGTGATCACATGTGTTTCTCCATATAGGATATGGATATCAGTCCAATTTTGGAGAAATATGGGGTAGCAGTGAAGAACATTTGATGTTGTTAGAATATGGTAATGGAAACCTCTTGAAGGAGGTGCTTACCGATTCTTGCTTCCCAGGTAACATGGAAGACAGAGCATCTATCGTGAGTTATTAGTATACCCTCTTTTGAGGAGCGGCATATTGGAAAGAGTTCCAAGTAGGATAGTCATGGCGCTGGATGCTGATTGTGAATCAGCAAAAGCATACCGCCTGAGAATTCGCTGGATAAAATTGTTCATGGACATGATCCCATCGTCTGTCCAGAAAAATACTAAAGCAGGTATAGCTAAGTTCGGGAGATATTTGATCTCCACGAAATTGAGATTCAGGGAAAAACATAGAGATGCACTATGCTGGGTCTACTCATTGAGGCTAGTTCTCGAACACAGTTTGCGAAACTGTTAGTACAGAAGTTGGGTATGAGATACCGCAATAATTGGCCTTAAGTGCAAATGGGAGATTGTTGGATATAAGTGCCTTCAAGGCAATTATTGTAATTGAAGGAGCACTTATACGAGAGTATAATCTTATTTGAGATGATAGTATGCTATCTGGTTTTCCTTTATCTTTCATGTGATGCGTTTTATTTACTATCACATATCATTTAGACATGAGATAAAACCCTATGATTTTGTTTGACTACCAAGACGATGATGGAGTTCGTACTAGTGGGGCCTGGGTAGTTGATAAGCACATCCTTAAAAGTCCTTAGTCGTAGGAGTATTGAGACTGGGCCTCGGTACTCTAGTTTAGACTAGTGTGTACGTTTCCTGACCCGGTTGGAAGGCGATAGTTGATCCTGCAGCTATTGGTGTTTGACATCAAGGATTGTATATAGGTGCTCATTAGATGAGTTACACTGGACGGACTCACCGAGAACTCCTAGTTGGTAATATACCAATGTCAGGTAGCAGTTCTCTTGTAACATGGGTATAAGGTAGTCCTTAGGACTTGAGATTGCCACAGTGTCTCATGTGTGTTCCTACTATACTTTGACTTCTACCCTACCACGACTCAAAGGAGTCGTGCAAATAGGTTTTTGTTGGGTATACTCCCGAAGCACGTGGAGGTAGTGAGCGGTCGAAGGGATTCGTCTTTCCCGGTATAGGGAGTTGATGTCACGCTATGCAGGACATGACTACAACTACAAGTCGATGGCCATCACAGAGGAGATAAACCGATAAGTGTTATCAGTTGTATCTCCGGTTGGTTATGAGTACTCTGTTGCACAACTTATCGAGTTATTGGGGTCTGACAAATTCCAATCCCTAGACCCAATATGCGATACTTTTAGACGAAAGACTGGACTGTACGGTAATGTCACTGATAGAATTTGTAGGGTTCAGATGAGCTTGCTCGTTGACGTTCTTTCGTTCAATACCTGGGTAACCGTTACGTGCAGGTAGTACTGCTGACGTGCCCGTAGGCTATGGATATGATCCTAACCTACTGCTAGCGTATTGTCGAGTCTTTAAAGTCCCACACAGAGGTTTCCCAGCACATGTGAAATTATGTAGGGCATGTATAGGGATACATGCAGGAGTTTGATTAAACACGTGTATTTGATACACGTATGTTAATCGGGTGTTTATTGATATTAGCCAGTATATATATGATATAGCCAGACTATTAAATCAGGTGTTGATTTAATAATTAAATGTCTATTTATATATCGATATATTTATATATTAACTAATATCAAGCTTACTTAATTATTTTCTTCTCTTTAATTAATATTTATATTTGATATAAATAATGTGACATGTATATTGATACATGTATGATGGGAGTATAAGATTTATATGAAAGAAATGAGAATGAGTCATGGTTGTAGAATTCATGAAATGATTCTTTTTATGACTCATTTGTGTGAGTCATTATTTGTAATGGCTCATTTTTGTTTCTGGTTCATATGTTTATTCAACATTATCTTCTTAAAAAGTCTTATCTCCTCCATGATTCTTCTTTCTCCTCTTGAGTTTTTCTTCAAGTAAAGAAAGGAAAAGAAAAGAGAAAAAGTAAGCTAGCTAATTATTCTACATATCCTACTAATCATTCTTAGCAAGTTTAATTAGTGGGTTGCTTCATTTTGATGAGATCGATTTGAAGCTAAAACTTGTGTTGGAGTTATCTCAAGGTGGATCATCTTGGATGAGGAGATCGTTGAGCAAGTTTGTTCCAGTCTTCGTGGAGTTTAGCCAGAGTCCAAGGAGAGGTGGCTAACACGCTACAAAGGTTGTAGTCGGCCAACTCTTATTTTTAGCTTACTAGTTTAGTGATAAATTTAGTAGTTTGGTTTGATTCTTAGTTTGGATTTGCTATAGCTCTCTAGATTTTTAAAATTACCGCTTCCACCGTGCTTTAGACCCTATTAGAGGTGCCTAGCATCCCAACAGTAGGAATATTGAGACTGTGCATCTATATTCCGGAGTAGACTGGTGTATACGTTTCTAGACCCCGACGAGGGGCGATGGTTGGTCTCATAACCATTGGTGTGTGACACCTAAGATCATATACAGGTGCTTACTGGGGTGAGTACACTAGACAGACTCACCGAGAACTTCTAGACTATATTATACCTATTTTTAGATAGCAGTTCTTAGGTGACATGAATACAGGTTAGTCTTTAGACCTGATATCATCATTGTCTCGTGTGAGTTCCCGCTGTATTTAGATTACTATCCTACCACGGCTTTACCGAGTCATGAAAACAGGCTTTGGTTTGTTAGGAAGGGTGCTAGGGTCACTACGATAGCGGACCACGGCAGAATGATCAACAAAATTAATCAAGAACATAGCACCATATCCCAAACCCAAAATCATTCCAATTCTAGTAGTTATCAAAAAACAAAGAGAGTAAGTTAGGGACTACAAGTTTTGTAGCACGTTAGTCACCTCTCCTTGGACTCCGGCCAGTCTCTACGAAGTCTAGAACAAACTCACTCGGTGATCTACTTGCCGAAAATGATCCACCTTAAGATCCCTCCTTCACAAGCTTTAGCTTCAATTGATCATACCATTTGTGAAGCAACTCACTAACCAAATTTCTAAGAATGATTAGTAAGTGTTGTAGGTTAATTTTACTCACTAAAATTCTTCTCTTTTCTTTCTCTTTCTCACTTGAGAAAAACTCAAGAGAGCATGATGAAGATGTTGAGAATGATAAGATAATTATTCTTTTTCTCTTAAAGAAGTATCCATGTTTATCTTTTGATATAAAACAAGAACGAGTCACTAAATCTACATATCTTTTCCAATGACTCATTCTCTTTTTCAAAAAAACAACAACAAAAGAATTATCATCTCACTTTCCATGTGCATCACATATACACAACTATCATGTATTAGCTAAACTTGTATGCGCATCTTATACACACAACTCATAAGTATAAGCTAGCACGATATATATATATATATATATATATATTTATATCAAATATAAATATATATAAAGAGAAGAAATAATAAAGTGAACATGATATTAGTTTAATACATATCTATATCATATATAAATATATATCTAATTATTAAATCAACACTTGATTTAATAATCCGGTTATATCATATATATACCAAATAATATAATTAAACACCCGATTAAAATGCATGTATCATATACACGTGTTTAATTGAACTCCTGTACGTATCCCTATACGTGCCCTACATCGTTTTACCTGTGCTGGGAAACCTCTGTGTAGGACTCTAAAGACTCGACAATATGCTGTTAGTAGGTTAGGATCATATCCATGGCCCACAAACACGTCAGCGGTACTAGCTGCATGTAACGACTACCCATGTATTGATCGAAATATGGTCAACGAGCAAGCTCATCTGAACCCTACAAAGTCTATCAGTGACAATCACCGTACAATCCGGTCTCTTTGTCTTAGAGTGTCGCATACCGGGTCTGGGAGATGGAAACCGTCAGATTCCTAATAACCTGATAAGTCGTGTCAATCATAAACCCATAACTAACCGAGAAACTACTGATAAAACTTAAAAGTAAATCTCAATTGCCTTGGCCAAGGACTTATGGTTAAAGTTGATCTGGCACAGCACGACCTTGACTCCTAATACCGGGAGAGATGAAATCCATTTGATCGCCCACCTTCTCTATGTGCTTCGGGAATGTACCCAACTAAAACCTGTTTGCACCACTCTTTAAAGCCATGATAGGATAGTAATCAAAGTACAGTAGGAACACACACAAAACACTATGATGATCTTAGGTCTACAGACTATCCTGTACTCATATCATATGAGAACTGCTATCTGACGATAGGTACAATACCATCTAGGAGTTCTTAGGTGAGTCCTTTTAGTGTAACTCATTTATCTAATGAACACATGTATACAATCTTTGGTGTCAAACACCAATGGTTATAGGATCAACTATCTCCCTAGTCGGGGTCAAGAAACGTATACACTAGTCTAATCTGGAGTATCAATGCCCAGTCTCGATACTCTCTCGACTAGGGAGTTTTAAGGATGTTCTTATAGACTACCCAGGCTCCACTAGTATGATCCCTATCATAATCCTGGTAGTTAAGCAAAAATCCTGCAGGCTTTATCATTGTGTATTAGCGATATGTGATAATGAATAAAATGTATATACATGAAGGATAGAGACAAGCCATATAATATACTATCATATCGAGTAAGATTGTTCTCTTGTATAGGTCCTCCTACAATTATAATAATTGCCTTGAGGGCATCTATATCCAACAATCTCCCATTTGCACTTAAGGACAATTATTGCGGTATCGCATACCCAACTTCATTACTAACAGTTTCACAAATTGTATTCGAGAAACAGTCTCAGTGAGTGGATCCGCTGCAATGAATCCATCTTTATGCATCTATATCTCAATCTTCACGAAGATCAACTATCTCCCGAATTGAGCGATACACGTCCTAGAATTTGCCTGGATAGATGATGGGATAAAGTTCATAAATCAACAATTTTATCCAGCAACTTCTTGGGCTGTATCCACAGCTGATTAATAATCAGCACATAGTGCTATGACTACCCCAGTATCCTGCTTAGAAATCTTTCCAATTTACTTCTCCCACTAAAGAGAGTAAACTTATAACTCGTGATGGACACTCTTTCCTTCATGTCACCTAAGAAACCAAAGTCAGTAACTACCTCCCAATGGAGGCTGCTATTACCAAACACTAAGAACATCCATATATTTTCTTCACTGGTTTCCTTTGTTTCTCTAAGCTCGGACTAATATTTTCTTACTACATTAAGTGCGAAAGCAACATCTGGTTTCGTACATGACATCTCCCTAGAGAGAGTGACTCTTCTACAGGTGGATACACTACCGAGCTATGAGTAGTCCATTCCAAAGAGCTTTAGAATGCTGTCATCTTACTTAAGTTGGAACAATCCTAAAAGCCCATACTAGATTTATCTCTATAGACCTAATTACCAGAATCAGTTGATGTATTATCCAAATCCTTTATGGAAAAACAGTTGTGACTACCATAGTTTAACCGAACTGTAGTATAAGAATTTCACTTTCTATCAGGAATTTGTTATCCACATACAATATGAGGAATATAAAAGTACTCCCTACAACCTTCTTACAAATACCATGCTCATATATTATTTTGATAAAATCAAACACTTTGACCGCGACATCAAAATGGATGATCCATTTCCGCTATGCCTGCTTTAGTCTATAAATAGACCTAAGCTTCTTGCACACCTTCCGCTGCTCCCACTGATTACGATAACCCTCTGGCAGAGTCATATGCATGTTTACTTCTAAATCCCTATTTAGAAAGACATTATATTCATCCACCTGCCAGATATCATAGTCATGAAGAACAATAGTGGCAAGTTATATTTGTATGGACTTCTTCAGCATAGACACTTGTTTACTACCAAAGACAGAGACGAACTGGGATAAAATGTCTTGCCTGAATTTAGGGGCAGATGCTATATGGAACATATCCATCCACCTTTCCGAAGATACCAAGTTGATTTATGGAACCATATATTAGAGGTTTGGATAGATGCTACCGTTTTAGCAGACTTATCAGATTCCCCCCCATATGTGATGGGTTTTTGATTATGGGGACGCTCTTCTCTATAGGTGCAAGCCCCTGCAGTTAATTACGTTATCACATTGCGATAAAAACTCACACCTGCTTCGGTAGGTCACTTCGTGTCGTGTTATATATTTTGTTTATTATGGTTGCCCGTAGATTGTATACGAAGAGTGGTTTATGTCGTCGCCCGTAGGGCGCAGATTAGTCCAAATCCATATATTAGATTTGGGTTTGAACCTAGTGCTAGGAATATTTATGCCCTAGAGGCCATTATTGTACATGTGATGTATATTATAGTGGATGCTTGGACATATATACAGAGGACTTTTTGCTCGACATGATAGTATGCTATCAGGTTACTTTTTATCTTAATATGTTGACTGGTATTCTTTACTGTCTTGCTCTCACATGTTGATAAAGCCCTTGGAATATGTACTTGACTGCCAGGATTATGATGAGATCATACTAGTAGGGCCGGGTGGTCCATAAGTACATCCTTTAATCAGTTCCTAATCATAGGAATATCAAGACCAGGGCATCGATATTCCAGAGTAGACTAGTGTGTACGTTTCTTATCCTTTATAGGGTGATGGTTGATCCCACAACCATTGGTGTGTGACACCAAAGATTGTACACAGGTGCTCATTGGATAATGGATACACCGAATAAGACTCCCCGAGGACTCCTATGTGGTAGTATACCTGTCGTCAAATAGCAGTTCTCTGGTGACACTGGTACAGGTTAGTCTGTAGACCCGAGATAGTCATAGAGTCTTGTGTGGCTCCCACTGTGCTTTGATTTCCTCCCTACCACGGCTCAAAGGAGTCGTGCAAATAGGTGGATTTTTGGTTTAGTCCCGAGTCACGTGGAGGCAATAAGCGATAGGAGGGGTTTCTTCTCTCCCGGTATTGGGGGTTTGATGTTGCGTTGTGCTCGATTGGCTATAACTGAAAGTCCCTGGCCAGGGCTGCTGCTGAGATTTACTGATAAGAGTTATCAGTAGTTTCTCAAACCGTTATGGGCCAGACATCGGCATGACTTATCACGTTACTGGGGCCTGACGTTTACCACCCCTAGACATGATATACGACATATCAGAGGAAGAGACCAGATTGTACGGTAGTGTTACTGATAGGATTTATGGAGAGTATGGATAAGCTTGCTTGTTGATCTTCATATCGCTCAATACCCGGATAGCCGTTACGTCCAGCTAGTACCGCTGACGGCTTGTAGATGATTGATGTGATCATCACCTACTACTGGCGTATTGACGAGTCTTTAGAGTTCCACACAGAAGTTTCCTGGTTCGAGCGAAACGAAGTAGGGTACATATGTTGATATATGCGTGGGCCTGATTAAAGATGAGTATGTGATACCGTATTATAATCTGGCAGTTATCCGATGTCGGTCAGGTTATATGTGATATAACCGGATTATTGAATCAAGTGTTGGTTTGATAATGTGATATTCAGATTAATGATATTAGTCGGTTATATGTGATATAACCGGATTATTAGATCAAGTGTTGATTTAATAACTTGATATATATTATACGTGATATAATTATATCTTAACTAATATCATTAGCTCACTAATTGCTTTATATATATATATTAATGTGTATATATATATATATTAATGTATATTTGATATATATATATGTGTATATATATATATATTATGAAGCATGGCATGTTTTTCTATTTTTAGAAAATGGAAAAATGAGGTGTAAATTGTGGAGATATTTGTGGAATGGGCAAGGCATGGGTTTTATTATTTGTATATTAGTCTTGACTCACTATTCAAGCATGGTTGCAATTTAGAATTGCAATTTTATTTTATGCTTGAATGAGTGAGGAGAGAGAGCCATTTTGAGTTTACTCTCATCATTTTCATTCTTCATGCCTTAGCCATTTTCTAGAGCCCTTGCTCTCTACAATTTTCTTCACATCACTTCCAAGTTCAAATCATCACATGTGATGTGAATCATTGAACTTGTGAAAACCTTAGTGAGCAAATTAAACCCCCACTTCACCATTACACATTAGATTAGCAATTTGATATGGAGTGTTGCCTTCACTAATGATATTAGTGGAGGGTTAGCTTGAGCTTGTGGACTTCGGGTGGATCGTCTTTAGCGCGAAGATCACGATGGAGGTTCTTTCATCTTGAAGAAAAGCCTAGTGGAGTCGCGTGGACCACAACTCGGAGCTATTGAAGAGAATGACTCGAACTACAAAAGTTGTATGCTCTTTTCTTCTCTTTAGTTTATCACATCCTCAAAGGCAAACCCTAACATTCTTGTAAAGATCTTGTTAGTCTAACTTAGCACTTAATAAAATTAAAATTTGGCATGCTTGATGCCTCTAAAATCTCATGGTGGTGCTAAGGTCGACTTTCATGGTATCAAAGCCAAGCTAGAACATTTGGGTAACTTGTAGTGACGCTAGAAATCCGCCGTTTATGTCGCGCAAAAACTGCCGATAAAAACAGTTTCAAAAATGATATTTTGAGTTGTTTGCACACCCTGCGGGCTCATGGTTTGAATCGAGAAGCCACGGGGTGGAATGTGCGCACCCTGGGGACACCTCGAGGGGGACCAGAGGCCGGACCCACACCCTAAGACCACCACAAGGTGGCCTTTGGGGTGGGTGACCCGAGAGCACCCCATCTGGGTGCTCTTGGGTCTGCCTTCCCCTAAGGGCCACCTCGAGGTGGCCCCCGGAGGTGGGTACCCACCTGAGGCCCCCATTAGACAGTTAATTTTGGGATCTTTGCCTCCGCGAAGATTCTGGCGTGTTTCGAGTTTATTTCGACTCCCGGATTGCCTTAAAATGATCAGTTTTGGAACTTTAGCTCACTGGATTTTTCAATTCTTGGAAAAATTGGTTAAGTTTGCTAATTGCGTGTGGAATTCTAATGTCGTGGTTATTTTACAAGCTTTGTGATGTGTGTGATACAATTCTTAGAATCCAGATTAATTAGTTTTATGAAAACTAGTTAGTATATTGTAAAGCTAGCCATTTAGTCCCAATTGATCAATTGCCATGAAGTTTTGATTTGGATCAAAACTCCGTCGCAATTGCGTATTGTACACGATCACTAAGCCGGGAATCTTGTTGAATTATCTGACAATCAATTGAAAAGAGTTTTCAATTTGAGACTAAAATGCAAGTTTTATAAGTTAGGCATGAAATCCGGAATATGAGATATTCTAGGTTTATGATGTCTAAAGATATTGCGGATTCTAATTATTGTAGTTTTCTGTTTTCTTTTCTGCGACCGTAAGTGTAATATGTGGGGTATCCCAATCTCGTTGCTATATGTCAACAAGTTTTAGGAATACGCATATTTGCTTACATTGATGATATGCGATGTCATGTGTTGCTGTTGATATGATTTATTGGATCGTCATGAAAGAATAGATAGGGGTTCTATGTGAGATGAGAGTTTTTATTTTCATTCATGTAAAATCTGTATGTAATATTCTTTTATTGGGGCACTTCCGGATTGAGGATGATGTCACCACTCTTGTATATTATTTACTTTTCCGCATTAGGATAGACCTAAGGCGGGGAGCATAAGTAACGGGTTCTAGAGTCCAGTGGGAGACCATCTCAAGGAGTTGAGATCGGGTCTCCTAACTATAGAATTGGCAGGGTTACTTGCTGCTTTCGTAGGGGTCTAGAGATGTGGGTTTGTCTATTCATCACGACTGTGGAATCCGTGTTTTACATTATTGGCTAAATTTAAAACAGGGACATTCTAGTATATCCAATATTTCATATGTTGCTTCTGCTGCTTGATTATGTGATGTTGATCATATAACTGCGTGAGACGAATGTACTATTATATATATTATATATAATAAACTTTGCTTATGTTTTGCACCCACGCTAGTCCGGTCCCCGCTCTGCCGATAGTTAAGTAACCTAACGGTGCATGACGGGGCCCAGTGGAGAATGCGGATGGCATAAGCATACGTTCTATTTTCATTTCATTTTTCTGTAATGTTTAGGAAACATTAAATGATGGGACTTCATTAATGTGATTAATGAAAAAAAAGAAACCTAAAGATATTGTAGAATCAAATTTTCAAAACGGGTAGCTCTAGTTTTTTCTTTGCATAGTGGTATTCCTTGATGAATATCCAGCACCTCATTCGATGAGGAAAGAGCCGAGATCCCTTTATCGGGAGTGACCTCTTTAGCGAAACTAGCAAATGATACAACCCACTCGGTTTTGTCTTTTGGTTGCTTCTCTGGTTCTTGCTTTGCATAGTGGTATTCATGAATATCCAGCACCTCATTCGATGAGGAAATAGTCGAGATCCCTTCAACGGGAGTGACTTCTTTAGCGAAACTAGCAAAACATAAAAAACAATCCTTTTCAAAATCACTAGATTCTACAACGTTATCAAGTTCGTTACGCTCATGGTTTTCGGAAAAACTTGCGTAGCCCTCCGTCATTTCAGATAAGTGCTATTTTAGTATCCGTGCTACGTTTGTTGGCCTGCGTTAAGGTGTAGTGTGTGGTAGCTGAATTAGTGCTTATCTACAGCATGTGATGCGATTGGATTAGGGTAGTCGTACGACTTTGTTGGCCTGCGTTAAGGGTCGTGCGGGTGGGTTTAATTCAATCAAGAAATGAACGGGTTGAACTTGACTAACGTCCTATGGTTTGTTGGCCTGCGTCAAGGTCATAGGATGTTAGGGGTAAAAACTATTATTGGGAATTTCAAGTGTTGAAATTTTCAATGAGATTGCATACTTTCTATATGATAGTTGGATCACGATACCCACTGCGAGTAAGAGTTACTCCTGAGAGAATTTTGCACTTTACAATTAGCCGATCAAGTAGGTGTCTAGAAAGATGTCAATGGGGTTATGACTCTGGAAAAACGAGGTTTAATTTAATTAGGTCTGTGCGAAATCATATGGAACCTCCCTCGGAGTACCGATACCTGCTTGGACGAACGATTGGCGAACCTGTAGGGTATAATTAATCCCGGCTAATCTTACCTTTAATGGTTTGAAGGAAGATTTGATAAAAACAGTGGGAGCCATCCTGATTAGATAAGATAATAACTGATCTAATCTTGCAAAGAGCGTACGCTAACGCATTTCCTTATCTCTCTCTCCAGGCAGCAGCCAATGTCACGCCTTAATCAAGATAATAAAATGGATGTATTGACCGAACCCTCCTTTTATACAGGGATGGGGAACGTTGGTCCCTCTCTATCTGAGCAAGGGATATGGGAGTATCAGGATTCCCATGCCACCCGTGCGAAGAAACAGTATGTTGATGCATCTTCTTCAGGTGTGTTCGTTACCGAGAACTGTTTCTCAGTTTTTTCTACGTCCTGGGTATTGGATACCGGATCAGGATCCCATGTATATAATTTATTACATGGGCTAAAGAAAGATAGAGAACTGGGAAAGGGTGATAAATCCCTAACAGTAGGGAATGATGCAATTGTTGCAGCCAAGGCAGTTGGCGATTATCACATTGTATTACCAACTGGTAATACATTGATTCTGAACGACTGCTATTACGTACTAAAGATGATGTGCAACATTATATCGGTTTCTTTGCTAACTAAAGAAGGATACAATCTCACATTAGAGGATAATTTTATGAACATTTTCCAAAATCAAGTGTTGATTGGTTTTGGTATGTTATATAATGGTATATACGTTCTTAATCAAAGTACAGTTTTTAACGTACAGAACACAAACAAGAGGAAAAGTTCAGAAATGAACGAAGCCTTCTTGTGGCACTGTAGATTAGGACATATCAATGCGACAAGACTTGCGAAGTTGCATAAAGATGGATATTTGAATCCGTTCAAATTTTCATCTTATGAAACTTGCCAGTCATGTCTTAAAGGCAAAATGACCAAAACTCCGTTTACTGGACACGGAGAAAGAGCTATTGAACTCTTGGGACTGATACAAAGTGATGTATGCGGTCCTATATCTACACATGCCAGGAATGGTTTTTCGTACTATATTACATTCACCGATGATCTCTCAAGGTTCGGACATGTGTTCTTGATGAAACACAAGTCTGAAGCTTTTGAGAAATTCAAGGAATATAAGTGCGAAGCTGAAAACCAGACGGGCAAAAGTATTAAACTCCTACGATCTGATCGGGAAGGAGAATACTTGAGCGGGGAATTCCGAGACTATTTAAAAGAGAATGTGATTCGTTCTCAGCTTACTCCTCCGTATACACCACAGCATAATGGTGTATCGAAGCGGAGAAATCGCACCATATTAGATATGGTGCGCTCTATGATGAGTACTACTGAGTTGCCTATTTCTTTTTGGGGATATGCGCTTGAAACAGCTGCAGACCTATTGAATATGGTTCCCACCAAATGTGTACCTACCACTCCATATGAGATATGGAAAGGAAAGAGACCATACCTTAAATATGTTAAGGTATGGGGTTGTTCGGCCTATGTGAAAACACAAAATCCGGACAAGCTCAAGGCAGGGTCAGTATTGTGCAAATTTGTAGGATATCCCAAGAATTCGCAAGGGTATATCTTCTACCTCTCAGAGGAAAAAATGTGTTTGTTTCTCGACATGCCACCTTTTTAGAAAAGGAATTTCTTGTTAAAGAAATTAATGGCGATGAGGTAGAACTGGAAGAAGTTCCAGCAGCACAAACTACAACCGACGATTTGGTCGAACCATATGATCCAATAGTACCCAACGAACCCCAGTCACTCCGCAGATCTAGTAGGGTTCCTCACCCACTTGAGAGATACTACGGTTTTCTCATAGACAGTGGGAGCGAGGATTGTATCGTGGAAGATGATGACCCTACTAGTTTCGAGAAGGCCATCACGAGTGAAGACTCTGTGAAATGGCTGGATGCTATGCGATCCGAGATGGAATCCATGTACACCAACAAAGTATGGGCTTTGGATAATGCTCCTGAAGGGGTAAAACCCATTGGGAGAAAGTGGATCTTCTAAAAGAAGATTGGTGTAGATGGAAAAGTTGAGACTTTCAAAATTAGACTTGTAGCAAATGGTTTTCTTCAACGACCTGGCATCGACTATGATGAAACTTTTTCTCCTATCGCTATGCTTAAGTCCATCAGGACCCTACTTGCCATTGCTGCATACCATGACTATGAAATCTGGCTGATGGACGTCAAGACCGCTTTTCTAAAATGGTGATTTAGAAGAGAGTGTGTATATGACACAGCCAGAGGGCTTCATAGATAGTGGGAGCAGCGGAAAGGTGTGCAAGATGCTTAAATCCATCTACGGATTAAAGCAGGCGTCGCGGAGTTGGAACATCTGTTTTGATGAAGCGATTAAAGAGTTTGACTTCATCAAAAAAATAGATGAACCTTGTATATATAAGAAGGCTGTAGAGAGTAAGATGGTCTTCCTCGTATTGTACGTGGATGGTATACTCTTGATAGGAAACGATGTTCCTATATTACACTCGGTCAAGTTCTTCTTATCACTCAAATTCTCCATGAAAGATCTTAGTGATGCCTCCTACATTCTGGGGATAAAGATCTATAGAGATAGATCTAAACGGATGTTGGGACTGTCCCAATCTAGGTATATAGACACCATACTAAAGAGGTTCAGTATGGAAGATTCCAAGCAAGGTAATATACCCGCTTGTTCAGGAATCTCTTTCTCCAAAGAGATGTCTTCCAAGACTGATTTAGAGAGGGCTCGCATGCAAGAGATACCCTATGCTTCGGCAGTAGGCTCTATCATGTATGCGATATTATGTACCAGACCAGATGTAGCTTACTCACTAGGTGTAGTGAGCAGGTATCAATCAGATCCGGGGAAAACCACTTGACAGCTGTGAAGAACATTTTTAAGTACTTGAGAAGCACTAAAGAAATGTTCTTGGTGTATGGTAACGGTGAACTCTAGGTGGAGTATTTTACCGATTCGAGATTCCATAGTGATAAGGATGACAATAAGTCGGTCTCGGGTTTTTTCTTTACCCTCAATGGAGGGGCGGTGTGTTGGAAGAGTTCTAAGAAAGACACCGTAGCAGACTCGACGATGGAGGCTGATTACATCACTGCCAACGATGCTGCCAAAGAGGATGTTTGGATGAAGAAGTTCATTGCTGAGCTTGGTGTGGTTCCATTCATTGAGCATCCAATACCTGTATTGTGATAACAATGGAGTGGTGGCTTTGGCCAAGGAACCCAGGTCTCATCCGACATCCAGACAGGGAGATAGTAGATCGTCGGGAGATCGAGGTCACGAGAGTTGACACGAAGGACAACGTAGAGGATCCACTCACGAAGGCCTTCCCCCAGATACAGTTTGAGATACTTTTTAGGATGTTGGGTATGAGATACTACAACGCATGGCCTTCGTGCAAGTGGGAGATTGTTAGGAATATGTATGCCCTAGAGGCCATTTTTGTACATGTGATGTTTATTATAGTGGATGCTTGGACATATATATAGAGGACTTTCTTGCTCGACATGATAGTATGCTATCTGGTTACTCTTTATCTTAACATGTTGACCGGTATTCTTTACTGTCTTGCTCTCACATGTTGATAAAGCCCTTAAGATATGTACTTGACTGCTAGGATTATGATGATATCATACTAGTGGGGCCAAGGTGGTCCATAAGTACATCCTTTAATCAATTCCTAGTCGTGAGAATATTGAGACCAGGGCATCGATATTCCAGAGTAGAATAGTGTGTACGTTTCTTGTCCTTTATAGGGCGATGGCTGATCCCACAACCATTGGTGTGTTACATCAAAGATTGTACACAGGTACTCATTGGAGAATAGGTACACCGAACAGGACTCGTCGATGACTCCTATGTGGTAGTATACCTGTCGTCAGATAGCAGTCCTCTGGTGACACTAGTACAGGTTACTCTGTAGACCCGAGATTTTCATAGAGTCTTGTGTGAATCCCACTGTACTTTGATTTCCTCCCTACCACGGCTTAAAGGAGTCGTGCAAACAGGTGGATTTTGGATACAGTCGCGAGTCACATGGAGGTAATGAGCGATAGGAAGGGTTTCGTCTCTCCCTGTATTGGGGGTTTGATGTTGCGCTATGCTCGATTGGCTATAACTGGAAGTCCCTGACCAGGGCTGCTGCTGAGATTTACTGATAAGAGTTATCGGTAGTTTCTTAAACCGTTACAGCCCAGACATCGGCATGACTTATCACATTACTGCGGGGTGACGTTTACCACCCCTAGACATGATATGCGACATATCAGACGAAGAGACTGAATTGTACGGTAGTATTACTGATAGGCTTCATGGAGAGTATGTTAGTTATATGTATGCCCTAGAGGCCGTTATTGTACATGTGATGTATATTATAGTGGATTCTTGGATATATATAGAGATGACTTTCTTGCTCGACATGATAGTATGCTATCTGGTTGCACTTTGTCTTAATATGTTGACTTGTATATGTGATACTGTCTTGCTCTCACATGTTAATAAAGCCCTTAGGATGTGTACTTGACTACCAGGACAATGATGGAGATCATACTAGTGGGGCCAAGGGTAGTCCACAAGTACACCCTAAAATTGTTCCAAGTCGAGAGTGTATCGAGACAAGGTATCAATATTTCAGAGTAGACTAGCGTATACGCTTCTTGACCCATATGATGGGCGATGGATGATCCCACATCCATTGGTGTTTGACATCAAAGATGGTATACGGGTGCTCAGTGGAGACCGGTTACACTGAACGAACTCACCAAGAACTCCTACCTGGTATTATACCGATCGTCAGATAGCGGTTCTCTGGTGACACTGGTACATGTTAGTTTGTAGACCTGAGATCGTCATCGAGTCTTGTGTGATTCCCACTGTGCTTTGATTTCCACCTTACCACGTTCAAGAGGACGTGCAAAATGGTGGCTTTTGGGTACAGTCCTGAATCACATGGAGGCAATGAGCGATAGGAGGGGATTCGTCTCTCCCGGTATTTGGGGTTGATGTTGTGCTGTGTTCGATTGGCCATAACGACAAGTCCATGGCTAGGGCTGCTACGGAGATTTACTGATAAGTTTTATCAGTGGTTTCTCGACCCGTTATGAGCCTTACATCGGCATTACTTATCGGTTACTGGGGTCTGACGTTTACCGCCCCTAGACTAGATTTACGACATATCAGACGAAGAGACCGGACTGTACGGTAGTGTTACTGACAGGCTTTTGCAGGAGAAAGAGCAAGCTTGCTTGTTGATCTTCTGATCGCTCAATACCTGGGTAGCCGTTACGTCCAGCTAGTACCGCTGACGGCTTGTGGGTGCTTGATGTGATCATCACCTACTGCTGGTATATTGGCGAGTCTTTAGAAACCTACACAGAGGTTTCACTGGCCTAGGCAAAACGAAGTAGGAGCACATATGTAATATGTGCGGGACCGAGATTAATACGAGTATGTGATACCATATTCTATTTTCGTGATATAAGGTATCGAACGGTTATATGAGATATAGCCGGGTTATCGAATCAAGTGTTGATTCGATAAGTTGATACTGTATCAGTCGGTTATATGCGAAATATAACCGGGTTATCGAACCAAGTGTTGATTCGATAAGTTGATACAAATAATATTAGTCGGTCATATGATATATAGCCGGATTACCAAATCAAGAGCTGATTTAATGATTTAATGTATAATTATATATTTTATATATTAATTTACATTAACTAATATTAGCTCACTTAAACATTTCTTTTTATCACATGTGCACACTTAATATATATGTGATATATATTAATTGTGTTTTATTTATGTGTTATGGTTGCTGATACATACAACATGGGTGTATGAGACTTACACCATGATAATGATAATGAAGGATTTATTTATTTAGAGTAAATCAATTATTAGTTGGATAATGGTCACATGGCATGAAACTTGTAGAAGCTTAGAGTTCCATTGACTAGTCCACTAGTTTCGTCTTATACTAGATATTTGTTAACCCAACCATTATCTAAACTCATGGTTAAGTTTCTACATGAGATATATTAGATATTTTCCTACCCATGGTTGCCATTCACTCTTTCATCCATTATTTGCTTCATCTTCCTCAAGCTCAAGAGAGAGCTCTCTAGGTTTTTGAGAGGAGCTTAAAATTAGTGAGAAAAGTAATTCTAATGAGCAAAAATCCTACTTCACCATCCTCTACTAGATTAGCAATTTAGTTTAGGGTGTTAGCTTCACTAATCCCACATTAGTGAAGAGAATAGCTTATGTTAGTGTCTCCTCGACGTAGATCATCTTCGTCCTCGAAGACTTCATGCAATCTCGTTGCTTTCTTCTTGTGGAGCCACTCCAGAGTCCACAAGACCACTGCTTGGAGCGAAGAGACTACTACATGTTAGTTGTATGTATGCCCTAGAGGCCATTATTATACATAAGATATATATTATAGTGGATGCTGGGATATATATAGGGAGGACTTTCTTGCTCGACATGATAGTACGCTATCTGGTTGCTCTTTATCTTAACATGTATACTTACTTTCTCTCTGTTACATGTTGATAAAGCCATTAGGATGTGTACTCGACTTCAAGGATTATGATGCAGATCATACTAGTGGGCCTTGGGTAGTCTATGAGTTCATCCTTCAATGTTCCTAGTCATGGGAATATCGAGACGGGGTATCGATATTCCAGAGTAGACTAGCGTATATCTTCTCGACCCATGTGATGGGCGATGGATGATCCCATATCCATTGGTGTTTGACATCAGAGATGGTATACGGGTGCTCAGTGGAGACTGGGCACAATGAACGGACTCGCCGAGAACTCCTAGATGGTATTATACCTCACGTCAGATAGCAGTTCTCTGGTGACACTTGTACAGGTTAGTCTGTCGACCCGAGATCGTCATAGAGTCTTGTGTGTCTCCCAATGTGCTTTGATTTCCACCCTACTACGGCTCTACTGAGTCGTGCAAACAGGTGATTTTTGGGTACAGTCCTGAGTTACATGGAGGCAATGAGCGATAGGAGGGAATTCGTCTCTCCCGGTATTGGGGGTTGATGTTGCGCTATGCTCGATTGGCCATAACTGAAATCCCTGGCCAGGGTAAATGAAATTTACTGGTAAGTGTTACCAGTATTTTCTCGCCCATTATGGACCTTACATCGACATGACTTATCAAGTTACTAGGGTCTGACGTTTACCACCCCTAGATGATATATATGCGATATATCAGACGAACAGACTGGACTGTACGGTAGTGCTACTGATTGGATTCGTTGGAGTGTGATCAGCCTTGCTTGTTAATTTTCTGATCGCTCAATACTCAGGTGGCCGTTACGTTTAGCAGACCACTTGCGGCTTGTGAGCGACTGATATGATCACCACCTACTGCCGCCGTATTGACGAGTCTTTAGAGTCCTACACAGAGGTTTCCTGGATCAAGCGAAACGAAGTAGGAGCACATATGTGATATGTGCGGGACCAAGATTGATACGAGTATGTGATACCATATTATATTCTCGCGATTTGTATCATCCGTCGGTTATATGCGATATAGCCGGGTTATCGAATCAAGTGTTGATTCGATAGATTGGTACACATGATATTAGTCGGTTATATGTGATATGACCGGATCATTAAATCAAGTGTTGATTTAGTGATTTAATGTATAATTATATATTTGATATATTACTTTATATTAACTAATATTTAGCTCACTTGACCATTTCTTTTTCTCACTTGTGCATGAATGATATATATGTGATATATATTATATCATGCTTGGTTATACATCAAACATGGGTGTATAAGAATTATACCATATTTAAGATAATGGGGGTAATTAATTATTAGGGGTAAATGCAAAATTAGATGGAAAATCTCAAGGGTTTGGAAGCTTAGAGAAGCTTGTAGTTTCCTTGACTTAGTCCACCAATTTTGTGTTATCCTAGATTTTTATTAACCCAACCATTCTCTTAACTCATGGTTTATTATCTACAATGGTTTGTGATGACAAATACTCACCCATGGTTGATTTTCTAACCTCATTCTCATTCTTTTGTTATTCACATCTTTATCTTCTTCTTCACAACTCCAAAACTCTCTTGGTTTTGGATTGATGAAGAAATATTGTGAGAAAATAAAATCTAAAGTGAGCCCACTTCCTATTTCATCATCCTATACACTTGCTTGGGTATTATAGTGTGTTCTCTTCACAAATTTCTTGACCTAGTGAAGGGTTAGCTTGAGTTTGAGTCTCTTCGACGTAGATCATCTTCAGCCTCGAAGACTACGAGCAAATCTGTTCATTTCTCCGAGAGAAGACATAATAGAGTTCGGGATATAGATGATCGCAGCGAAGGGACGTCAACTCGGAGCTTTAGAAGTGATGGACCGGGTCTACAAAGGTTGTATTCTTGATCACTTCTTATGTAATGTTTGATTACACTATTATGTTATCCCAGTTTTCTAGTATGTATCCTTGGATGTTTGCTTAGCACCCCCTTAAATTTTTGTTGTGGCATGCTTGATACCTGCAAACCCTAGGCTAGGTGCTGAGGAAATCCCAACATGGTATCAGAGCCTTACTAGAAACTTAGACGATATTAGAAGTAATGTGAAACCGAAACAAATCCGTAAAACCGTTTCTAAAACCCTGCAGTTTTGCTCTCTGTCGAAATTTTAGAGGTATGTAAAAATTTTGCAAACAACTGCAGAGTGATGTATATGATACAAGGAGTGCACAGCAAAAATTTGGGAGCTTTTGCTCGGAATTGACCCGAGGTCTGCCTTATTGTGGCCGGCCACTTTGGCCTTGTTTTAGCTCAAATTTGTTCTGGTCACTGTTATGTATGATGTGGGGTTTTAGGTATTGTTTGCTTAGTCCAAAATTGCATGTGATGTAAATCTTGATATAGCACTAAAACAGAGTGTTTCGTAGTTGTATAATTTAGTATTGTATTGGTAACCTAGACCATGTTTAACTGTTCGAACGAATCTCAAACATCACCCCATGACCCCCTCTGAAATTTCCAAGTGTTGGAATTTTTCTAAGTTAATTATATTCAATAGTCATGCAAGTAACTCTATGGACCCTCTAGAAGAACGAAAACCTTAACTCGATTCTATGCCCTCGGAACCGCGGCTTGAACCCTAGGGTTTTCCGTAGTTCCGCGGTGTCATAGATGAGGCGTTGGTTTGACCCATCTACGACTAGATCATAGGTACCGTGGCACGTTTTGGATACTTTAACTTCGCTCAAGTGTTGAGCTCAATAGGAGTTGTGGGGAGTTGTTGATTCGATCGAAACGTTTAATATCGTCTAGTAAATTATGATACAATAATTGGAATCCACAGTATTTGAATTTTATAAATCTAGCAATTTAGTCTCATTTGATCGGTTGCCACGGGATTTTGATGCGATCAAAAGTCCGTCGCAATCACGTTGTGTATGCGGATACTTGCCAGGTAACATTATTAGATAGCCACGCCCCATAGTCCCGACCAAGTGATTGTAGGAGAACTCCGTCGCCAAAAGCATCCATTCGGGTACTCGCGGCAGCGGTGTTCCGCCTTAGTGCACTTCATCGACGGTATCGTGGGGTGCGGCCGTCTACTAAAGTTTCCGACGAGCATTCGATCAGGATGTCGGGAATCTTGTTGAATTGCCCGACTAGTTATTGGAAAGTGTTTTCAATATCGAGACTAAAATGCGGGGTTTATAATTGTTAGGCATGCGATGTCTAAGGAATTCATTTAGTTAGGCATGCGATGTCTAAGGCGGTTGCGGATTCCAACTGTTGTAGTTTTTCTCATTTTCTTTTCTGCGACCGTAAGTGTAATATGTGGGGTATCGCCGGTTTCATTGCTATACGTCAACGACAATTAGGATACACATATTTACTTAGGTTGATGACATGTGATGTTATGTGTTGCTGAGATATGTTATATTAGATTGTCGTGTTTGAATAGCCGGGGGGGAGGGTTTATGTGAGATGAGAGTTTTTTCATTTTCATTTATGTAAAATTCATTATATGTAATATTCTTTTATTGAGTCACTTTTGGGTTGAGGAAGATGTCACCGTTGATGTATATTATTTACTTTTCCGCATTATGATAGACCTATGGAGGGGAACACAAGTAACCGGGTTCTAGAGTCCAGTGGGAGACCATCTCGAGGAGTCGACACCGGGTATCCTAACTCTAGAATTGGTAGGGTTGCTTTCCGCTCTCGTAGGGTCTAGGGATGTGGGTATGGCTATTCATCACGACCGTGGAATCCGTGATTTATACAGGCTCAAATTAAAACACGGACATCCTAGTATATACAATATTTCATATGTTGTTTTCTGCTGCGATATCTGTGATGTGATCATTTGATATGTTGAGATAGATACTGTATATAGTATATATGATATATTATATAGACGTTGCTTATGTTTTACACCCGTGCTAGCCCTACCCCACTCTGCCGTTAGTTACCTAACCGAACGGTGTATGATGGGACATCGAGGCGAATGCGGATGGCATAAGCGTATGTTGTATTTATCTGTGATATTTAGGTAACTTAAATGATGGGACATTCATTAATGAGACTAATGAAAGAAAATAAACCTAACAATGTTGTGGAATCGAATTTTCAAAAACAGGTAGCTCTAGTTATTGCTTTGCATAGCGGTGTTCCTTGTAGAATATCCTGCACCTTATTCGATGAGGAAAGGGCCGAGATCCCTTCACCGGGAGTGACCTCTTTAGCAATAACTAGCAGATGCTACAACCCTCGGTTTTGTCTTTTGATTGCTTTTCTAGTTCTTGCTTTGCATAGTG
This sequence comes from Agapanthus africanus, assembly GCA_030015575.1. Lineage (NCBI taxonomy): Eukaryota > Viridiplantae > Streptophyta > Magnoliopsida > Asparagales > Amaryllidaceae > Agapanthus > Agapanthus africanus. Next base: position 171,536,651 of record CM057337.1, on the reverse strand, counting down.
GTATTGTGAATATCCTGCACCTCATTCGACGAGGAAAGAGCCGAGATCCCTTCACCGGGAGTGATCTCTTTAGCGAAACTAGCAAAAGCCTAAAAAACACTCCATTTTAAACCATTTGATTCTACAACGAGATCAAGTTCAAAGTGTTAAAGGTTTTCTTAAAAACCATCCGCAATCCTCCTTCATTTTAGGAAGTAGAGTACTTATTATTCGTGAAACGTTTGTTGACCTTAGCCAAGGCGTAGTGTGCGGTAGCTAAGTGATGCCTTCCTACACACCATATGATGCGATTAGTTAGGACAGTCATGTGACTTTGTTGACCTTAGCCAAGGGTCATGTGGGTGGGTCTAATTAATCACGAAATGACGGGTAGAACTTGACTAGTGCTTATGATTTGTTGACCATAGCCAAGGTCATAAGTGCTAGGGGTAAAAACCATTATCGGGAGTTTCAAGTGTTGAAATTTGCAATGAGATTGCATACCTTCTATGAGATAGTTGGATCCTGATATCCACTGCGAGTAATTGTTACTTCTGGGAGAGTTTTGCACTTTACAATTAGCCGATCAAGTAGGTATCTAGAAAGGTGTCAACGGGGTTACGCCCCTGGGAAAATAAGGTTTATTTTAATTAGGTCCGTGCGAAAGCATGGGGAACCTCCCTCGAAGTACCGGCACTGACCTGGCTGAAAGATTGGCGAACTTGTAGGGTGTAATTAATCCCGGCTAGTCTTTCCTTTTAAGGTTTGAAAGAAGATTTGATAAAAACAGTGGGAGCCATCCTGATTATATAAAATATATAACCAATCTAATCTTGCAAGAGCGCACGCAGAGTGTTTTCTTCTCTCTCTCCAGGTAGCTACCATTTCATGCCTTAATCAAGATAATAATATGGATGTATTGACCGAACCCGCATGTTATACTGTGCTGGGGAACGTTGGTCCCGCTCCAACTTATAATTGTTATAAGACCGAGCAGGAATTAGAGAAATACCAAGATTCCCATGCCGCCCCAACGAAGAAAGTGCATGATGATGCATCTTCTTTGGGTGTGTTCATTACAGAGAATTGTTTCTCAGTATCCTCTACGTCGTGGGTTTGTGATACTAGATCAGGATCCCGCATATGTAATCTGTTACATGGGCTACAGATAGGTAGAGAACTGAGAATAGGATGGTATGTCTCTAAGTATAGAGATTGGTGCAATTGTTGCAGCCAAATCAGTTGGCAGATATCACCCTGTATTACCAAATACATTAATTCTGAATGAATGTTATTAGATACCGAACCTGATATACAACATCATATCAGTCTCTTTATTTAGTAAAGAAGGATATAATTTTTTATTGTTGGATAATGTTTTGAACATTTCCTATATCAAAGTGTTAATCGGTTCAGGCACGTCATCTTAAAGCATATACGTTCTGAATCAAACCACAGTTCTTGATGTACTGAACACACACAAGAGGAGAGTTCAGAAATGAACGAATCCTTCTTGAGGTATTGTAGACTAGGTCATATCAATGTGACCCGACTAGCTAAGTTACATTTAGATGCATATTTAAATCGGTTTGAATTTACATCTTGTGAAACTTGTCAGTCATGTCACAAAGATAAAATGACCATAGCTCCGTTTATTGGAAACAGAGAAAGAGTTAGTAAACTCTTAGGACTGATGCATAATGATGTATGTGGTCCCCTGTCTACACATGCCATGACTGGTTCTTTGTACTTCATTATATTCACTAATGATCTCTCAGGATTCGGACATGTGTTCCTGTTGAAACACAAGCCTGAACCCTTTGAGAAATTCAATGAATATAAATCTGAAGTAGAGAACCAAAACGGGTATAAGCATTATGTCCTTTGATGTGATCAGTGAGGAGAATACTTGTGCATGGAATTCTTGGACTATTCTAAAGGAGAATAAGATTCTCTTAGCATTACTCCTCCGTATACACCACAGCACAAAGGTGTATCGGGGCGGAGCAATCACACCTTATGAGATATAGTGCACTCTATGATGAGTACTACTAAGTTACCTATTTCCTTTTGGGGGTTATGCGCTTGAGGAAGCTGCATATCTATTGAATTGAGTTCCAATCAAATCAGTGCCTACCACTCCATATGAGATATGGTATGGGAAGAGCTCATGTATTAAGCAAGTTAAGATTTGGGTTGTCCAGCCTATGTCTAAAAGCAAAATCCGGACAAGCTCGAGGCAAGCTCAGTTCTGTAGAACTGGAAGGAGTTCCAACTATACAAACTACAGCTGATGATTTGGTAGAACCGGTGGATTCAATAGTTCCCGACGAACCTCAGCCTCTCAGCCGATCTGGTAGGGTTCCTCATCTGCCTGAGAGATACTTCGTTTCTCGATGACAGTAGGAGCGAGGATTGCATCATGAGATGATGGCCCAACTAGTATCGAGTATTCCATCAAGAGTGACGACTTGATTAGTCTAGGATTTTAACGATCAAAAATATTTTACCGCAATCAAGAACGACGTCGCTTTGTAGCTAGCCGGTGAGTACGGGTCGGTCCACAGGGATGGTGTTAATTTCCTAAATGTTCTTACGAGCTAATTCCAATGGGTGTTGGATCTTCTAATTAAATCTAAAAACTAAGTTGTACGAGAATTAAGAAACTTGCTAGGATTAGGTCTAGGTGAAGTTTGGTAAGATTAAATTTCACACCTCTTTCAATACCCTAAATTAAATCTTTTAGGAGTTATAGCAATTATTAGTGAAGGGGATTAGGATGATTGGGAAGAAACAATGTTTCTTCCTCTAGATCCTTGTCCGTCCTTTCCTAATAATTGCTCTAACCTTCATGGAAGACATGCATGTCCGGTCCTTTATACTACGGTTTCACCTTTACCTCGTGGGTAGGGTGCCGTAGGGAGCGGATCATGCATGCATGCATGAAGTTCTAATTATTGCAAATGATTGGGCACGAAAGAGATGAGAGATCTTCATCTCTCAAACTCTTCCCTATTCCAAACCCTAACAAGCGAGGAAATTACTCGCTCATTAAGGGATCTATTAAAAACATCATTTTTATTATATGTATTTTTAGATCTAATAGATTAATTACCTACTGCAGTTTAAGAAATTCTACACTAGATTAACTAAGGCAAAAGAATAATTTATCTAGGGCAAGAATTTAATTAGAGAACTACGACAGAAATAAAAATGAACTTACAGAATGATGCTCTCCCAACTTCAAATGAATCTGAATTTTATTTATGAAAAAGAGGCATCTTTAATACAATATTTAGAATTCCTATTTATAGAGGAAAGGAAAATTAGGGTTACAATGACTCGCACATGTGCTATTACAAAATTGCCCTTAGGACGACTAGTCAACGCATCGCCAGAGCTCCCGTGAGATTTTCCACCGACGCGTGCCATACACGGCCGCGGTTCCGCGGCCAAAAGAAGGAGTTGGGCTCGGAAACTTTTGGGCCTGGCTTCTATTGACTTTTGATTCCTGTTTCTATGTGTCTTTTTTCAACTGGGCTTCTAGGTCTTCTCCAGATCTATAGTGAACATTGTAGCGGACTTTTACCGTTGCTTCGTGATGAAGTCCTGAACCTTGCGCTGTTTTGTACTGATCTCTGTGTAGGCTTGATCAAGACTCTCTGTTTATTGGTCAAAGTCTCACTTTTGCATTATCTTTTATCTTTTTCACTGTTTTAGATCCAGGAACCTGTAATATGTAGCATACATGCGTCAAAAGCACCTGTTTATTCATAAAATGAATAAGAATGGAAAATACAATAATGCAATATTATGGTATGAACAAATACCCCCAAACTTATCTTTTGCTCGTCCTCGAGCAAACCTAGTTTTATTCTCGACAAAAAACCTAACCTCACTTTCGCAGGGAATCGCGATTGCACTGAGCTCGTGCAACAAGCCGTTAAACGTCTAGGTGTCCCTAGAAGGAGGAGTGTTGTCTCCTGAGGGTTTTCAGCGGATACTACCCATAAAATCCTATCAATTAGGCCCACTGACTTTAATTCTCCAATTAGGTTTTCTAACAAGGAATTATATTATCATTGACTCATAAATTATCCACCCATATTCTTCACACTTGCTCATCATTTAACTTAAGATTATATATGTTCTATAGACTCACTCAGCTTTCGGCATTTCTTAAATTTTCCTTCTAGGGTTCCATCTCCACTTAGGAATTTTTATCAACTCTACTAAAGATACAAGTTCTATTCTTCATTTCTTTCTCTTATCTAAACTCTAATCATATATCCCCATGTGTGTGTATAAATCACCTCTACACTTGGAAATTCAAATCAAGCAATCATACCCTTGTCCGTTGTCCAAAATACTTATTAGTTGGTGAATTTTTAATTGAATTTTTTCTTACACATCCTTCATGCGACCGTTAATACTTCTTGAGGTACCAACGACCGATTACAAGATGCGTTTGCACTTTAAAGCGTACTTTCTAGTCTTGCAACACCCAAGGCTTTTTAGCAGTGACTCCCAAACCAGTTGGTCTAAGCTACTGGGTGATGAAGCACCCTCACTAAATATTTTTTCTATTTTTGCAGCCTTAAGTTATCACAAAAACCAGTGTTCATATTTTATTCTTTATTCACACTTGAGTAATTTTATTTTTTTTAATTTTTCATCATACTAAGGACTTTAGACAAGAGCATTTCAAGGCCTCCTCTACTATTCCAAGTTTCAAGGTGCGTGATTGTGCAATTTGTAGGGTATACATTTTCAGAATCTATACTTAAGTTAGGAATTATTTTTCAAACTTATACTCTAATAAAAATCAATACTTTTCCTTTATTTGGACTTAGCCCAAGAAGTGAACCCAAAATTTGCCTATTTCTAAATAAACTACAAAGACATATAATTTCTACCGTTAATCTTTAAAGAAGGTTATTTTTAGGGTTTTTAATTTACTAAGTCTAAGATCTAATTGTTCGTAGCCAGTTAACCTATTTGTCAAACTCAAGTTAAATATGGCCAAAATTGAATACAATACTTTTTATAATTTTTGAAGTTTTTCAATTTTTATGGGTTTTCAAATAAATATGCAAATGCAAAAATATACATATGAATGCGAAGGAAGAAGACGTACCGAGCATACCCCCAAACTTAAACTTGACAGTGTCCTCACTGTCATGCTGCACCAAGTGGGTCGATAATGTCGGCAATTTCCTACTTATTAACATATTTACAAATGATACACACCCCCAAACTTATTTGAAATAAAATTTTAGAAAAATTGATTGGAAATTCGGGGGTGAAAGTGGAGGAAAATCAATCAGTGTAAATCGGCTCCTGCAAAAACAGGAGCTCCTCCGAATGGTCCGCTGTGAGGAACGGTTTCAATCGATGTCCATTAAGTTTGAATAAAGTACCGTCCTCTGAATTTTCAAGATCGACTGCACCGTGCGGATAAACGGTGCGAACTACAAATGGACCTTTCCACCTAGAACGGAGCTTGCCGGGGTGATAATGTAACCGAGTATCACAGAGTAAAACCTGTTGACCAGGTTTAAATTTTTTTTGCAAAAGGTGTTTATCGTGGAACACCTTAGTTCGGTTCTTAACAATTACGACATTATTATAAGTCTCATCCCGCAGCTCTTCTAGTTCATTTAACTGCAGCTTTCGATTGCTGCCTTCATCTCCTAATGATAAATTCAACTCTTTGATAGCCCAAAATGCCTTATGCTCAATCTCTACTGGGAGGTGGCAAGCCTTCCCGTACACAAGCCGGTATGGAGACATACCAAGATCGGTCTTGTATGCAGTACGGAAAGCCCATAGTGCATCGATCAGTTTGAGTGACCAATCTTTACGGTTTTTAGACACCGTTTTCTCCAAGATTTGCTTGATTTGCCGATTTGAATCCTCGGCTTGCCCACATGTTTGGGGATGGTATGGCGTTGACAGCTTGTGGGTAATAGAATATTTGCGCATTAAGGACTCAAAAGTCCTATTGCAAAAGTGAGAACCATTATCACTTATGATCGCTCGAGGGTGCCCAAATCGAGAAAAGATGTGTTCTTTAAGAAATCGAACGACAACCTTATTGTCATTCGTTCAGGTAGGCACAGCCTCGACCCACTTTGAAACGTAGTCAACAACCAAAAGAATATAAATATTCCCCAAAGAATTGGGAAATGGTCCCATGAAGTCTATTCCCCAAACATCAAAAACATCCACAACCAAAATTGGTTAGAGCGGCATTTCGTTTCTCCACGATATCCGGCCCAAGTGTTGGCACCGGGAGCATGTCTTGCAGTATTCATATGCATCCTTAAAAAGTCGTGGCCAATAGAAACCACACTGCAAGATTTTTTCGGCTGTCTTCTTTGGGCCAAAGTGCCCGCCACATGCTTGATCGTGACAAAAAGAGAGCACACTCTTAAACTCGTTTTCCGGTACACACTGATGAATGATTTGGTCGGAACAGTATTTAAAAAGATAAGGTTCATCCCAGTAAAAATGCTTTGCTTGGGACAAGAATCGAAGTTTATCCTGTTTCGACCAATCTTTAGGTATCAAGCCGGTGGCTAAGTAGTTGGCGATATCAGCGAACCATGGTTCGCAAGAAATGGTTAAGAGTTGCTCATCGGGAAAGACATCTTTTATTGGAATTTCAAGTTTAGGCGAAGAAGGAAGTCGTGAAAGGTGATCGGCTACTACGTTTTCACATCCTCTTTTGTCCCTGTTCCCTTCCGAATGACGGCGCGACTGGGACGTCTTGCCTGAGATTCGGGGGCAGATGCTAATTAGTGCTATCCGTCCACCTCTCCGAAGATGCCAAGTTGATTTATGGCACCGTGTATCGAAGGTTTAAACGGATGCGTCCGATGTAGCAGACTTCGTCAGATTCCCCCTCGCTTGAGGGGTTTTTGATTGTGGGGACGCTCTTCCCTGCAGGCGCAAGCCCCTGCAGTTAATTACGCTACCGCATCGCGGTAACAACTTTCTCCTTCTCCAGAATTTCACTTCATGTCGTGGGTGTTTGTTTTGTTTGTGGTTGCCCGTGGATTGTATACGGAGACTGAGTAATGCCGTCGCCCGTAGGACGTGGACTAGTCCAAATCCGTATTATCTTAGATTTGGGTTTGGGGGTTTTGGGTTTAAGGATACGTTAGCCTCATTCGAGACTAAGATCGACTTAAACGTTTGTTAAGGATACGTTAGTCTAGTTTTCAGACTAAAATCAACTTAACGGGATCGTTTAGATCCAACAATAGAGCAATTAAGGGAGCCCTGTTGTTTAGTTTAGTGACATTGCGGTCAATAAGTAGTTTAAGGACATTACGGTCCATGGGTAGTTTAAGGACATTGCGGTCCAATGTTAGTTTTAAGACATCTCGGTCGAGGTTAAGGACGTCATAGTCCATGGGTTTAAGGACCCCACAGTCCGTTGTTAGTTTTAAGACATCTCGGTCAAGGTTAAGGACCTCATAGTCCATGGGTTTAAGGACCCCACAGTCCGTGGTTAGTTTTAAGACATCTCGGTCAAGGTTAAGGACCTCATAGTCCATGGGTTTAAGGACCCCACAGTCCGTATCAATGTATGGTCATCGGGACCCGTCACCTCTTTGAAGACGTTGAGGGATTACAACGCCAAGTATCAAAGGAGTGAAGAGATGTACCCTTGAACCGGGGTGGATTAAATAGTCGTTGGCCCAATTTGGGATCAAGTCCAATTAATTATGTTATGAGCCCATTAGCCCAGTTAAGTCTGAATTGAGGACTTATGGCCATCTTGGGCTAAGTCCAATCATGTTTGGAATATTGGCTTCCTGTTGGTCCATTGAAGAAGAGGCTTTGCCTCTGGCCATTAATTCAACAGTGTTGAACACTGGGATCAAGTTAGTGTTTTAACACTAAAAGACAGTTGGTGTTAGACACCAGCAACAGGGGGTTCAAATTAGTGTTAAACACTAGAGCAAATCGGTGTCAAACACTAGCAGCAGAGGCTTCAAATTAGTGTTGAACATTAAGAAATTCAGTGTTAAACACTGCAAATAAAGTTCTTTGATTAGTGTTGAACACTAAGGCCAAATAGTGTTTTAACACTGGATTCAGGGGTTCCAATTTTAGTGTTAAACACTAAGGCAAGAGGGGTCACGTGGTAACACGTGAGGACGCCCTCCCTTCGTTTGTTCTGCTGAGAATATTGCATCTTTTAGAGCATCACGTGCCATCATGTGATGGGCATTTAAATGCTTGTATGTTAAAGCCTCTGCCAAGGGTCACGTGGGTCACGTGAGGCACTGCCTCAAAGGGCCTTTTTTGTGGGACTTTTCGGGGGTCATGTGGTGACACGTGACCCTGCCTATATGTATGTTTTTTTAGAAGATCTGTTAATCCCTTTCAAGAATTAAATCCCTAGTAGGGTTGAACCCTAGCAATAATTTTTAGAGGAATTAAATTCCCTTAAAATTTAAGGAATTAAGGAATTAAATTTTAGAGGCTTTAAGGAATTAAATTCCCACTCTTTTTTAAAGAATTATTCTGAGGAATGAGATTCTGTCATAGGGTGAAACCCTAATTTCTTCTTTCTTAAGAGAATTAAATTCCTGTTATTTTAACAGAACTAAGTTCTTAACTAGGGTTAAACCCTGATTCTGTTCATTCTGAAGGAATTAAATTCCCATAACATAGGGTCAAACCCTAATGTTATTTTAAAGGAATTAAATTCCTATAGTTCTGTGAGAATTAAATTCTCAAGCTTCCATTCCCTCTCTATGCTTTAGATCTGCATGGCAGGATCTCAACCCATTGAGAATTAAATTCTCAACTCAAGGGGAGATGTGCACTTTACAGATCCTCCACCAAAGAGAGAACTATGTTCTTCTGTTTTATATCAGAGTTAAACTCTGTTGAGAATTAAATTCTTTTTTCCTTTCAAAAAGCCTTCCCTTTCTTACCTAGGGTTTTCTTTTGCAGAAGATCCAAATTTCTCCAAAGTATCAAGGCTCTCCTCTTTTTTTATGTATCGATTCCTTTCTGCATATATATTTTCTGTGTGTCTCTTGGCTCCTATTTATAGGAGAAGCAGCCGAATCAATTAGTTTTGGTGAATCTTTCATTGAGAGATTTGATTTGTATTCACCATTCGTTTTGGACCTTTGGATTATTAGGTGAATTTTATTCACCATTGGATTTTAAATCTAGAGATTCTCCGTTGTTATTTCGGTTAGATTTTAAGAGGAAATCTTTCCAAGTTCAGGCTTTTTCCATAGATAGGTGATATTTAAGAATCTTTAAATCTTTAATTCAACCGGTTCCTTTGGAAAGATTTGAGAGCCCTTTTCTCAGAATTTAATTCTGTTAATAGTTAGGCTTTGAGAGCCGGTCACGTGTGGCCACGTGACCCTTGGTCACGTGTGGGCACGTGACCCCCTTGGAACGAGCCCTCTTCTTCTTTTTGCGCTCTGCCTTTTGGCCGCTGCTTAGCTGTCACGTGCCACCACATGACCCCTGGTCATGTGTGAGCACGTGACCCTCGCCTGGAGCCTTTTTCTTGATTGAGTCTGCTGCTTTTGAGTGTCACGTGCCAACACGTGACCCTGGTCACGTGGGAGCACGTGACCCTTTCTGAAGCCCTTTTCTTTGATGTAGTTCAGGGAACCGGTTTGCCTTTGAAGCTGCTTTTAAATGTCACGTGCTAACACGTGACCCAGGTCACGTGGGAGCACGTGACCCTTTCTGAAGCCCTTTTCTTTAATGTACAAGGGGAGCTGAATCTGCCTTGCCGATGCTTTTAAATGTCACGTGCCAACACGTGACTGCTGGTCACGTGCTAGCACGTGATGCCTCCTACGTAACCTTTTCTGATTTTAAATCAGGAAACAAATGCCCCCACAGCGTTGTTCTCACGTGTTTGCACGTAGGTGCAACGCTGTCACTTTTTGTGACCGTTGGATTCCTCTAGGGATTTGGGGAGATGAAACGTTTTCATCACCTCCTATAAATATTGGGGTCATTTCAGAGACGCCCCCACTTTGCTCATCTTCTTCCTTGCAAACTTTTTTTTTCTGAGAATTTAATTCTCTTCTTCCAGAGCTTAGTTCTCTGCCTTGAAACAATTTTCAGAGTTTAACTCTGTTCGAAAAGAACTCTTTTCCTCAGGTAATGTCTTTGAACGAACGATGAACTTCCACATTCCTCTGGATTTTAAATCCAAAACAAGGGTTTTTACCTTTTTAACATGAACCCATGAAATCAATTAATCTTCAGTAGTAAATCTCTTTTAGGGTTCATCTGATCCTCCAAGGAGATGATGATGATAGTTCAAATCCATGGAGTTTAACTCCGTTCACAAAAAAATGTTTCTGGGGATTTAATCCCTCTTTCCAAAAGGAATTCAATTCCTGTGAAGAACTAAGTTCTTCCCCATAGAGGCTTCTTGGGGTTTCCTTCGCCCGAGGTTGTCCTTCTGCAATTAGTGGAACAGAAGTTTGTAATAATTCTCATGATCTTTATTTCAGGTATCATGGATGCCCATTTGTATGGTCTTGAGCTCAATGCGCCGAGATCATGAGCCGCTTCGGTGAGTATAACTATCGACTACTCCCCCGTCGCTCTTCTCTTCTGAGACTGATCGTGCTGGCTATCTGGGAGGCACTCCCTCTCTTTTGCGCCGGAGTACCGCTCAGGGCATTGGACGCCGCTGAGGACAAGATACATTCGGTGTATCTGATGAGTCTAATCTTGAAGAGAAGGCGCGACAACCTCATTGATCTCTTGCACCAGGCATTTCAGCAGTCGGCCGTACTTGCCGCCTATCGGAGGGTGGAGGACATTCGCGAGGACCCCGACGCTTGTGATCGTGAGAGAAAACATACTCGGGAGGTTCGAAAGGCTTGGAGGATTTTGGACAAAGTTAAGCTTGAGTTTCTCAATCCGTGCCCCGCGTCTGAAGTCTTACCATTGTAAACGTGTCCTCTTTATTTTGTGTGAACTTCTTAAAGTATGAATGACAAGTTTTATTATGTCTTTCCATGTTTGCATGCCTTTCTCTGAGATTTTATCATTTTGCTACTGTTGTTGTTGATGCTTTTAATATGCAGGGTGCTACTCCATTTTTTTAGTGCACATCAAGTTTGGGCCTCACGTGTTCTGCACGTGGGGTCCCTTGATGGGGCTGTTCATAAAATTTTCCCATGCCATATTTTCAGTGCACAATATCAGATGCAGAAAAAGGGCCTTGGAAATAGTTCCATCTCCCTGATTTTCGATGCCTTTCCTTTCTTTGGTCTTGGAAATAGCTTCATCATGCGAGATTTTCCGCGCACAGCACTTAATGCACCCCTTTATATCTGAGGCAATGGCTTTCCTTTTCTCTTCACAGAGAACTTTTATTCCCATTTTAACGCGATTTAATTCGAGAACAACTAAGTGCCATGGCCCGCAACCGTCCACACGCTCGTCGACAGCCATGGGAAGTTCCTATCGAGGGGACGATCCCCCGCTTTGCCGCCCGGTTGGTGGATCCACTCCTTACCGATGATGAATGCGACTCGGCGACGTATGAACTTTCGATCCGTAGGGGTTCTCCTCTCCCAATGGGTTCCCTCTGGCTCCGGATGATCCTCGCGGCCGTGCTTGCCGACATCCCTCCTCACCCGGCAGAGATGACCCTGGCGATGCTTGATGCGGCTGAAGAGAAGCTCGAGGGCTTTCACGAAGCGTGCCTGATTACTCAGGCTTTGAAGGACTGCTCGATTCACCTGCTGAGCCAAATAAGGGCGCGGCGAGCTATTATGTTTGCTTTCACGGACGAACATGGCACCAATCGATGGGGAGCGACTCCTCGCGAGAACCGTCGCTTTGATGTGCTGGAGAGAGCGGAGAGAGAGATGGAGAATTTTGTTCTTTGCTTTGTTAACTCTTGTGCTACTGATCCCGTGTTTGGTGACCTTTTCCCGCTAGCGTAGAATATTTAAATTAGTCCCCTTTTTTTTGTATGCTTCATGGTGAACCTCTATGTAGGCCTCACCTTCCTCTCGTATGTATGTTTTCGCTTGCATAAATAAACTTTGTGTTCTTCTTATGAAAACTTCCTTTAATTATCAACACTGCCATCATGTCGCATGCACATTAAAGCTTCGAATTTTATTTCTTTTTCGGATGTTCATATGATTGCGAACACATGCTCGATAGGATAAACATCGGAAATTTTCTCGTTGCTTTTCATACCAGGTGATGTGAGCGCATTTTAGATCGATTATTGCTGTCGGTCGGAAGCCCATTTATATGGTCTAGAGCGTTCCTATCCTATTTCAGAGGCTGCGGTCGTGACAGTGGGCTTAAATGGCTTGACAAGGAGACACGTGGCGAACACATTGTTGTGCGAGGAAAAGTTTCGGTCGTAAATTCTCGGAGATGGAGTTGGCTTCTAAGGCGCTGAGCGAGCTTCAGGCCAGCCTCACAGCCAAAGCCAACAAAGCATACGAACTCTGGCGGGTGCTTCAGGAGTCCATAAAAGAGGTGATGGCTCTCGATAAAGCTGCCACGTTCACTCGTGAGAGGGTCGAGGCTCATAAAGCCACCGAGAAAGAACTCGAAGCTCGGCTTGCTTCGTATCAGGCTCAGCAAGCTCAGGCGGAGGCTCGTCTTCTGGAGATCTTGCGTCATGAAGCCGTGGCTCAGCAACAAAACGATGAGCTGATAAAATTACTACACCACCCGCCGGCTTGAGGACTTGTATCTTTTCCCTTTTTTTTTGTACTTACTCATGGATGAGAGTATCTTCTTTTTATTTCTTTCATGAATTGTACGTTGTATCCATTTTGGTTTATGGAATAAAAGATACATTTTTCTTCTCAACGGCGTGTCTCTTTTCATTGAATGCGTTTGCGGACAATTCATCTTGATCTCCTTGCAGGACAGCGATGGCTTAGGATTCAGGGTTAAGATCTGCTTCCTAAGACTTTTGCATTTTATGCGCCATGAGGGTTCCACAAGGAGTTTTTCTCCCTACAGGTCGAGAGGATCCCATAGGTGTAAGTTCTTCTTAAGAATCGTGAGGATTCTTAAGCGGGTTTTCCCTTGAGAGTCGTAAGGATCTCACAAGAGAGTTTTTCTTCCTTACAGGTCTTGAGGACCTGCAAGTGTTGGATGTGGTCATCCTTATCCGTGTTTCATGGGGTCAGGGGTTGCTCAAGGCGTCGTAGTTTAAAGACGTCGCGGTCAAGGTTAAGGACCTCATAGTCCGTGGATTTAAGGACTCCACAGTCCGATGTTAGTTTTAAGACATCACGGTCAAGGTTAAGAACCTCATAGTCCATGGATTTAGGGACTCCACAGTCCGATGTTAGTTTTAAGACATCACGGTCAAGGTTAAGGACCTCATAGTCCGTGGATTTAGGGACTCTATAGTCCGATGTTAGTTTTAAGACATCACGGTCAAGGTTAAGGACCTCATAGTCCGTAGATTTAGGGACTCCACAGTCCGATGTTAGTTTTAAGACATCATGGTCAAGGTTAAGGACCTCATAGTCCGTGGATTTAAGGACTCCACAGTCCGGTGTTTGGTTGCAGGGACCCGTCACCTCTTTGAAGACGTTGAGGAATTACAACGCCACGTATCAAAGGAGTGAAGAGATGTACCCTTAAACCAAGGCAGAATCCGTAGGGAATCGGGGTGGTTGATCGTTAGTTTTAAGACATTACGGTCGAGGTTAAGGACATCATAGTCTGTGGATTTTAAGGACTCCACAGTCCGGTGTTTCCTCTGGATGCTTCACACGGGTTTACTGCCGTGCTTGGCGAGGACCAGGCTCCGCTCTGGATGCTTCATACGGGTTCACTGCCGTGCTCTGCGAGGACCAGGATCCGCTCTGGACGTTTTCCATGGGGTCAAAGAGTGACGTTATCCGCGTTCCACGTAACAAGGAATTTTGCACTAGATGCTTCACACGGGTTCACTGCCGTGCTTGGCGAGGACTAGGCTCCGCTCTGGATGCTTCACACGGGTTCACTGCCGTGCTCTGCGAGGACCAGGATCCGCTCTGGACGTTTTCCACGGGGTCAAAGAGTGATGTTATCCGCGTTCTACGTAACCAGGAATTTTGCACTAGATGCTTCACACGGGTTCACTGCCGTGCTTGGCGAGGACTAGGCTTCGCTCTGGATGCTTCACACGGGTTCACTGCCGTGCTCTGCGAGGACCAGGATCCGCTCTAGACGTTTTCCACAGGGTCAAAGAGTGACGTTATCCGCGTTCCACGTAACCAGGAATTTTGCTGATTGTATCCGCATTTCACGGGATGGAGGTTTGACTGTTGGCGATATGTATACCACCGAGCCATGGAACTGGGAGTTGCCGCTGTTCCGCTTAGCTTAGAGTTGTGTCCGTTGTTACGAGACGAGTGTTGAAACGATCTCCAGGTCTCCTTTGGCCCGTCGAGACTTGGCTTCTTCTTCTGATGAAACCTGGGGGAGAAGTATGATCCCTTTTTTGTTTACGCCCTTGGGTTGTGTACAGGGTGTGATGGAACATCACTTGTAGGGCATAAATTAAAACTCTCTTTTCTTTTTTTATTTTATTTCTCTTTCCGCGATGCTCTATCATTTCAGCTTTTATATCGCGAAGGTCGCGATTGCCCCATGATTTCGGCTATTTTTCGCGGTGCCCGATCATTTCGGCTATTTATTTATTTTCTACTCGCTTCTTTTTATTGCGAGTTGCCCCATCATTTCGGCTAATTTTCATGCATACATTTTTACTTGCTGCTTTTTATTGCAAGTTGCCCCATCATTTCGGCTATTTCGTAGGCATGTGTGGCTTGCTAGCCTTTTCGCTGCAAGCTTGGGTTTTAGACGCCTCTTTCGGCATCAGCATCGCTACCACTGGGATGTTGCCAGGAGCGAATCATCATTTGCCTCTGTCGATGTTGAACAAAGGTGGCTTAGCAAACAGGGTTAGGGTCCTGTCGACTAAGGCTTTTGACTTTATGAGCCGTAAGGGTCTCACAAAGGTATTTCTCCCTACAAGTCGTGAGGATCTTGTAGGTGTATTTTCTCCCTAGGAATCGTGAGGATTCCTAAGTGTATGTTCCTCTGCAAGACGTAAGGATCCTACAAGAGGGCTTTCTCCTTATAGGTCGAAAGGACCTACAAGGGTTGCTCATCATATGGACATATCCCTAGTCACGGGTGGGACTTTGCTGGGAAAATGTTTATTCGCGCCCGTGGATTGTATACAAGGGTCAGTATTGAGCCGCTTGTAGGGCAGTATCGAAGGTTATGGGGGATCTGCTTAAGAACAGGTTTAGCTTTCTGTAACTTAAGACTTTCAAATCTCATGAGCCGTGAGGGTCCCATAAGAGAATTCTCCTTACGAGTCATGAGGATCTCGCAAGTGTATTTTCTCCTTAGGAATCGTGAGGATTCCTAAGTGTGTTGCTCCTTTGTGAGTCGTAAGGATCTCACGCGGGTGGTTTCTCCTTACAAATGTCGAGAGGACCCTATAAGTGTCTTTTAACGAGGTTGCGCCCTTTCGGGTTTTCACAAACACTCGCCGGTAGTCCTGCTGTTTTTACTCACGGAGCCCTTTCGGGTTTTCATCCGTGCCCTTTTTGCTTATGGACATACCGTTTTTTTTATTCTTTTCATTTTCTTTTTCTCCTTTTTTTACGAGGCCGCGCCCTTTCGGGTTTTCACGAACACTCGCCGGTAGCCCTGCTGCTTTTACTCACGGAGCCCTTTCGGGTTTTCATCCGTGCCCTTTTTGCTTATGGACATACCGTTTTTATTTATTATATTTTTTTTATCTCGTCAGCCTAAGGATACTGCGGTATTAGTTTAAGGACGTTTCGGTCCGCTATTAGTTTAAGGACATTTCGGTCCATCGTTAGTTTAAGGACGTTTCGGTCCGTCGTTAGTTTAAGGACGTTTCGGTCCGTCGTTAGTTTAAGGACGTTTCGGTCCGTCGTTAGTTTAAGGACATTTCGGTCCGTCGTTAAGAGGCTGGCTACCATTTATAAAACTTGAGCTTAGTAAGATAGCGAGCGGGCATGGTCGTCGTCACCTATCATTGACCTAGGCTGTGGCTCATTAAGCGTAGTATTTCATTAGGAAGCGACCGTTTATCGGCCTGAAAGGCCTTTCACCGTGCACGTCCATGAGTAGATAGGCCCCACCCTGGTAGACCTTATCTATGATGTACGGGCCTTCATAGTTTGGCTCGAATTTTCCCCGCTTGGCGCGATTGGGGATCATAGGTTTTTTGACCACTAGTACGAATTCGCCTTGGCGGAATGTCCTCGGTCGGGTCAATCTTTCGTATGAGCGCGTCATCTTTGCTTTATAAGCTTCTAGATTTTGTTGCGCTATGAGCCGTGTTTCTTCAAGAGCATCGAGCTCCTCGAGCCGAAGGCTAGCATTTTCTTCGTTCGTCAGTTCGTAGTGGACTGCCATCCGTAGAGAGGGTAACTCTATTTCGAGGGGGGTACCGCTTCCGTACCGAATACCAGTGCGTACGGCGTTGTGTTCGTGGCCGTCTTGAACGTAGTTCGATAGGCCCAAAGGGCCTCTTGCAGCCTCTCGTGCCAGTCTTTCTTATTTCGGGACACCGTCTTTTTCATGATTTTTGTCAGGGTCTTATTGAAGGCCTCGGCTAGACCATTAGCTCGCGGATTGTAAACTGAGGAATATGTCCAGTCTATATTATGATGCTGCGCGAAGCGGCTAATTTTATGGCTTCTGTAGGCTGGCCCGTTATCGGAGATAATTCGCCGCGGAGTTCCAAACCGATAGATGACGTGCGTCTTGAAGAAGTGGAGGATATTCTCCGTCTTCACTTCCCTCAGCGGTACTGCTTCTGCCCATTTGGAGAAGTAATCAGTTGTCGCCAGGATGAAACGATGTCCCCGGGACGACGCTGGTTCAATGGGGCCGACTATGTCAGTCCCCCACATTTCGAATGGCCAGCTAGCCACCGTCGGATGTAGTGGATTCGGATGCTGGTGGATGAAATCCCCATCGTGGGCCAGTAGTAACCCATCCGTTTAATTTTTAACTTCATCTTTGGGCCTGCTTGATGAAAACCACAGATTCCGTCATGAACCTCTTGAACGACTCTTTCTGCTTCGCCAGGTCCTAAACATCTCAGCCACAGAGAATCAAACGACCTCTTATACAGAGTATTATTGACGAAAGCGAAAGATAGAGCTCGTTTCATGAGCTGATGTCTTGAGGACGCTTCTTCGGGCATTCGGTGGGACTTAATGAAGACTTCCCTCCAGTCCTCAACCTTCTCACCGTCTTTTATTTGTAGGATCGTTTGCTCAGTCGCGCCCTTTTCTTCGTATGACTCGGGAGATATTTTTGCTGGGACGAGCACTCGACGGCTTTGTACCATGATTTTGACGTCATCGAGGTTCTCGTCAGCCAGTTCTTTAGCGAGCTTGGCTAGCGCGTCTGCTTTGCTATTTTCCGCACGTGGTATGCTTTCCAAAGTGTAGGAGGGAATTTGGATCAATAGTTGCTGCACCTTTTCGCCGTAGTTCACCAACTCCGGTTTGTACGTTTGGTAGTCACCATTTACTTGACTAACGACCAGTTGAGAATCCCCGTATATAAGGAGGTCTTCAATTCCCATGTCGATGGCGATCTCGAGGCCTGCTATCAAAGCTTCTTATTCGGCTTCATTGTTCGTCCTCGATTCCGTTAAGGAGAAAGCGAAGCGCATTATCCCTCCTTGTGGGGTCACGAAGATAAGGCCTACTCCCGACTTGACTATAGGGGTACTTTGTTTGCGCTTTTTCATGGAAGATGCTCCATCGAAATAAAGTTCCCATTGGGTATCACCACCGTCGATCGCATCAAACGCATGCTCGTCCGGCAGATCGCAGTTCAGAGGAGAACCGGCAGGTACTGGATGCTCAGCAAGAAAGTCGGCAATGGCCTGGCCTTTCACTGCGTTGAGAGGTTGATACGTTTTCGAAAACTCCATTAAGAGCAGGGCCCATTTAGCGAGTCGTCCCGTCAATATGGCTTTTGACATCAAATATTTAAGAGGGTCCACCTTCGAGATGAGACGAACTTCGTGCGCCAACGCATAGTGCCTGAGCTTTGTTATCGCGAAGATCAACGCCAAGCAGTGTTTTTCAATGGGAAAGTAGTTGCTTTCTGCCCCCAGCAGAACTCGACTTAAGTAGTAGAGTGCTCTCTCTTTTCCTTGATCGTTCTCTTGTGCCCATAATGCGCCTAAGGAACCTTCGAGGGCGGTTGTATAAAGAATAAGGGGTTTTCCCTTGACCGGCGCAGCCAACACCGGAGGGTTCTGCAGGTACTGCTTGATTTCGTCTAGTGCGCCTTGGCATTTATGATCCCAAACGAATGGAGTTCCCTTCTTCATCAGGTGGCTGTAAGGACGGCACTTGCCTGAAAGATTGGCGATAAACCGCCGGATGTACGCGAGCTTTCCTTGGAGAGACCGCAACTGTTTGAGGGTTCTTGGCAGAGGCATTTCCATGATCGCCTTGATCTTAGATGGATCCACTTCGATACCTCGGTGTCGGATGATGAATCCCAGGAATTTACCCGAGGAGACTCCAAACGCGCATTTGAGGGGATTCATTTTCAAATTATATTGCCGAAGGCGTTGAAATACAGTCTCCAGATGCTTTAAATGCTCTTCGTATGACATGCTCTTTACTACAAGGTCATCGATATAGCACTCGACGATGTCATGTATGAGGTCGTCGAAGATCTTTGTCATGGCCCTTTGATAGGTAGCGCCGGCGTTCTTTAGACCAAAGGGCATAACCCTGTAGCAGAATATACCCAAAGGGGTCCGGAAAGCGGTGTGCTTCTGGTCTTCGGGATGCATCTTTATCTGATTGTACCCTGATGAACCGTCCATAAAGGAGAAAACCTCGTGAGTGGACGTGTTATCTATCATTAGCTCGGTTACCGGTACTGGGAAATCGTCCTTCGGACAGACTTTATTGAGATCCCTGAAATCCACGCATATGCATACCGTCCCATTTTTCTTCATTACCGGGACGATATTGGCGATCCAGTCGGGATATTAGACTTCTTGGATAAATCCAGAATCGATCAGCTTCTTAACTTCGGCGTTGATGCTCATTTCAAGCTCGAGTCGCATCCTTCTCGACGCCTGCTTGACTGGCTTGATATCTGGGGATATTGCTAATTTATGCACAGCAATCTCCGGATCTAATCCTGGCATCTCGGAATAGTTCCACGCGAAGCAGTCTTTATGCCGTAGAAGCATGTTCTTTAACGCGGCCACCCTTTCTTCAGATAGAAGCTCGTTAACGAATGTCGGTCGCGGATCATCTGCCGATCCCAGCTCAATCTTCTTGAGGTTATCTGCAGTAGTATGTATGCCATCTTCCAGTTCTTTCGGAGCTGGCGGAAATTCTGAGATCACCTCATCATTGCTGTTCTCAAAGCACCAGGGAAGGTCGTCCATGTCCTCGGGCTCTTCTTTTAATATCGTAATCATGTAACAGGTGCGAATCCGCTTCTAGGACTGAGGTGGATCCGGTTCTGCTCTTGCGGCTTTGGGTTCGTGCTTTTGTGGCGGTGTTACCCTCCAGCCGTTGGATAAAGCGAATCTGCCCTGTTGGTACTGATCCTCGACCCAGTTCTTGAAGGTGAAGTAGTCTTCGGTAGGATGTCCTATGGCTCGGTGATAAGAGCAATAGCTCAGATGAGAAGCCTTGTTAGCTTGCTCGGGGTGGTTAGACTCTGGAAGTGCGATCATTTGATGTTTTATAGCGAGTTCGAGTAACTTCTCCGTCTTGTCTCGAGGGAAGGAATACGCTCGACTCATCTTCTTCATGAGGGACAAATCCGGACCACGCAACGCCCGATCACACGACTCTCTAATCCTGCATCGTTGTTGTCGGCTCCTCTTTCCGCTTCTTGATTTATTTCTGCCTCTGCGTCGGTCCTTTCGGCTAACGGGTTGACAGGGATGAGCATCTTTGTCTTTTGCAGCCTGTTGAAAAAGACGTTGCGTCCTGGCCTTCTTGTATATGGCCATCTCGCGGTTGTGGTTTTCCCGAGCTTTTTGACCTGCTTTCCTGATAAGCTTGTCCATTCGTTCTTCAAACGACGGACTCGGCCCTTCAATCGCGGGATCTAGTTTTGATGAGGGGTTGGCATTTCCTGACAGGGCGTCCTCTTCTTCATCAAAGGTATATATGGCGTAGCTACTGTAAGCCCGTTCCCGTTTTCCGGCTCTCACGTATCCAAGCCCAAGTGTTTCCATTTTCCCGTTGGGCAATTTGCGTTGGGTCCCCGGGACATCCCAAATCCTGTTGTAGAACCGAGCTTGTCGAACAGTCTGTTTTAAGGGTACCCCTTGGTGCTTCAATAGCCTTTTTAGTACATTTGTGTAGTATCTGGGCAAACGGATGGGTTGGAGCCTGTCGAGTGTAGCATCCGTGCTATGCCAGATCTCTTTCTCTACTTTCGTCTCTGAGGATCGGTAGAACAGGATCACCTTCTCACCCCTTTGCCTGGGTGGGACGTGAAACGTTTGCAGGTCCTGCACATTGTAAGCTTGAAGTGTGTCGAGATCCTTGTAGTGTTCTCGCGGCACCATGGTGATTTGCAAACTCTGATCATCGCTAGGGGGTGCTTGTATTGACGGCCGATTGGAGAACACGGCATTAACCTCATCTTCCGAGTCACTTCCGAAGACCAACATGGGGGCGGGCGTCCCTGGGTTGTTGCGTTGAGATGGCCCAGCATAAACTATCTCTTCTTCTTCTTCGGTATCGCTCCCGAAAACAGGGATGGTGGCGGCGGCTTTGTTCTCCGGCTTGCGACACCTTTCTGTATCCTCGAAATCTGGCAAAAAGTACTTCGCATCTTCGTATTTGCAGACTTCGTTCACGGAAAATGGGTTTAGCTCACCTGTTACGGTATACTCGAAACCATCCTTAAAGTACTTCATACGCTGATGTTGTGTAGAAGGGATGATGTTGTACTCGTGTAACCAAGGGCGACCGAGCAAGGCGTTGTAGCAGGTCTTGGCGTCAATAACATGGAATTTGATGTCTGTGACGAGTAGTCCGAAGCGTAATGTTAGTATCACGGATCCGAGAGTCCGTGACGATTGTGAATCGAAACCGGAGATGGTAATTTTGTCACGAGCGAAGTGTTGCACACTCATGCAGATTTCCTTTAACACCCGAACGTTAAGGAGATTGACGGAGGATCCATTATCCACTAGGATCTTGCCTATCTTGATATCATGGCAGTATCCAGAGACATATAGGGGACGGTTGTGGTCGCATGTCCCGAGAAGGAGGTCTTCGTCACCGAAAGTGATGTCGGCCGTATGCACTTCCTCCAGTTCATCCTTCATCCTTTCCGCAGCAAGGAAGGCTTGGAATTGCTCAGGTTCTTGTAACGCCTTGATTAATGAAGCTCGCGCTTCTTTTGATAATAGGAGGGCATCGAGAATGCTAAGTTGAGAAGGTAGCTTCCTTAGGTGGGCTAAGATATTGTAGTCCACCTTACCCTTCCTGGGAGGGTCCTTGGTAGTCAGCTCTTTCATGACTTGGTCATCTAAAGTGATATCCTCAGTGACCTTTTCCTTTCCCTTATCTTTTCTATTTGCGGGCCCGAGATTCTTTTCCGGGAGCGTACGATTGCGCAGCTGAATGTTTTCGCAAGCCTCCGATTCCTCCTCTTTCCCTAAAACGGATTCTTTAAAGAGAGGGCCCAGAGACATTTCTTCATCAGAGTCACTCCCAAAGGTAAGAACTTGTGACCCTCCGGCGTTAACCATGTAACAGTTGCCAGTGGTTCTGTTGTGCCCGTCGGCAGTACTTTTTCGTTCCCGACGAGTCTTGCGTTTCATGCGCTTAAAATGTTGCCGATGAGCAACATATCCCTGCCACCATATCCTAAAAGCGTCGCACTCCTCCGTAGGGTGTGAAATTTTCCGATGATATGCGCAATAATCAGGGTGCCTCTC
This sequence comes from Agapanthus africanus, assembly GCA_030015575.1. Classification (NCBI taxonomy): domain Eukaryota; kingdom Viridiplantae; phylum Streptophyta; class Magnoliopsida; order Asparagales; family Amaryllidaceae; genus Agapanthus; species Agapanthus africanus. The sequence goes on along the minus strand of CM057337.1, from coordinate 171,514,669 downwards.
CACCCCATTGAGCGTGTTTTCTTTCGAGGGTGGTAGCTTCATTCCCATTGACATGGCTTTGGCAAACCGTTTCCTCGTCTTTAATATCTTCTTGTCTGCCTCGGATGCCTTTCGATCTGGTGGGAGTACTTCAACTATTTCGTTTAGTCGCCTGCGTTTGGCTCCTTCCGATGCGGCCATCTCACGCTCCTGATCTTCTTTACTTTTTAGACGAATCTCATCCAGAAAGGCGTCGATCATTTCATCTGTTGGCCACATAAGTCCTGGCTCAGGGTGTGCCCCCAGTTTCTCGGTGCCAGGAGTTTTCTCATCTTCCGAGTGGGAAATCACATGACAACTCGCCACATATCCCTCGGATTCATCCGATGAGCTCTCTTCCTCATCTTCCTTCTGAAAGACGTGGTTGAGGAACTCTTGCAGTGTGACGGGAGTCCGTGCCTTTTGATTGTACTCCTCCAGCGCGTCAATCTGTTTCTGCAAATCCGTGCGCTTGTTTCCAGGCTTCACGGGCTTTTTGGATTTCCTCTTCTTTTTCTTCGAAGATTTTGACAGTTGGGTGTGAGTACTTGGGCCATCACCACGAATCTTTGTAGTTGGGCGCGGCTTCAACATCCCTTCGATGATTTGAGGTTCAAGCGGGTTCTTCCATTCAACCGCTGGGCACGCATGAAGGTCACTCAGCATCCTTTTGGTTTTAGCTGATAGCACAATTTCCCATGGAGCTTCTTCAATAAAGGAACAAGTCGCCCCTGGTGCGTCCGTCTTCTTAGGAGTATGCGGCTGTGGCGGGTTCACCTTCCACTTTTCGGACAGCGCAAACTTTCCCTGGAGGTATTGATCTTCAATCCATCCTTTGAAAACGAAGCAATCCTCAATCGGATGGCTTACCGTTTGATGGTAAGGGCAATAGTTGGGGTTGTTCACCTCAGTGGGTTGTGGCGGTCGCCTTGGATTTGGCAGGTTTATAAGTCTGTTGCGTACTGCCAGCTCGAATAGCCGTTTCGTCTTGTCCCGTGGGAACGAGTAGGGACGCTTCATCTTCTCATTATAATACCGGCGTCTTTCTTCCAGTTGATCCGTCAGCTTTGGGGCATTGGGTTGCTGCTGGGCATTCGCGACGAAGGTGGCCTTTCCTTTACCCTTGTCATTCCGAGGTTCTGGCTTCGGGGGAGACAGTCTATGACCCATTTGGTCCATCTGAGCCAACTTGTCGATTAAAGCCTGGAATGTGGTTGGCTTAAAGAACATCATAAACTGGGAGATAGTTGCGTGAGGGTCTAGGGTTCCCACGAACATGCCCACCGTGGGCGCTTCCTCAATGCGTTGCTCGCATTTCGACCATAAATTCCGCCATCGTATAGCATACTGGACCCAAGTTTCGCCTGGTTTTACCCTGGCGTTAATCAGTGCCGTTATTGGAGTGCGTTCGCTGGCGCTTGCGAATCGCTGAGTGAATAGCAACTCCATTTCAGCGAACGTCTTGATAGAATCGTTCGGGAGTTCCGAATACCATTCGAACGCTGTTTCTGATAAGCTGCCCATGAACTGGCGAAGCAACAGTCTATCATCTCCGCCGGTGTTACCGCAAAGGGCCCTGAACTGGGCGACATGTTGGTGGGGATTGCCGGTCCCCTTGTAAACATGGAACTTGGGAATTGTGTAACCCGGCGGGTACTTGATTTGGTTATACCAGCTTGGATATGGCCGCCCCGTTTTTACGACTTGACCAGCTGCCTCAGTCGCATGATGAACTCGGATTTGCTGGGCTCTATAGTCGACCAAGTCAGCCTTAGAGATTGTCTCCTCCTTGGCCGTTGAGAGGGCCGGTGGTGGATTTGACGTTTCTCCCCTGTCGTCTTCAAGGACGATCGGGGGATCCTCAGCGGGTGGATCCTGTTGGATCATCATTCCTATCATATCTTGGAAGAGGAGGCCCATACGCTGTATGTTAGCTGCTTGTTCAGCAGCCTCTTTGTCCTTATTCTCCAATATTCGGTGAAGGAATTCGGCGTCGGTTTCTTCCTCCTGGCGTTCGTCCGAAGACGTTTTTGGGTTTTCTTTTGGCCCGGTAAGTGCGGCCATAGCATTCATCATTTCTTGGAGCTTTTGCTGTTGCTCCTGAGTTTTGGTCACCGACCGTGTAAGCGGTCTATGGCCTGTAGACGCGCGGCTGTCTTCCTTCCCCGACGCCATGTATACAGTATGGACCATCCTGCCCCCAGACTTAGGGCGTCTGGGCTTAGTGCCTTTAGCTGTCGTTGCAGGCCCGGGGATCTTCTCCGGCCTCCTCTTTTTATGAGCAGTGGAAGCTGAGGGGGCCGTTGGGGTGGGCACCCAGACAGCATTTCGTGGCTTAGCCTGGTGACTGGCTTCCTGTTGGATTTTCAGCTTCTTGTGCTGGCGGGAGAAGTTTGGATTGATCATCGAGTCTCGGGCCTGCCGCCAGACTTTATAGATTCGGGAGGACAGCCGTTGAGGAGATTGGGGCTGTTCTGTTTTTACTTCTATAGCTCTTTTCAGCGGATGGGGAGATTTCTTTAGCGCCGCGGTAGGAGAATTCCTACGCACCCTATTTAGCATCTCAAAGCTATTCCCAGTTGGAACAGCAGCATTAACTTCTGCCATCGGGGCTGGTGGAGTTAGCCTAGAGGGGGAGTTGCCCCCAGCCTTCCTTACTCGGCGCCAGTGGCGACGTCGAGCGTGTCGAGCGGACGGCGTTGGTTCAGCGGTGATGATGGCTTTGTCTTGCCCGCTGTGTAGGTGGGGGGTCACTGCTGGTGTCAGCCTGTCAAAGACCGATGTCCTTTGGGTAGCAGGAGCGGGAGCTAGAGCCGTCAATCTTGTAAAGACCGACTTCTTGGCAAGGGAAGCCGTCTTAATGACTTCAGGAGCATGACCGGTCACTTTCTTAGAAGCAGCCTTCTCTGGGATTGCAGGCCCCATCGTGGGTCCACATAAAGTTTGGCCCAGTCTGGCGAAGACCGAGGAGCTGGAGCTGGACGACCCGTTGGGGGGGCTGCGGTAGTAGCAAGCCGATCAAAGACCGACTTCTTGGGAGCTTCTGGTGTTGGTACAGAGGTGCTGAAACTCATCGGTGGAAGCATAGTCCCAAAGAACAATCCGGTAGTGGCCCGAGTCACCTGGTCCACCGGCATCGTGAATAGCGAAGCAGCTTGGGGTCCGTAGGCTATACCTCCTGGCGAGGCGGAGCGTGAGTTGCAGTTACAGTTGGAACACTTCCCATAAGTAGATGCCATTGATCCTTTTGCTTTCTGCAATAAGCAAAACGCCAAATCTTAGTACCTTGTAACCCAAGGGCAACCATTAGCGAACCGTGTTTGGTTCGCGAGTCACGACACACGAAGTGTGGAGTGGAAAGAGGAAAAGGTCCCACCGGGCGTGCCAGAATCTGTTCCCCTCCGAATGACGGCGCGACTGGGACGTCTTGCCTGAGATTCAGGGGCAGATGCTAATTGGTGCTATCCGTCCACCTCTCCGAAGATACCAAGTTGATTTATGGCACCGTGTATCGAAGGTTTAAACGGATGCGTCCGATGTAGCAGACTTCGTCAGATTCCCCCTCGCTTGAGGGGTTTTTGATTGTGGGGACGCTCTTCCCTGCAGGCGCAAGCCCCTGCAATTAATTACGCTACCGCATCGCGGTAACAACTTTCTCCTTCTCCAGAATTTCACTTCGTGTCATGGGTGTTTGTTTTGTTTGTGGTTGCCCGTGGATTGTATACGGAGACTGAGTAATGCCGTCGCCCGTAGGACGTGGACTAGTCCAAATCCGTATTATCTTAGATTTGGGTTTGGGGGTTTTGGGTTTAAGGATACGTTAGCCTCATTCGAGACTAAGATCGACTTAAACGTTTGTTAAGGATACGTTAGTCTAGTTTTCAGACTAAGATCAACTTAACGGGATCGTTTAGATCCAACAATAGAGCAATTAAGGGAGCCCTGTTGTTTAGTTTAGTGACATTGCGGTCAATAAGTAGTTTAAGGACATTGCGGTCCATGGGTAGTTTAAGGACATTGCGGTCCAATGTTAGTTTTAAGACATCTCGGTCGAGATTAAGGACGTCATAGTCCATGGGTTTAAGGACCCTACAGTCCGTTGTTAGTTTTAAGACATCTCGGTCAAGGTTAAGGACCTCATAGTCCATGGGTTTAAGGACCCCACAGTCCGTGGTTAGTTTTAAGACATCTCGGTCAAGGTTAAGGACCTCATAGTCCATGGGTTTAAGGACCCCACAGTCCGTATCAATGTGTGGTCATCGGGACCCGTCACCTCTTTGAAGACGTTGAGGGATTACAACGCCAAGTATCAAAGGAGTGAAGAGATGTACCCTTGAACCGGGGTGGATTAAATAGTCGTTGGCCCAATTTGGGATCAAGACCAATTAATTATGTTATGAGCCCATTAGCCCAGTTAAGTCTGGATTGAGGACTTATGGCCATCTTAGGCTAAGTCCAATCATGTTTGGAATATTGGCTTCCTGTTGGTCCATTGAAGAAGAGGCTTTGTCTCTGGCCATTAATTCAACAGTGTTGAACACTGGGATCAAGTTAGTGTTTTAACACTAAAAGACAGTTGGTGTTAGACACCAGCAACAGGGGGTTCAAATTAGTGTTAAACACTAGAGCAAATCGGTGTCAAACACTAGCAGCAGAGGCTTCAAATTAGTGTTGAACACTAAGAAATTCAGTGTTAAACACTGCAAATAGAGTTCTTTGATTAGTGTTGAACACTAAAACCAAACAGTGTTTTTACACTGGATTCAGGAGTTCCAATTTTAGTGTTAAACACTAAGGCAAGAGGGGTCACGTGGTAACACGTGAGGACGCCCTCCCTTCGTTTGTTCTGCTGAGAATATTGCATCTTTTAGAGCATCACGTGCCATCACGTGACGGGCATTTAAATGCTTGTATGTTAAAGCCTCTGCCAAGGGTCACGTGGGTCACGTGAGGCACTGCCTCAAAGGGCCTTCTCTGTGGGACTTTTCGGGGGTCACGTGGTGACACGTGACCCTGCCTATATGTATGTTTTTTTTAGAAGATCTATTAATCCCTTTCAAGAATTAAATCCCTAGTAGGGTTGAACCCTAGCAATAATTTTTAGAGAAATTAAATTCCCTTAAAATTTAAGGAATTAAGGAATTAAATTTTAGAGGCTTTAAGGAATTAAATTCCCACTCTCTTTTAAAGAATTATTCTGAGGAATGAGATTCTGTCATAGGGTGAAACCCTAATTTCTTCTTTCTTAAGGGAATTAAATTCCTGTTATTTTAACAGAACTAAGTTCTTAACTAGGGTTAAACCCTGATTCTGTTCATTCTGAAGGAATTAAATTCCCATAACATAGGGTCAAACCCTAATTTTATTTTAAAGGAATTAAATTCCTATAGTTCTGTGAGAATTAAATTCTCAAGCTTCCATTCCCTCTCTATGCTTTAGATCTGCATGGCAGGATCTCAACCCATTGAGAATTAAATTCTCAACTCAAGGGGAGATGTGCACTTTACAGATCCTCCACCAAAGAGAGAACTATGTTCTTCTGTTTTATATCAGAGTTAAACTTTGTTGAGAATTAAATTCTCTTTTCCTTTCAAAAAGCCTTCCCTTTCTTACCTAGGGTTTTCTTTTGCAGAAGATCCAAATTTCTCCAAAGTATCAAGGCTCTCCTCTTTTTTTATGTATCGATTCCTTTCTGCATATATATTTTCTGTGTGTCTCTTGGCTCCTATTTATAGGAGAAGCAGCCGAATCAATTAGTTTTGGTGAATCTTTCATTGAGAGATTTGATTTGTATTCACCATTCGTTTTGGACCTTTGGATTATTAGGTGAATTTTATTCACCATTGGATTTTAAATCTAGAGATTCTCCTTTGTTATTTCGGTTAGATTTTAAGAGGAAATCTTTCCAAGTTCAGGCTTTTTCCATAGATAGGTGATATTTAAGAATCTTTAAATCTTTAATTCAACCGGTTCCTTTGGAAAGATTTGAGAGCCCTTTTCTCAGAATTTAATTCTGTTAACTGTTAGGCTTTGAGAGCCGGTCACGTGTGGCCACGTGACCCTTGGTCACGTGTGGGCACGTGACCCCCTTGGAACGAGCCCTCTTCTTCTTTTTGCGCTCTGCCTTCTGGCCGCTGCTTAGCCGTCACGTGCCACCACGTGACCCCTGGTCACGTGTGAGCACGTGACCCTCGTCTGGAGCCTTTTTCTTGATTGAGTCTGCTGCTTTTGAGTGTCACGTGCCAACACGTGACCCTGGTCACGTGGGAGCACGTGACCCTTTCTGAAGCCCTTTTCTTTGATGTAGTTCAGGGAACCGGTTTTCCTTTGAAGCCGCTTTTAAATGTCACGTGCCAACACGTGACCCAGGTCACGTGGGTGCACGTGACCCTTTCTGAAGCCCTTTTCTTTAATGTACAAGGGGAGCTGAATCTGCCTTGCCGATGCTTTTAAATGTCACGTGCCAACACGTGACTGCTGGTCACGTGCTAGCATGTGATGCCTCTTTCGTAACCTTTCCTGATTTTAAATCAGGAAACAGTCCCTTATGACAAGGTCAAATTCTTATAGCAAGAGGATCCAACGTATTAGCCTCGATTTACCATCCTTCTTCGCAAAAAAGTGGCGAAGAGCTGAATGATCTGTATATACAATAACTGGAGAACCGATTAAATAAGGTCGAAAATTTTCAAGTGCAAACACAACTGCTAAAAACTCTTTTTCTGTTGTTGTGTAGTTTAGTTGGGCCTCATTTAATGTACGGCTAGCGTAATAAATTACGTGCGGCATTTTATTAGTGTGCTGTCCAAGAACAACACCAATGGCAAAATCTGATGCGTCGCACATAATTTCGAAGGGATGCGTCCAGTCTGGCGATGAAAGAATGGGCGCAGAAATGAGAGAGTGTTTCAAAGACTCGAATGCTTCCATGCAAGTTGAGTCGAAATCAAATGTTGCGTCCTTGGCCAATAAGAGAGTCAAGGGTCTAGCAATCTTGCTAAAATCCTTGATGAACCGTTTATAAAATCCGGCATGGCCAAGGAAAGCTCGGATGTCTTTGACGCATTTAGGAGGAGGAAGATTAGAAATGACTTCAATTTTGGCTCTATCAACCTCTATGCCGTTTTGCGAGATGACATGTCCTAAGACAATGCCTTCTCGTACCATAAAGTGGCACTTCTCCCAATTCAAAGTTAGGTTCTTAATCCTACAGCAGGTAAGAACTGCATCAAGATGTCGTAAACACTCGTCGAAGGAGTCAACAAAAATGGAGAAATCATCCATAAAGATCTCCAAGAACTTTTCAACCATGTCTGAAAAGATCCCCATCATACACCGCTGAAATGTAGCGGGTGCATTGCATAACCCAAAGGGCATGTGACGATAAGCAAAAGTGCCAAAAGGACAAGTAAATGTGGTCTTGTCTTGATCCTCTTGGGCTATGGGGACTTGGTTATAGCCGGAATAGCCATCCAAAAAGCAATAGAACTCGTGCCCAGCCAATCGTTCTAGCATTTGGTCAATGAAAGGTAAAGGAAAGTGGTCTTTCCTTGTCGCGGCATTGAGTTTTCTATAGTTGATGCAAACTCGCCACCCAGTTTGGGTGCGAGTAGGAATTAACTCATTTGCCTCATTGGCAATGACCGTGATGCCCGATTTCTTTGGCACAACATGAATGGGGCTAACCCACTGGCTATCCGAGATAGGGTAAATGATACCACTATCAAGACATTTGACAATCTCCTTCTTGACAGCCTCTTTCATAATGGGGTTGAGGCGTCTTTGTGGATCCCTTGCTGGCTTGGCATCATCCATCAAGTGTATATGATGTTCAACTATGAGGGGACTAATCCCCTTGATGTCCGCCATAGACCAGCCAAAATCTTACCGATTATTTTGTAAGACCATTAAAAGGGCCTTCTCTTTCTCAAGAGCTAGAGAGGCCGATATGATAACGGGTAGGGTCTCATTATCATCTAGATAAGCATATTTTAGGTGTGACGGCAAAAGCTTTAGTTCGAGTTTAGGAAGTGAAACAATAGATGGTAAGAATGGAGTAACTGTTTCAAACTCGAAGGATTCTATCAAAGGTTCAAATCGAGTGTACGCAACCGAGTCGGATGGTTCAACTAACTCATCCGAAAAAGAAAAAGACTCAAGCTCGGGTGGTGAGTCTTCAAAATCGTCTACAATGATGAAACACTCATAATCGTTGTCCTCCGTGAAAGCTGTGTCGGATTCTACGGGGAACGCACTAGTGGCGTCAACACTGCTGTGATCGAACATGAAATTTTCGAACTCACAGTCCTCCTCCGCGATCTCATTGATCGAGCAAACATCAAGTACGCTAGAATTAGGCTCGGCAGGCTGATTTCCCAACTTAAAAATGTTGAGTTCAATTGTCATATTTCCAAAAGATAGATTCATTGAACCGTTACGACAATTGATCACCGCGTTAGAATTCGCAAGGAATGGTCGACCAAGTATCACCGGAATTTGACTTCGGGGGTTAGCGACAGGTTGTGTATCCATAAGAATAAAGTCAACGGGGAAATGAAATCCCCTACTCTAATTAACACATCCTCCAAATCTCCCCTAGGATGGGTGATTGATCGGTCGTCCATTTGGAGAGTACAGTGAATGGGTTTAAGCTCTCCAACGCCTAATTGCTCATACACAGAATAAGATCGCAAATTGACACTAGCACCAAGATCTAATAGTGCTCTATTGATGTTCTTGTCCCCAATTGTTATCGAAATAGTAGGACAACCGGGGTCCTTGTGCTTTTGGGGCAAAGATTGGACAAGAGCATCGCTAACAGCACTAGCCACGAAAACTTTCTTTGGTACTTATGACTTCCTCTTTTTGGTGCATAAGTCCTTTAAGATTTTTGCATATGAAGGAACTTGTTGGATTGCGTCCAAAAAAGGGATATTTATACTAACCTATTTGAACAACTCGACAATCTTCTCCATTTGTGGAGTTGGTTTATTGGATTTCAACCGGTTTGGAAAAGGAACATTTTGAAAGGTTGTTGAGTCTAATTTTTGCGGATCAGATTGTTGAGTTGGAACGGAACCCCGTGTATATATGTTCGTGTTGTGAGAAGTGGGTCCGTTCGTGCTAGAAAAAGTAGAGCCTTGTGAAGGATGGAGAACTGGCTTTAACGAAGAAGAAGAAGGTGAAGAAGATGAAGAAGAACCACCGGCAGGGGTGTCATGGTTAATACCCACATTGTTTTGCAACACTTTTCCGGATCTCAACGTGGTCACAGCATTTACATTATGATTTTGCTGTTGATATGCAGCATGTGCGCGACCGAGGTTTGGCGGTGGTTGAGATGTAAGCTTTCCTTTTTCTCGCTCGCTCAATACTGCATTGAGTTGTGCAATTTGTGCCTCAATAGATTTGATACTTTGATCGTGTGAGGCACTATTTTGCACCAAAGATTGAATAGAAGTCTCTAATCTTGCTGCAGATTGTGTAGATTGCTTTGGGAACGCATCTAGACTTCTTTCGAGCGAAGTAACCTTGTCATTATTAGGTTGAACAAAATTGTTTGGCGGGTAAGAATTGTTAGGCACAAAATTGTTCACTTGATTAGAGTAAGGTTACTGTTGGAACGGTTGCTGAAATTGAGTTTGTGGAGGTGCTTGTTGTTGTGGAGGAGGAGGCCTTTGAAAATTATTGTTTCCTTGGAATTGTTGATTTTGGTTCCAAGCGAAATTTGGGTGACTCCTCCAACCCGGATTGTATGTCGAAGAGTATGGATCGTTTCTTTGTCGTTGCTGAAAGGCAGCATTGACTGGATCATGTCCTTGAGTAGATGCATTGTAAGGACACTCTTCGGTAAGATGTGATGGATCCGAACAACAAGCAAAAACAGTTCGTGGAGGCACAACAGGGGCAGGAGAAGACGATGAGATTTTGGTCTCAATCGCTTCTAGCTTTTTCGTAAGAGCGGCCATCTCGGCCTTCATAGCAATCGACATATCTAATTCATGTATGCCTGCCCTAGATTGACCACTAGAAGAAGATGATGTGGTCTTGGTGCTCTCCCACTGAATTGTTTGTTCACTAAGGTCCTCAAGAAACTGCCACACTTCCTCACTAGATTTGGTTAGAAAGTGACCTTGACAAATGGTTTCTAGCAACTGCTTCGTTGCCGGGTTCAATCCCTCGTATAATGTTTGGCAGAGTTGCCAACTTTCGATCCCATGATGAGGGTATTGAACGAGTAGGTCTTTAAATCTTTCAAAACACTTCCAAAATGGTTCGGAAGGAAGCTGGGAAAATTGTATAGTCTCATTATGGATTTTAGCAGTTTTGTGATGAGGATAGAACTTTTTAAGGAAAGCTTTCACAAACTCATCCCAATTTCTAATTGAATGTGATGCTGTGCTATATAGCCACTTCTCAGCTAAGTCACATAAGGTGAAAGGGATGGCCCTTAGCCTTATAGCGTCATCACTTAATTGGGTAGTTTTCATCATGGCGCAAACGTTTTGGAATTTATTAATAAAGATATAGGCATCTTCGGATTCCAATCCATGAAATTTTGGCAGCATATTGATGAAGTGGGGTTTTATTTTAAAATTGTCCCTATTTGCCGGTGGGGGTGAAAGATAGGTAGGTAAAGAGGTGCGGACAGGGTAGAAGAGATCCTGGAGCGCGACTCGTGTGGGCGCTTCAACAGGCGGGAGATTCGGGTTATTCGCACCTAACGGAGGTGGAATCATTCCCGTCGGTAAGGTGTTGTTATGATTGTATCCCGACATACCTTTGGAAGAAGAATTTGAAGGTGGAGTTAAGGATGTGGACGGAATTTCGACTTCGGTGTCGAAAGGTTCGTCGGTCGGTACTAACGAAACACGGACTAATCGGGCGCTAGTGTCCCTAGTCCAAAGTGACATACACTAAAGGGGTAGTGTATTCAGAAAAATGAAAGACAGAATGTGGAGGTAAGAAAATGTCAATGAGAACAAGTGGTGTAAGTGGAGTGCAAGGCTTTCTTTAGCGACAAGTTGCAAGTTTTTGAAAAGATTTTTCCTTTTTTATGTGAAAATTTTGCAAAAAGATTTTTTGAAAAGTGACTTGTGACACAAATGCGATTAACCACAAATGCACAATCAGGCCTAGATCTAGGGTCACCTAGGTCAGCTAGACAGCTCCTAACTGTTCCAAAGGGTTAGAAATAGGACCTCAAACCGCCTCTTCACCGCCAATTGCGGCCAGGTAAATGCCAGGTAAGTGGGAGGCTCCCCGCTACAAGTAGCGGTACTAATTAAATAACCACTTGCCTTAGACACACTTTCCTAGACACCGCAACGTCAGGTTAGGATAAACGGTCGATGCTTATAACTAGTCCTCTGTCCTATTGAGCTCGAAGTCCTTATGGCTGAGTCTAGTATTTTTTAATTAAGAGTGGTCAATGCAAATGCTTTAAGTGATTTCTGGGGTCCTGGGAAGGGTGATGAAATCCCCACCCAATCTGAATTGGTCAATAGCCCCTTAAAGTCCGATTAAAATATGCAAAACAGTAAATCACTTGCAATTAATTATTTTTTAGCGCGGCGCAAAGAATCCTGCAGAAAATCTGTTATTGAGAAGGGGAAAGATATTCTTATTTTTATACGCAAAGAATCCTGCAGAAAATTTGGCAAAAGATATATCGGGAGATTTCAGAGGAGAGAGAAAAGATCTTACAGTGCAAATTTGGTCAACAGATGAGGTCACCAGAGCGCGGATCCGTGGCCCAAGCGCGTTCCTGCCGCATTTCCGCGGCTGAATCCAAGGCACAGTTCCCCAGAAAAAATTCCAGATGATGAAGTCGCTAGGTTACCGCCCTTCCGCGGTCTGAGGTAGGTTCGGCCGCGTTTTCACGGTTGAATGGAGGGATCAGGTCTCAGAAAAAATTCTGTAGCTCTGCTGTTCCAATATTCTTCTGTTCTGATGTACCCTTTTCTGTTTCACACTCTGGATTTTTCCAGATCCGAGATTCTTCGCTGTTCCTGCAAAATTCAAACGATAAACCCTTCAAACAAATAAAAATTGATAAATTTTTTTGTACTTTTTCTATTTTCAGATTTTTATAATTTTTATAAAATTTATATTAACCCGAAATTACACAAAGGAAATTTTACGCCATCCCCGGCAACGGCGCCATTTGATTAGTCTAGGATTTTAACGATCAAAAATATTTTACCGCAATCAAGAACGGCGTCGCTTTGCAGCTAGCCGGTGAGTACGGGTCGGTCCACAGGGATGGTGTTAATTTTCTAAATGTTCTTACGAGCTAATTCCAATGGGTGTTGGATCTTCTAATTAAATCTAAAAACTAAGTTGTACGAGAATTAAGAAACTTGCTAGGATTAGGTCTAGGTGAAGTTTGGTAAGATTAAATTTCACACCTCTTTCAATGCCTTAAATTAAATCTTTTAGGAGTTATAGCAATTATTAGTAAAGGGGATTAGGATGATTGGGAAGAAACAATGTTTCTTCCTCTAGATCCTTGTCCGTCCTTTCCTAATAATTGCTCTAACCTTCATGGAAGACATGCATGTCCGGTCCTTTATACTACGGTTTCACCTTTACCTCGTAATTAGGGTGCTGTAGGGAGCGGATCATGTATGCATGCATGAAGTTCTAATTATTGCAAATGATTGGGCACGAAAGAGATGAGAGATCTTCATCTCTCAAACTCTTCCCTATTCCTAGCCCTAACAAGCGAGGAAATTACTCGCTCATTAAGGGAACTATTAAAAACATCATTTTTATTAAATGTATTTTTAGATCTAATAGATTAATTACCTACTGCAGTTTAAGAAATTCTACACTAGATTAACTAAGGCAAAAGAATAATTTATCCAGGGCAAGAATTTAATTAGAGAACTACGGCAGAAATAAAAATGAACTTACAGAATGATGGTCTCCCAACTTCAAATGAATCTGAATTTTATTTATGAAAAAGATGCATCTTTAATACAATATTTAGAATTCCTATTTATAGAGGATAGGAAAATTTGGGTTACAATGACTCGCACATGTGCTATTACAAAATTATCATTAGGACGACTAGTCAACGCACCGCCAGAGCTCCCGTGAGATTTTCCACCGATGCGTGCCATACACGGCCGCGGAACCGCAGCCCGAGGCCTGGTTTGGCCGCGGTTCCACGGCCAAAAGAAAGAGTTGGGCTCGGAAACTTTTGGGCCTGGCTTCTATTGACTTTTGATTCCTGTTTCTATGTGTCTTTTTTCAACTGGGCTTCTAGGTCTTCTCCAGATCTCTAGTGAACATTGTAGCGGACTTTTACCGTTGCTTCATGACGAAGTCCTGAACCTTGCGCTGTTTTGTACTGATCTCTATGTAGGCTTGATCAAGACTCTCTGTTTATTGGTCAAAGTCTCACTTTTGCATTATCTTTTATCTTTTTCACTTTTTTAGATCCAGGAACCTATAACCTGCAATATGTAGCAGACATGCGTCAAAAGCACCTGTTTATTTATAAAATGAATAAGAATGGAAAATACAATAATGCAATATTATGGTATGAACACGACTCTGTAAGAATGGCTGGATGCTAAACGATCTGAGATTGAATCTATATACACCAACAAAGTATGGACTTTGGTTGCTATATCTGAAGGGTTAAATCCCCATCAGGAGCTAGTATATCTTGAGAAGATTACTTCGTGTAGATAGAAAAGTTGAGACTTTCATAGCTAGACTTGTTGTAAAAGGTTCTCGCCATTAACCAGATATGGTTTTTGATGAAACCTTTTCTCTAGTACCTATGCTTAAGTCCATCCTGATCCTACTTGCCATTTGCTACATACCATGACTATGATATCTGGCGGTTGGGTGTCATGACTGCTTTTCTAAATAAAGATTTAGAAGAGTGCATCTATAAGTACACAGCCAGAGGGCTTCGTAGACAGTAGGAGCAACGAAACGTGTGCAAGTTGCTTTAGGGTTAAAGCAGGAATCGCGGAGTTGGAACATCTGTTTTGATAGTCAAAGTGTTTGACTTCATCAAAATAGTAGATGAACCTTATATATACAAAAAGGCTAGTAGAGAGTAAGGTGGTTTTCCTCGTATTGTACGTGGATGCCATACTCTTAATAGGAAAGGAGTTTCCTATGCTACACTCGGTCAATCTCCTCTTATCACATTGATTCTCCATCTAGGATCTAGGTGATACCTCCCAAATCCTGTTTTTTGGATCTATGAGATAGATCTAAGTGGATGTTAGGACTCTCACTAGGTGTAGTGAGATGGTATCAATCGATCCTGGGGAGAATCACTGGATGGCTTCCAGGGTGGTAAGGACGACTTAATGTCAGTCATAGGCATTGTCTTTTCCCTCAGTGGAGGGATGGTATGTTGGAAGAGTTCCAAGCTAGATACCGTGGCAAACTAGACGATAAAGGCTGGTGACATCGCTATCAAAGATGTTATCAAAGAGGAAGTATGGGTGTATATTTGTTCATGAGATGAACTAGGTTCCTTCCATTGTGTGACAATGGAAGTGGGGCTTTTATCCTAGGAACCCCGGTCCCATCAGTGACCCAGATATATTCTAAGGCAGTATCACCTGATCATGGAGATGGTTGATCTCCAAGAGATCGAGGTTAGGAGAGTAGACTCAGAGGTTAACACGGCGGATCCACTCACTGAGGCCTTTCCTGCGAGGGACTTTTATAGGGTGTTGGGTATGCTATACTACAACAACCGGCCTTAGTGCAAGTGGGAGATTGTTAGTTGTATGTATGCCCTAGAGGCCATTATTGTACATGAGATGTATATTATAGTGGATGCTGGGACATATATAGGGAGGACTTTCTTGCTCGACATGATAGTACGCTATCTGGTTGCTCTTTATCTTAACATGTATACTTACTGTCTTTCTGTTACATGTTGATAAAGCCCTTAGGATATGTACTCGACTTCCAGGATTATGATGCAGATCATACTAGTGGGGCTTGGGTAGTCCAAAAGTTCATCATTTAATGTTCCTAGTCATGGGAATATCGAGACGAGGTATCGATATTCCAGAGTAGACTAGCGTATATATTCTCGACCCATGTGATAGGCGATGAATGATCCCATATCTATTGGTGTTTGACATCAGAGATGGTATACGAGTGCTCAGTGGAGACTGGGTACACTGAACGGACTCACCGAGAACTCCTAGATGGTATTATACCTCACATCAGATAGCAGTTCTCTGGTGACACTAGTACAGGTTAGTCTGTCGACCCGAGATCGTCATAGAGTCTTGTGTGTCTCCCACTGTGCTTTGATTTCCACCCTACTACGGCTCTACTGAGTCGTGTAAAAGGTGGCTTTTGGGTACAGTCCGGAGTCATATGGAGGCAATGAGCGATAGGAGGGGATTCGTCTCTCCCGGTATTAGGGGTTGATGTTGCGCTATGCTCGATTGGCCATAACTAAAATCCCTGGTCAGGGTAGATGAGATTTACTGGTAAGTGTTACCAGTAGTTTCTCGCCCGTTATGGACCTTACATCGGCATGACTTATCAAGCTACCGAGGTCTGACGTTTACCACCCCTAGATGATATATATGCGACATATCAGGCGAACAGACCGGACTGTACGATAGTGTTACTGATTGGATTCGCAGGAGTGTGAGCAGGCTTGCTGATTGATCTCAAAAATATCTAGTAACGGCAATCAAGAATGGCGTTGCTTGGTAGCTAGCCGGTGAGTACGGGTCGGTCCACAGGGATGTTGTGAATTTCCTAATCGCTCTTACGAGTTAATTCCGATGGGCGTCGGATTAATTTAATCTTAAAACTGAATTAATCTAAATCTTAATCTTGCTAGGGTTAGGTTTAGGTTAAGTTTGGAAAGTCAATAAATCTCACCGCTTTCTATACCCATATGAAGATCTATTAGGAGTTATGGTAATTATTAATAGAGGGGATTAGAACCATTTGGAAAGATGTTTCTTCCTCTAGCTTCTTGTCCTTCCTTTATCAATCCTTACCCTAACCTCCATGGAAAACACGCGCAACCGGGCCTTTATACTACGGTATCACCACTACCTCGTGGGATAGGATGCCGTAGGGAGCGGTATGTGCATGTATGCATGGAGTCCTATTAATTATATGTGATAGGCAAGAAAGGGATAAGAGATCTTCATCTCTCAAACCTTCCCCAAATCTAACCCTAACAAGCGAGGAGACTACTCGATCATTAGGGAATTGAAGAACATTTATCTAGGGCAGAGAATAAAAGATCTAATTATCTAACTAGGGCAAGGAATTAAATTTAACTAGGGCAAGAATAGAAATTTAACCTAGGGCAGAAAATAAAGAACTTACAAATTGATGCTCTCCAAAAGAAATCTGAATTTTATTAATGAAGGGAGGCATGAGAAAATACAATGAATTGGGTCTCTATTTATAGGACATAGAAAACCCTAGGTTTACAATTGCCGTACATCTGCATTTACAAAAATACCCCTAGGTTGACTAGTCAGCGCCGCAACAAGATTTTGGTAAAATTTTATTCAGCTTTGGGATCTGGATGGCCACGGAACCGCGGCCGCAGCATGGGTTGGGCCGCGGTTCCGCGGCCCAATAAGATGATCAGTGTCTAAATTTTTAGGGGCTGATTCTGGGCTTCTTGAGTTTTTTTATTTCTTTGGTTCTTTATTCAATTTGGATTCTAGGGCTTCTCCAGATCTTTCAGTGAATACTTGTAGTGGTCTTTTAACCGATCGCTTTGACATCTTGGACCTTGCGTTGCCTTGTACATTGTGAACTGTTCTTCGTCTAGGCTTGACTGGATCCTTCTATTTGTTGGTCAAAAGTCCCTCTTTTGTATCGTCTTTTGTCTTTTTCACTGTTTTCGCTTCGAGAACCTGTAACCTGTACTATGTAGCAGACATAGGTCAAAAGTACCTGTTTTATTTGTAAAATGCATAAGAATGGGGAATATAATAATGCAAGAATATGATATGAACAAATACCTCTAAACTTATCTTTTGCTCGTCCTCGAGCAAACCTAATTTTATTCTCGACAAAAACCTAACCGCACTTTCGCAGGGAAACGCGATTGCACTGAGCTCGTGCAACAAGCCGTTAAACCTCTAGGTGTCCCTAGTAGGAGGAGTGTTGTCTCCTGAGGGTTTTCAGCGGATACTACCCACAAAATCCTATCAATTAGGCCCATTGACTTTTATTCTCCAATTAGGTTTTCTAATAAGGAATTATATTATCTTCGACTCGTAAATTATCCACCCATATTCTTCATACTTCCTCATCATTTAACTTAAGATTATATATGTTCTGTAGACTTACTTAGCTTTCGGCATCTCTTAAGTTTTCCTTCTAGGGTTCCATCTCCACTTAGGAATTTTTATCAACTCTACTAAAGATACAAGTTCTATTCTTCATTCCTCTCTCTTATCTAAATCCCAATTACATACCCCTACGCGTATGTATAATTCATCCCTACACTTGGAAATTCAAATCAAGCAATCATACTCTTGTCCGTTGTCCAAAGCACTTCTTAATTGGTGAATTTTTATAAATTTTGCTTACACATCCTTCATGTGACCGTTAATACTTCTTGAGGTACCAATGACCGATTACAAAATGCGTTTACACTTTAAAGCGTACTTCCTAGTCTTGTAACATCTAAGGCTTTTTAGCAGTGACTCCCAAACCAGCTGGTCTAAGGCACTAGGTGATGAAGCACCCTCGCTAAATATTTTTCTATTTTTGCAGCCTTAAGTAATCACAAAAACCTAAGGCTGTATATATTTTTATTTTTCATTGTACTAAGGACTTTAGACAAAAGCATTTCAAGGTCTCTTCTACTATTCCAAGTTTCAACGTGCGTGATTGTGCAAATTGTAGAGTATACATTTTCAGAATCTAGACTTAAGCTAGGAATTATTTTTCAAACTTATACTTTAATAAAGATATCAATACTTTTCTCTTGTTTTAACTTAGCCCAAGAAGTGGACTCAAAATTTGCCTATTTCTAAATAAACTACAAAGACATATACTTTCCACCGTTAAACTTTAAGGAAGGTTATTTTTAGGGTTTTTAATTTACTAAGTCTAAGATCTCGTTGTTCCTAACTAGTTAACCTATTTGTCAAACTCAAGTCAAATACGGCCAAAATTGAATACATTAATTTTTATAATTTTTGAAAATTTTCAATTTTTATGGGTTTTATAATAAGTATGCAAGTGCAAAAATATGTACATATGAATGTGAAGGAAGAAGGCTTACCGAGCATACCCCCAAACTTAAACTTGACAGTGTCCTCACTGTCATGCTATACCAAGAGGGTTGAGAATGTCGGCACTCCCCTGTTTATTTATTTGCAATTTTTTTTTGTTAAAAGAAAAAACAAAATATATATACAACAAGGTTCCCCCCAAACTTAAGCAAGGCCTTACACAAGCCAAATGTTAGCACCAACCATTCAAAAATTCTATCGTGATAATGGTAGAGTTGGTGAAAGAATGGGGTGTAAAGAAATGAGATGAGAAGCACACGAGACCGTGTCGAGATAGAAGCAGTATACGGTCTCGGTGGAGGAGAAGAATGGCGGAAGGGGAAAATAAATGGTAGTGGTTCTACTTCTTCAAGTGGTTTGATTAATCACAAAATTCGTATCGTTTAAGAATGCGAGTTCGTCGGCGAAAATATCTTCGAAACTGTCATCGAAGGTCCAATTGAAAATTATCGAACTCAAAATATCGGATTGTGATTCATCAACACTCGGCATCATTAAAGGAAGATTAGTAGAACCAAAGAAAGTGGGAATACGAACTTGAGGGTGGGGGTGGAGTGTATAAATTAGCACAATTTGTAATGACCGATGTGTAAAAAGCGATTGTGCTAATCTATCAACCCGCGGAAAATTGAGATTAAATCCCTCAAGATTCGGGAGCAAACATGGGTACGTCGAACTTGGAATTGGAGATGAAAGCGTAACGGTCTCTTGTACGGTTGGAACGATAGGACGGAGGGAAGTGAGTGAGGAAGGGTATCAGTTAAAGACTTAGGAGGGTGTACACAATCGGTGGAAGGGACATGATGAATTGGAAAATCCGACTCATCAAACAAAACTGGTTCCTCCTCAATAATTTCCTCAATATTCTCCTCAAAATTTAGCCTATCCATGCCATTATCATCAAAATCAAGACGTATATGAAGTTCGGGAGAAACATTTAATGACTCGGGATGATGAATTGGACATAAAATTTCAATCAAATCGACGGGTTCATCTTCCAAAATATTCCCGGCGTCTATATCCTCAATCAAGTGAAAATCAATTTTTTCTGACACCTCATCAAAAGCATGGATATTTATCAATTCAGGTTCTATATTGGAGGTGTAAAGATCGAAAGGATTAGGTGTGGTTTCACTCGAAAGAGATTCTTCACAATCTGGCAAATCAAGCACTACAAAGTCACACAACTCGTTAGATGTTTTATTTTCAACTTGTGAATCATTTGGGACAATCGATGGAAAACCGGAGTTGTGGGCTTCAATTGGGTATGGGTAGGTTTGATTTGGAAATGTGTAGAACTCACTCGCTCCTCTCAAATTCTCACTCTGTCCAACCGCCTCCTCATACATTGGAATTTTTGGAGCTAGTTGGAAACTAGCTACCGGTTCACTAGGTTGCATAAGGGCGGCCATGGACGCATCCACATTCCTCACCATTTTGTTTGTTGCTAAAATATAAGCTTCCAACGACTGTTCCAAACTAGACATGGGTTGTGAAGGGGTTTCAGTAAAAGATTCGAAATGGTTTTGATATGTGAAACTCCCAAATGGGTGTGTAGAAGCAATGTCTAGTGAAGGTGGTAAAGTCGGGTAGGACTGGTAGGAATTGGATGGTTGGACCGGAATATGATCAACATTTGGATAAAAAGGTGAATGGACTTGTTGATCCCTAGAACTGGATGTGTGGAGATGAGTGAAAGATCGGCTACGAGATTATGCAATATGCTCAGCAATAGACACCGGTTTAGAAGTTACAATAGGACTCGAAAAAGTGGTGTCAACATAAGAAGGTGGTGAAGGTTGACATGGTTGACACAAAGTGGATTGCAATGTCGAACTGTTTCTCCTAGACGCTTCTATTTGATCTTTCAAAGAAATTTTGGGTATGGAGGGATCGTCCTTAAATCGACCGAAACAATTGACGTACGAGGCAAAGTTAGTTTCAGGATACCAAATTTCGGTAAGAGATTTATGAGGTGGGGTGCCCATGATGTAAGAAGGAGAAGAGAAAGAAGGTTGGGGTGCATGGATTTCTTAGAGACAAAAGTTGCAAGTCTTTTTATAAAAATTTTCCTTTTCTTTTTCTCTTTATTTGGAACTTTTTGCAAAAAAAAAGATTTTCGATAAAGGGCTTAGACACACTTTCAATCAACCACAAATGCACAATCAGGCCTAGATCTAGGGTCACCTAGGTCAGCTAGACAGCTCCTAACTGTTCCAAAGGGCTAGAAATAGGACCTCAAACCGGCTCTTCACCGCTAATTGCGGCCAGGTAAGTGCCAGGTGAGTGGGAGGCTCCCCACTACAAGTAGTGGTCCTAATTAAGTAACCACTCGCCTTAGACACACTTTCCTAGACACCGCAAAGTCAGGTTAGGATCAACGGCCGATGCCTACTACTAGTCCTCTGTCCTATTGAGCACGACGTCCTTAGGGCTGAGTCTAGTAATTTTTAATTAAAATTGGTCAATGCAAGATGCCTTTTGTGATTTTTGGGGTCCTGGGAAGGGTGATGAAATCCCCACCCAATATGCAAAACAATAACAACCACTTGCAATCAATTTATTTTCTTTTTTTATTTTAAGCGCGGTGCAAAGAATCCTGCACAAGATTTGTTATTTGCAAGGGGAAGATTTTTAAAGCGCAAAGAATCCTGCAGGAGATTTTTTAGAAGATATATTATAGGTTGCAGAGGAGAGAGAAAGGGAGATTACAGTGCAAAGTTTGCTTGCTGTCGTCACCACCGCGCCGCCCTTCCACGGTCAGAACGAGCCTCCCACCGCGGTTCCGCGGTCTGCTTGACTGCTCGGTGCCCGAGAAAAAATTTCAGTTGATGATGTCACGAGATGACCGCCCTTCCGCAGTCGGAGCAGCTATACGGCGGCGGTTCCACGGTTTCGTGGAGGGCACATATATCTCGATTTTTGCTGCTGTTCTTTTGCTGAATTCCCCCTCTGTTCTGATCTACCGATTTCTGTTTCACACTCTGGATTTTTCCAGATCCGTCGATCTTGCAAAGATTCAGACAAAAATACCCTTCACAAAATACAAAGATGATAAATTTTTATATTTTTTTTTGATTTTTCAGTTTTTATGATTTTTTAAATTTATATTAACCCGAAATTGCAAAAAGGAAATAACACACCATCCCCGGAAACGGCGCCATTTGATTGATCTCAAAAATATCTATTAACTGCAATCAAGAACGGCGTCGCTTGGTAGCTAGCCGGTGAGTACGGGTCGGTCCACAGGGATGTTGTGAATTTCCTAATTGCTCTTACGAGTTAATTCCGATGGGCGTCGGATTGATTTAATCTAAAAACTGAATTAATCTAAATCTTAATCTTGCTAGGGTTAGGTTTAGGTTAAATTTGGAAAGTCAATAAATCTCACCGCTTTCTATACCCATATGAAGATCTATTAGGAGTTATGGTAATTATTAATAGAGGGGATTAGAACCATTTGGAAAGATGTTTCTTTCTCTAGCTTCTTGTCCTTCCTTTATCAATCCTTACCCTAACCTCCATGGAAAACACGCGCAACCGGGCCTTTATACTACTGTATCACCGCTACCTCGTGGGATAGGGTGCCGTAGGGAGCGGTATGTACATGTATGCATGGAGTCCTATTAATTATATATGATGGGCAAGAAAGGGACGAGAGATCTTCATCCCTCAAACCTTCCCCAAATCTAACCCTAACAAGCGAGGAGACTACTCGCTCATTAGGGAATTGAAGAACATTTATCTAGGGAAGAGAATAAAAGATCTAAATCTAACTAAGGCAAGGAATTAAATTTAACTAGGGCAAGAATAGAAATTTAATCTAAGGCAGAAAATAAAGAACTTATAAATTGATGCTCTCCAAAAGAAATCTGAATTTTATTAATGAAGGGAGGCATGAAAATACAATGAATTGGATCTCTATTTATAGGACATAGAAAACCCTAGGTTTACAATTGCCGCACATCTGCATTTACAAAAATACCCCTAGGTTGACTAGTCAGCGCCGCAACAAGATTTTGGTAAAATTTTATTCAGCTTTGGGCTCTGGATGGCCGCGGAACCGCGGCCGCAGCATGGGTTGGGCCGCGGTTCTGCGGCCCAATAAGATGATCAGTGTCTGAATTTTTGGGGGCTGATTCTGGGCTTCTTGAGCTATTTATTTCTTTGGTTCTTTATTCAATTTGGATTCTAAGTCTTCTCCAGATTTTTCAGTGAATACTTGTAGTGGTCTTTTAACCGATCGCTTTGACATCTTGGACCTTGCGTTGCCTTGTACATTGTGAACTGTTCTTCGTCTAGGCTTGACTGAGATCCTTCTATTTGTTGGTCAAAAGTCCCTCTTTTGTATCGTCTTTTGTCTTTTTAACTGTTTTCGCTCCAAGAACCTGTAACCTGTACTATGTAGCAGACATGGATCAAAAGTACCTGTTTTATTTGTAAAATGCATAAGAATGGGGAATATAATAATGCAAGAATATGATATGAACACTTGCTTGTTGATCTTTTGGTTGCTCAATACCCGGGTGGCCGTTACGTTTAGCAGACCGCTTGCGGCTTGCGGGTGACTGATATGATCATCACCTACTGCCGGCGTATTGACGAGTCTTTAGAGTTCTACACAGAGGTTTCGTGGCTCAAGAGAAATGAAGTAGGATCACATATGTGATATGTGCGGGACCGAGATTGATACAAGTATGTGATACCGTATTATATTCTCGCGATTTGTATCATCGGTCGGTTATATGCGATGTAGCCGGGTTATCAAATCAATTGTTGATTCGATAGATTGGTACACATGATATTAGTCGGTTATATGTGATATGACCGGATCATTAAATCAAGTGTTGATTTAGTGATTTAATGTATAATTATATATTTGATATATTACTTTACATTAACTAATATTTAGCTCACTTGACCATTTCTTTTTCTCACTTGTGCATGAATGATATATATGTGATATATATTATATCATGCTTGGTTATATATCAAACATGGGTGTATAAGAATTATACCATATTTAAGATAATGTGGGTAATTAATTATTAAGGGTAAATGCAAAATTAAGTGGAAAATCTCAAGGGTTTGGAAGCTTAATGAAGCTTGTAGTTTCTTTGACTTAGTCTACCAATTTTGTATTATCCTAGATTTTTATTAACCCAACCATTCTCTTAACTCATGGTTTATTCTCTATAATGGTTTGTATTGACAAATACTCACCCATGGTTGATTTTCTAACCTCATTCTCATTCTTTTGTTATTCTCATCTTCATCTTCTTCTTCACAACTTCAAAGCTCTCTTGGTTCTGGATTGATGAAGAAATATTGTGAGAAAATAAAATCTAAAGTGAGCCCACTTGCTATTTCATCATCCTATACACCTGCTTGGGTATTATAGGGCGTTCTCTTCACAAAGTTCTTGACCTAGTGAAGGGTGAGCTTGAGTTTGAGTCTTCTCGACGTAGATCATCTTCGGTCTCGAAGACTACGAGCAAATCTGTTCATTTATCCGAGGGAAGCCATACTAGAGTTCGGGATATAGATGATCGCAGCGAAGGGACGTCAACACGGAGCTTTAGAAGTGATGGACCGTGTCTACAAAGGTTGTATTCTTGATCACTTCTTATGTAATGTTTGATTACACTATTATGTTACCCTAGTTTTCTAGTATGTATCCTTGGATGTTTGCTTAGCACCCCCTTAAATTTTTGTTGTGGCATACTTGATGCTTGCAAACCTGATTGATGTGCTATTGTGTGCGTGCGTTTTTAAAATTAAGATTAAGAATAACGCAATCAAGACGGTGTCGCTTGGTAGCTAGCCGATTGAGTACGGGTCGGTCCACAGGGAAAAGGTGTTGTTTTCTTTACGTTCTAACGAGTTAAGTCCTATTTTTGGTAGGTTTTGTGTTAAAATCTAAGAATGGGATTCAATTGATTTAAAGTCTTGCTAGGGTTAGGATTATGTTAGTTTGGAATAGGGATTCTACTCACTGCTTTTAATGCCCTAGTTAAGAATTTAGGTGTTAAGGTAATAGCCAACAAAGATGATTAGCACGACTAGGAAGAAACGTAGTTTCTTCCTTTTGGTCCTTGTCCGTCCTTTCTTGACTCTTAGCCCTAACCTCCGGTTAATTCAACCTCAACCGGTCTAACTAGGGAATTACCGCTATCATGTAGGATAGGGTGCCGTAGTGACCGGTGAGTGGTTACATTAACTAGAGTCCTAATTAAATTATATGGGTAAGGAAAGGAGTGAGAGAGATTTCCCTCTCTCAAACCTTCCCTATCCTAATCCTAACAAGTGAGGAATTACTCACTCATTAGGAAATTAACGATACAATTCATTTTTATAATTTTATTTTAAAAGACTATCTAAGTTACATATAATAAAAGAACAGATAAAAAAATTGCTAGTAATAAATTGCAGATAAAAATGCAAGATAGAAAAAGAAAGCTTACTTTATTGATGACCTCTTCAACGATTACAAGGAAATTAAAATTTTAAATTTACGAATTAAAAAGAGGCTTTCCAAATTAGGCTTTCGGCTTTCCTATTTATAGATAGGAGAAACCCTAGATTTTACATCTGATCCATATTTGAATTTATAAGACTATCCTAAGAAAGCCGGGTCAAAGCACCGATACCCACCGACACATTCACTGACACGTGCATTGCACGGCCGTGGAACCGCGGCAGAAAGCCCTGTTTGGCCGCGGTTCCGCGGCCGTTTGGTAGGCTCTTGGGCTCAATTCTTCAGTGATGCTTCATGTTTCTTTTTCCTTATTTTTTCTTCACTTGGTTCCTCAGAATCTTTTCTACTTTCTTCCAGATTTCCAACAGTGCTGAATTATGTGGACTTTTACCGTGAACTTCGCTTTGAAGTCTTGAATCTTGTGCTACCCTTGTGCTTTGTGCATTGAACTGTCTACTGATCTTCATTTGTTTCTTGAACTGGTAGGAGACATTATATGGATTCATCTATTGTTGGTCGTAGCCTCACATTTGTAGCGTCTTTTCATGAATTTTACTGTAATGATCTGAGAACTTGTAACCTACAACTATTTAGTAAATATGGATCAAAAGCACCTATTTATATGTAATATGAATAAGAATGGGGGATATAATAATGTAAAATTCTGATATGAACAAATACCCCCAAACTTATCTTTTGCTCGTCCCGAGCAAAGCCAATTTTATTCTTGAAAAATCCTAGCCTCACTTTCGCAGGGAATCGCGATTGCATTGAGCTCGTGCAACAAGCCGTTAAACCTCTAGGTGTCTCTAGTAGGAGGAGTGTTGTCTCCTGAGGGTTTTCAGTGGATACTACCCACAAAATCCGATCAATTTGGCCTGTTGATTTTCATTCTTCAATTTGGTATTCTAGCAAGAAATTCTATTATCTTCAACTTAGAAATCATCAACCCGTATTTTTCACACTCACTTTTCATTTAACTTAAGATCATATATGTTCTGTAAATTCATTAAGCTTTCATCATCTTTTGAATTTTTCTTCTAAGGTTCCATCTCAACTTAGGAATTTTTATCATCTCTACTGAATGTATAAGCCCTATTTTTCATTCCTATCTCTCATTCAAATCCTAATCATATACCCCTACAAGTGTGTGATTATCACCCTTACACTTGGAAATTCAATTCAAGCTATCATACTCTTGTCCATCGTCCAAAATACTTTTAGTTTGTGAATTTTAGATGAAATTGCTCACCCATTCTTCATGCGACCGTTAATACTTCTTGACCCACTAACGACCGATTAAATAATGAGTTCGCGCATTTAGGCGTAATTCCTCTTCTTGCAATACCTAAGGCTTAGCAGTGACTCCCAAACCAGTTGGTCTAAGGCACTAGGTGATAAAGCATCCTCGCTATATTTTTTTTATTTATGCGACCTTAAGTAATTACAAAACCAGTGTTCATTTTTTTTAATTTTATCTCTTATTTCACACTTGTACTTTTATTTTATTTTCTTTCATACCAAGGATTTTAGACAAGAGCATTTCAAGGCATCCTCTACTATCCCAAGTTTCAAGATGCGTGTATGTGCGAGTTATAAGGTATATATTTTCAGAATTTAGACTTAAGCTTCGGAATTATTTTTCAGACTTACACTTCAATAAAAATTTCAATACTCTTCCCTCATTTTGACTTAGCCCAAGAATTGAATTCAAAATTTGCCTATTTCTAAATAAACTATAAGGACATATATTTTCTACAGTTAAACTTTGAGAAAGGTTATTTTTAGGGTTTTTAATTTACTAAGTTTAGGATCTGGTTTTTTTTAATATTCAACCGTCATGTTGAACTTAAGTCACATATGGCCAAAATTGAAAATTTTAAATATATATTTTTTAAATTTTAAATTTTTTATTTGATTTTTTTTTCTATTTTTCTATTTTTTAAAATATTTTTTCAGTTTTTTTTATAAAGATGCAATGTGGAATTAAATATGTAAAGAAAGAAAAAAAAACAAACATGTACAAAAATAAAAAATATGCAATGCAATGATAACTATTTACAAACCACCTCCACCCCCAAACTTATCAAAAGCAGTGCCCTCACTGCTCATGGCCTCGCCGTCCCATCGAACATGAACGGGAACGTTCCTCTCTCGTCAGCAGGGTGGTCATGCCATGCTCTATTTCTGTCACTCGCTGATCCAGGTTGGTCACCATCCCTATCAATCTTTCTATCACCCTAGTGGCTTTCCAAAGCAAATGTGCATGTGCTGCGGGGTAAGCTTTTCCTCGCTCACGGTCGAGCTGGAGCTGGGTTTCTTGGTTGGTACATCTTCGCCCGGCTCAGTGAGCGACCATACATCATTTAAGCGTGTGTAGGACGTGGATACGCCCTCAAGAAGAGGTCTAATGGGGATACCTCCATGCATATAAAACTCAAATTCCTCCACAGGGAGGAAATGGCGACACAGTTGTGTCACCAACATAGGGCATGGATAATTGGCAGCCCTCTTGCCCGCACCAATGGAGTGAAGTAATACCGTGCACATATCATAGCTGGGGTTCCTAGTCATCAAGGTGTGCACGATATGAAGGGATGGTGTGAAAAATTTAGTATTGTGCGAACTACAAAAAATATTATTTTGTGTCCAACGGCACACAGTTAATACATTCGCAAAGAGGGTTCTAGACTGGATGCCTTTACATGGCTCCCTCGAACAATCATTACCCATCATGGGTAGGTAATCCTCGAATTAGAGGGGTTTGTCATGAGTAGGTAGTCTAGGTATTAAGGTGACTTCATGGATGAAGTCCCTATCGATTATTATCTCCCTATCCCCCCAAATTAGCCTAATGTATTCGTGTTGTGAGAGGCAACCATCTTTCATGCACTCGTAAAATCGGGTGATGAGATCTGGAAGAGCGAAGGAGTTTGGATGGTTAAAAAGTAAGAAATTCCACCATCGCCTTCGGATCTCTTCACCGAAATAGCTACCGTAGATCGTGTGTACAAAGATTTGGGAAAAGTCCATCTCAAACTGCAGAGTTGGTGCCATCACAGAGAGCTAATTTAAAAAATAGAGATTTTACATGGAGGGAAAAGGAAGTGCAAACCTCTTCTGAAGTTTTCAGAAGGTGACGTAGCAAAGGCGCGGCGGTTGCGTGGCGCTCTTGAGAGATCTCCCTGAACTTGCTGCTACGGCGGCTAGGGTTTTCAGAGAGTGGGAAATTAGGGTTTGGTAATTGCAGAGGAGAGGTCGGCTTGTATTTATAGGGGGTATATTTTGGTTATTTATAAAAAGGCCCTTTTAAAAAGAGAAATTTATTTGTAAATAAATTTATTTATTTATTTTTTATGTATTTTTTTATTCTGAAATTTTACAAAAATACCCCAAAAAATTGGATTTTTTATTTTGTTTTTATATAATTACAAGTGATACATACCCCCAAACTTGTTTGAAACATTGTTTCCACTATATATGGCTGGATAACCGAAATTTGGGGGTAGATGGAGGAAGATCAATCAATGTAATTTGGCTCCTGCAACAGCAAGAGCTCCTCCGAAAGGTCCGTAGTGAGGAACGGTTTAAGTCTATGTCCGTTCACTTTGAATAGTGAACCGTCCTTAGGATTTTCTAAATCGACCGCACCATGCGGATATACGGTGCGTACCAAAAATGGCCCTTTCCATCGAGATCTAAGGTTGCCGGGATGGAAATGTAGCCGGGTGTCGTAAAGTAAAACCTGTTGACCAGGTTTGAATGATTTGCGCATAAGGTGTTTATCGTGAAACACCTTCATTCGGTTTTTGACGATAACTGCGTTCTCGTAAGCTTCATCCCGAAGCTCGCTCAATTCATTTAATTGCAGCTTTCTATGGCCGCCCGCATCTCCGAGAGATAGATTCAACTCTTTTATCGCCCAAAATGCTCTATGCTCAATTTCAACTGGAAGGTGGCAAGCCTTTCTATAAACAAGCCTATATGGAGACATGCCAAGATCGGTCTTATAGGCAGTTCGAAATGCCCAAAGGGCATCAATAAGTTTTGAAGACCAATCTTTACGGTTTTTGGAAACCATTTTCTCCAATATCTGTTTAATTTGCCGATTTGAAATCTCGGCTTGTCCACAAGTTTGGGGATGATAAGGCATTGATAGCTTGTGATTAATTGAATATTTCTGCATTACGGACTCGAAAGTCCTATTACAGAAATGAGTTCCATTATCGCCGATGATTGCTCGGGGGTGCCCAAACCGAGAGAAAATGTTTTTTTTGAGGAATCTAACAACAACCTTATTGTCATTAGTTCGGCTGGGCACAGCCTCAACCCACTTAGAAACATAATCAACAGCGAGGAGAATATACATGTTCCCAAAAGAATTGGGAAGTGGTCCCATAAAATCTATCCCCCAAACATTAAAAATTTCGACAACCAATATTGGTTGGAGCGGCATTTCGTTTCTCCTAGATATCCGGCCCAAGTGTTGGCACCGGGAGCATGTCTTGCAGTAATCATGTGCGTCTTTAAAAAGTTGTGGCCAGTAGAAGCCACACTGCAAGATCTTTTCGGCTGTCTTTTTTGGGCCAAAATGCCCGTCGCACGCTTGATCGTGGCAGAATGACAACACGCTCTTAAATTCATTGTTTAGGACACACCGACGAATAATTTGGTCAGGACAGTATTTGAATAGATAAGGTTCATCCCAGTAAAAATGTTTTACCCGGGATAGGAATCGGATTCTGTCCTGATTAGACCAATCATTTGGTATAAGTCCGGTGGCCAAATAATTCACAATATCTGCGAACCAAGGTTCGCATGACACAGTCAAGAGCTGCTCATCTAAAAAAACGTCTTTAATAGGAAATTGAAGCGTTGGCGAAGAAGGAAGGCGTGAAAGATGGTCGGCGACTACATTTTCACATCCTCTTTTGTCTCTATTGACAAGATCAAACTCTTGTAGTAGGAGAATCCAACGTATCAGCCGAGATTTAGCATCCTTCTTCACAAAAAGATGGTGAAGAGCTTAATGGTCAGTGTAAACGATGACTGGAGAGCCGATTAAATAGGGCCTGAACTATTCTAATGCAAACACAACAGCTAAGAATTCCTTCTCGGTTGTTGTGCAATTTGATTGGGCCTCGTTCAAAGTTCGGCTAGCGTAATAAATTACATGCGGCATCTTATTGATGTGCTGTCCAAGGACAACACCAATGGAAAAATCAGATGCATCGTACATAATTTCAAATGGATGCGTCCAGTCAGGAGACGAAAGAATAGGAGCAGAAGTAAGTGAGTTTTTCAATGACTCGAACGCCTTCATACAGTTTGAGTCGAAATCAAATGTGGTGTCCTTGGCCAACAAAAGAGTCAAGGGTCCAGCTATCTTGCTAAAATCCTTGATGAACCGTCTATAGAAACCGGCATGGCCAAGGAAGGCTCGAATGTCTCAGACGCATTTGGGAGGAGGGAGATTGGAGATGACTTCAATCTTAGCTTTATCTACCTCAATGCCATTTTGCGAGATGATATGTCCTAAGACAATACCTTCTCGTACCATGAAGTGGCACTTCTCCCAATTTAAAGTAAGGTTCTTATTCTTACACCGGGTAAGGACCGCATCGAGATGTAACAAACACTCAGCAAAGAAGTCGCCAAAAATGGAGAAATCATCCATGAAGATCTCCAAGAATTTTTTCACCATGTCTGAAAAAAATCCCATCATACACCGCTGGAAGGTAGCGAGTGCATTGTATAACCCAAAGGGCATGCGACGGTAAGCAAACGTACCGAAAGGACAAGTGAATGTGGTCTTGTCTTGGTCTTTTTCGGTGATGGGGATTTGATTATAGCCGGAGTATCCATCCAAAAAGCAATAAAACTCATGCCCAGCTAATCGTTCTAGCATTTGGTCAATAAAAGGTAATGGAAAGTGGTCTTTCCGTATCGCGGCGTTGAGTTTTCTATAATCGATGCATACTCGCCACCCAGTTTGGGTGCGAGTAGGTATTAACTCATTCCCCTCATTAGTTATGACCGTTATGCCCGATTTCTTTGGGACAACGTGAATGGGACTAACCCACTGCCTATCAGAGATAGGTTAAATGATACCACTATCAAGACATTTTACGATCTCCTTTTTAACAGCCTCCTTCTTTACTGGGTTGAGTCGTCTCTGTAGATCCCTTGCTAGCTTGGCATCATTCATCATATGAATATGATGTTCAACTATTAGGGGACTAATCCCCTTGATGTCCGCCATAGTCCAGCTAAAAGCTTACCGATTGCTTTGTAAGACCGTTAAAAGGGCTTTCTCTTGATCGGGGGCTAGAGAAGCCGAGATGATAACAGGAAGGGTCTCATTCTCAGCTAAGTAAGCGTATTTAAGGTGAGATAGCAATAGCTTTAGTTTGAGTGTTGGAGGCGAAACGATTGAAGGTAAAATTGGTGAAATTGTCTCAAACTCGAAGGATTCCAACAGAGGTTCAAAACGAGTGTAAGCAACCGAGTCGGATGGTTCAGTTAACTCATCCGAAAATTCAAAGGATTCAAACTCAGGTGGTGATGGTTCAAGATCGTTCGAGAAAGTGAAACACTCGTAATCATTATCAGGTGTGAAAGCAGTATCAGATTCAAGGAGGAATGCACTAGTGGCATCAAAATTGCTGTGATCGAACAGAAATTTCTCGAGCTCACAGTTCTCCTGGGTGATCTCTTGGATCGAGCAAATATCAAGTATATTAGCATTAGGTTCGGAGGGCTGATTCGCCAACTTAAAAATGTTGAGATCAATTGTCATGTTTCTAAAAGATAAGTTCATCGAACCATTTCGACAATTGATCACCGCATTAGAAGTTGCAAGGAATGGTCGACCGAGTATCACCGGAATTTGACTCTGGGGGTTAGCTATAGGCTGTGTGTCCATAACAATGAAATCAACGGGGAATATGAAGTCCCCTACTTCAATCAACACATCCTCTAACTCTCCCCTAGGATGGGTGATGGATCGGTCGGCCATTTGGAGAGTACAGTGTGTGGTTTTCAGCTCTCCAACGCCTAATTGCTCATATACTGAATAAAGAAGCAGGTAACACTGGCACCAAGATCTAAAAGTGCGCGGTTGATGTTCTTATCCCCAATAGTTATTGAAATTGTAGGACAGTCAGGGTCCTTTCGTTTTTGAGGTAAAGGTTGGGTAAGAGCATCACTTACTACACTAGCCAAGAAATCTTTCTTAGGTACCTGTGATTTCCTCTTCTTGGTGCATAAGTGCTTCAAAATTTTAGCGTAAGAAGGGACTTGTTGGATTGCATCCAAGAGGGGTATGTTAATGCCAACCTGTTTAAATAACTCCACAATCTTCTCCATTTGTGGAGTTTGTTTATTGGATCTCAACCTGTTTGGAAATGGAACATTTTGAAAATTTGTTAAGTCCAATGTTTGTGGAGGAGATTGCGGAGTTAGAACGGATCCCAGTGTTGGTGTTTTCATGGAGTGAGATGTGGGTCCGTTCGGAGTAGTAGAAGAATTAGAGCCTTGTGAATAATGGAGAACAGGCTCTGAAGATGAAGAAGAAGAAGAAGCGGCGGATGGGGTGTCATCATTAGTGCCCACATTATTGTGCAACATCCTTCCAGATCTCAATATAGTCACGACACTAACATTATGGTTTTGTTGTTCATGAGCAACATTTGCGTTTTGTGGGTGACCAGGATTTGGCAGTGGTTGAGATGGAAGCTTCTCTTTCTCTCGCTCGCTTAAAGCAGCATTCAGTTGTGTAATCTGGGCTTCAATGGTTTTCATACTTTGCCTATGTGATGCAGTGTGTTGCACCAAAGACTGAATGGAAGACTGGATGTTGGCTGAGGATTGTGTGGATTGTTTTAAAAACGCCTCCAGACTTCGTTCTAGCGAGGAAACCTTATCGTTATTTGGTGGAACAAAATTGTTTTGAGGAAAAGAGTTGTTGGGTGCAAAATTGTTCATTTGATTTTGGTAAGGTTGGGGATGGAAAGGTTGCTGATATTGAGTTTGTTGAGGGGCTTGTTGTTGAGGAGGAGGCCTCTGGAAATTGTTGTTGCCTTGGAATTGTTGTTGATTTTGATTCCAAGCAAAATTGGGGTGGTTGCTCCAACCAGGATTGTAAGTTGAAGAGTATGGATCATTTCTTTATCTTTGCTGAATGGCGGCATTGACTTGATCCTGTCCTTGAGCTGGTGGGTTGTAAGGACACTCTTCGGTCAAATGGGACGGATCCGAACAACAAGCGCATATAGTGCGAGGGGGTAAAGCGGAGGCAGGAGAAGGCGATGAGAATTTGCTCTCAATTGCTTCTAGTTTTCGTTTAATTACTGCCATTTCGGCTTTCATTGCAATTGACATATCAAGTTGATGAACGCCAGCTCTAGACTGACCGGATGAAGTAGATGAAGTGGACAAAGCGGTCTGTCTAGTGCTTTCCCACTGAAGCGTTTGTTCAGCAAGATCGTCGAGAAATTGCCAAGCTTCCTCGTTTGATTTGGTTAGGAAGTGACCTTGACAAATGGTTTTCAGCAACTGCTTAGTTGCATGGTTCAGTCCTTCGTATAAAGTTTAGCAAAGTTTTCATCTCTCAATACCATGATTAGGGCACTGAACAAGAAGGTCTTTAAATCGTTCGAAACACTTCCAAATAGGTTCGGAAGGAAGGTGGGAAAATTGGTTAATTTCATTATGAATTCTCGCGGTCTTGTGATGTGGGTAAAACTTTTTAAGAAATGCCTTAACAAACTCTTCCCAACTGTTTATAGAATGCGATGCTGTACTATATAGCCACTTTTCAGCTAGGTCACATAATGTGAAGGGAATAACTCGTAGTCTTATAGAATCGTCAGACAGTTGGGTGGTCTTCATCATTGCACAAACATTCTGGAATTTGTTAATGAAGATAGAGGCATCTTCGGATTCCAGCCCGTGAAATTTGGGCAACATATTGATGAAGTGGGGATTTATTTCGAAATTATCCCCATTTGCCGGCGGGAGTGAAAGACAAGTAGGAAGTGCGGAGCGGGTGGGATAGAAACGATCCTGGAGCGCGATTCGCTGTGGTGCTTCAACATGAAGGTGTTGTGGGTTATTCGCACCTAATTGAGGCGGAATTAGTCCCGAAGTAGGTAAAGGGTTGTTAGGATTGAATCCTGATATTTCCTTAGAAGATGATGAATGTGAAGATGAAGGTAAAGATGAAAAAGAAGTGGAGAGAGTTTCGACTTCGGAGTCGAACGCGTCGTCAGTAGCGACTAACGAGACATGGACTAAACGGACGCTAGTGTCCCTAGTCCAACCGGACATACACTAAACGAGATGTAGTGTAGTCAAATGTAGAATGTGGGGGTAAGAAAACGTCAATGGGGAAATGTGAATGAAGGTTGGGTGCAATGGAATTCTAGCGACAAATGGCAAGTTTATGTAAAAGTTTTGTTTTGTATTTTTTTATAAAGAGTTTTGCAACAGATTTTGTACGGAACTACGACACACTTTCAAGCAATCACAATTTAAACATGCACAATCAAGCCTAAAGTTAGGGTCTCCTAAGTCAACTAGACTGCTCCTAACTGGTCCAAAGCGACAAGTTGTGAGATATCCCTCAAATCGCCTCTTCACCACCAATTGTGGCCAGGTAAGCACAAGTGAAGAAAGGAGGGTTCCGCTCACGAATCAATGTGAGACGGGACTTTTAAAATTACCTTTCTCACTTGTCTAGCTTAGGCACCACAAAGTCAGGTATAGATAAACGACCGAATGACCACAACCTTCCTCTGTCCTAATGAGCGCGACAGTCCTTAATTGGCTGAGTCTAGATATTTTTTAATTAGCTCAAGGGTGATGCATATGCATTTTTGTGATTTCTCAGGTCTTAGGAAGGGTAATGAAATCCCCACTCAATCTTGATTGGTGTTATAGCCCCTTAGATTCCGTTTTAAATATGCAAAGCAGTTAACACACAAAATCTAAAACACTTGCTAAAAAC
Organism: Agapanthus africanus; assembly: GCA_030015575.1. Lineage (NCBI taxonomy): Eukaryota > Viridiplantae > Streptophyta > Magnoliopsida > Asparagales > Amaryllidaceae > Agapanthus > Agapanthus africanus. Next base: position 171,479,880 of record CM057337.1, on the reverse strand, counting down.
TTTTTTATTTGCGGCGCAAAGAATCCTGCACAAAAATGATTTATTGGAGAGGGAGAAGAAGTTTTGCGCAAAGAACCCTACAGGAAATTTTTTTAGTGGAGAGCAGAGGGTAGGAGAGAAGAAAAGAAATACCCATAAATAATTCTGGACTGCCGACGTTAGCAAACTACCGCGGATCCGCGGTTAACTGCTTGAATCTGCGGCGGTTCCGCGGTGGATCAGTCGGTTCAGAGCTTCAAAATTTTTCTCTGTTCTAATTTTGTTATCTCCTGTCTGTTCAGATTTTTTGTTTCTTGATTTGTTCACTGGGCTTGCTCCAGATCTGAATCAGTCCGTCTTCTTTTCCTGCACAATTCACACAAAAACCGATCAAAAATAACAAGATGATTTTTTATGTATTTTCTTTTTTCCTTTCAATTTTTATATTTTTTTATTTAATTAACCCGAAACTACAAAAAGAAAATAACTACCATTTCCCCGGCAACGGCGCCATTTAATTGATGTGCTATTGTGTGCGTGCGTTTTTAAAATTAAGATTATGAATACCGCAATCAAGACGGTGTCGCTTGGTAGCTAGCCGGTTGAGTACGGGTCGGTCCACAGGAAAAAGGTGTTGTTTTCTTTAAGTTCTAACGAGTTAAGTACTATTTTTGGTAGGTTTTGTGTTAAAATTTAAGAATGAGATTCAATTGATTTAAATTCTTGTTAGGGTTAGGATTAGATTAGTTTGGAATAGGGATTCTACTCACTGCTTTTAATGCCCTAGTTAAGAATTTATGTGTTAAGGTAATAGTCAACAAAGGAGATTAGCACGACTAGGAAGAAACGTAGTTTCTTCATTTTGGTCCTTGTCCGTCCTTTCTTGACTCTTAGGCCTAACCTCCGGTTAATTCAACCACAACCGGTCTAACTAGGGAATTACCGCTATCATGTAGGATAGGGTGCCGTAGTGAGCAGTGTGTGGTTACATTAACTAGAGTCCTAATTAAATTATATGGGCAAGGAAAGGAGTGAGAGAGATTTCCCTCTCTCAAACCTTCCCTATCCTAACCCTAACAAGTGAGGAATTACTCACTCATTAGGAAATTAATGATACAATTCATTTTTATAATTTTATTTTAAAAGACTATCTAAGTTGCAGATAATAAAAGAACAGATAAAAAAAATTGCTAGTAATAAATTGCAGATAAAAATGCAAGATAGAAAAAGAAAGCTTACTTTATTGATGACCTCTTCAACGATTACTAGGAAATTAAAATTTTAAATCTACAAATTAAAAAGAGGCATACCAAATTAGGTTTCGGCTTTCCTATTTATAGATAGGAGAAACCCTAGGTTTTACATCTGATCCATATTTGAATTTACAAGACCATCCTAAGAAATCCGGGTCAAAGCACCGACACCCACCGACACGTGCACTGACATGTGCACTGCACGGCCGCGGAACCGTGGCAGAAAATCCTGTTTGGCCGCGGTTCCGCGGCCGTTTGGTGGGCTCTTGGGTTCAATTCTTCAGTGATGCTTCATGTTTATTTTTCTTTGTTTTTTCTTCACTTGGTTCCTCAAAATCTTTTCTACTTTCTTCCAGATTTCCAACTGTGCAGAATTATGTGGACTTTTACCGCGAGCTTCGCATTGAAGTCTTGATTCTTGTGCTACCTTTGTGTTTTGTGCATTGAACTTTCTACTGATCTTCATTTGTTCCTTGAATTGGTAGGCGGCATCATATGGATTCATCTATTGTTGGTCGTAGTCTCACATTTGTAGCGTCTTTTCATGAATTTCACTGTAATGATCTGAGAACCTATAACCTGCAACTATTTAGTAGACATGGATCAAAAACACCTATTTATATGTAATATGAATAAGAATGGGGGATATAATATTGCAAAATTCTAATATGAACAAAACCCTAGGCTAGGTGCTGAGGAAATCCCAACACTACACGGAGCTATAGAAGTGAAGGACCGGTCTTCAAAGGTTGTATTCCATATTCACTTAGTAGTAAAATAGTTTACACATTGTATTGTCTAAATCTTTAGGTAAGATTCTAGGGTTAGGATTGTTTTGTACGGCAAATTTTTGAAAATGTCATGGACGATGCCTCCCGAAACCTTGCTGTCGTGCCAAGCAATCCTCCAGTGGTATCAGAGCTAAGCTAGAGATTTAAACGATGTTTGTAGAATTACGAAACTGAAAAACTCCGAAACACCCGATACACAAATCCAGTTTCTGTCGAAATTTTAAAGTCGTCGAAATTTTTTTAAACAACTGCAAAATGTTATATGAGATGTAACATGAACACAGTACAAAATTCACCCCCCCTGCCGGATATTAGCCGGCCACATGAGCATCAAAACCGGCCTGCTCGGTTTTAGGTTGGAGTTTAGGGTTGAAATTTGTACTGTGTTCCAGTCTCTGGGTTTTGGTGTTTCAGGTATTGTTTGTTTTTGCTAAATTTGCATGTGATGTTAACTTTCTGCAAAGGCAACTCAGAGTGTTTCGTAATCGTAATTCTAATAGTATTTTGGGCTATTTAGACGGTGTTAAAAAGTTCAAACGGATATCAAATACCCACTTTAACCATTGCCAGAAATTTTTCCAAGAGTTGGATTTTTTCCGAGTTAAAGAACATTCAAAAATCATGCAAGTAATGCGGTGGACCCTCTAGAAGAACAAAACCCTAACTCGATTCTATGACCGTAAGAACCGCCGCCAAACCCTAGGGTTTGCGGTAGTTCCATGGCTCCATAGGTGAGGCAAGGGTTGACCCTTCTACGGTTGGTCCATTGGTACTGTGGCATGTGATGAGTATTTTTAAACTGTGCTCAAGTGTTGAGCTTTTTGGGAAATTTTGGATATTTGTTGATTCGATCGGAATGTTTAACGTCATCTAGCTTTTTTTGGAATGTGATACAACATGTGGAATTCATATAGTTAGGCATGAAATCCAAAGTATGTGATATTTTGGGTTTATGATGTCTAAGGTAATTGTGGATTCCAAATGTTGTAGTTTGACTCTGCGATCGTAAGTGTAATATGTGGGGTATCACCGTTTCCGTTGCTATATGTCAACGACAATTGTGATATGCATATTTACATACGTTGATGACATGTGATGTTATGTGTTGCTGGGATATGTTATATTGAATCGTCGTGTTTTGAATAGCTGGGAGTTTTATGTGAGACGAGAGTTTTTATTTTCATTCATGTAAAATTAATTGTATATAATATTCTTTTATTGGGGCATTTCCGGGTTGAGAATGATGTCACCATTATTGTATATTATTTACTTTTCCGCATTTGGATAGACCCAATGTGCGGGGCACAAGTAACCGGGTTCTAGAGTCCAGTGGGAGACCATCTCGAGGAGTCGAGACCGGGCTCCTAACTCTAGAATTGGTAGGGTTGCTTGCCGCTCTTGTAGGGGTCTAGAGATATGGATTTAGCTATTCATTGTGACCGTGGAATCCATGTTTTATACTGGCTTAAATTAAAACACGGAATTCCTAGTATATCTAATATTTCATATGTTATCTTCTGTTGCTGATATTCTGTGTGATCACTTTATATGTCTGAGACGAATGCTTTATTATTGTATATATGATATATCATAAACGTTGCTTATGTTTTGCACCCGCGCTAGTCCCGCCTCGCTATGCCGTTAGTTAAGTAACCTAACGGTGCATAACAGGACACTGTGGCGAATACGGATGGCATAAGCGTACGTTGTATTTTCTATTCTTCTGTGATGCTTAGGAAGAATAAATCATGGGAATTCATTAATGAGATTAATGAAAAGAAAAGAAACCTAAGAGATGTTGTAGAATCATATTTTCAAAAAGGGTAGCTCTAGTTTTTTCTTTGCATAGCGGTATTCCTTGTAGAATATCCAGCACCTCATTCGATGAGGAAAGAGCCGAGATCCCTTCACCGGGAGTGACCTATTTAGCGAAACTAGCAGATGCTACAACCTACTAGATTTTGTCTTTTGATTGCTTCTTTTAGTTCTTGCTTTGCATAGCGGTATTTATGAAATATCCTGCACCTTATTCGATAAGGAAAGAGCCGAGATCCCTTCACCGGGAGTGACCTCTTTAGCAAAACTAGTAAAAACCCTCAAAAACACTCCTTTTCAAAAATCACTGGTTTCTACAACTACATCAAGTTCATTACGCTCATGGTTTTTAAAACTTGGGTAGCTCTCCGTCATTTTAGATAAGGACTGTTTAGTATTCGTGCTGCGTTTGTTGGCATTTATCAAGGCGTAGTGTGTGGTAGCTGAATGGTGCTTATCTGCTTAAGCATGTGATGCGATTGGATTAGGCTAGTCGTACAACCTTGTTGGCCCTTGTCAAGGGTCGTGCGTGTGGGTTTAATTCAATCAGGAAATGACGGGTTGAACTTGACTAGCATCCTATGGTTTGTTGGCCTTTGTCAACGTCATAGGGCGTTAGGGGCAAAAATATTATCGGCAATTTCATGTGTTGGAATTTGCAATGAGATTGCATACCTTCTATGAGATAGTTGGATCCTGATACCCACTGTGAGTAAGAGTTACACTCGGGAGAGTTTTGCACTTTACAATTAGCTAACTCATTAGGTGTCTAGAAAGGTGTCAACGGGGCTACGCCTATGGGAAAATGAGGTTTATTCTAATTAGGTTCGTGCGAAAGCACGGGAAACCTCCCTCAGAAGTACCGGCACTGGCCTGGCTGAACGGTTAGCGAAGTTGTAGAATGCAATTAATCCTGGCTAAATTTTCTTTTTAAGGTTTGAAGGAAAATTTGATAATAGCAGTAGGAGACATCGATTAGATAAGATAAATAGCCAATCTGATCTTTGCAAGAGCATACACTAAGTGTATTCTTCTCTCTCTCTCTCCAGGTAGCGACCATGTCAGGCCTTAATCAAGATAATAATATGGATGTATTGACTGAACCCGCTTGTTATGCTGAGCAGGGGAACGTTGGTTCCACTCCAACTTATAATTGTTATAAGTCTGAGAAGGAAATAGGAAAATATCCGAATTTCCACGCCACCCAAACGAAGAATGAGCATATTGATGCATCTTCTTCGGGTGTGTTAGTTACCCAGAACTGTTTCTCAGTACACTCTACGTCATGGGTATTATATACTGGATCGGGATCCCACATATGTAATATGTTACATGGGCCAAGGAAAGTTAAAGAACTTGGAGTAGGTGATCATTCCGTATAAGTAGGGAATGGTGCAAATGTTGCAGCCAAAGCAGTTGGCGAATATCACCTTGTATTACCAAATGGTAATACATTGATTCTGAACGAATGCTATTACATACCGACTCTGATATTCGATCTTATATCAGTTTCTTTATTAAGTAAAGAAGGATATAATTTTGTAATACAGGATAATGTTATGAACATCTTTCTGAATCAAAAGTTGATTGGATCAGGCTCGTTAAATAATGACATATACATTCTAAATCAAACCACAGTTCTTAACGTACAAAACACACACAAGAGGAAGAGTTCAGAAATGAACGAATCCTTCTTGTGGTATTATAGACTAGGACATATTAATGCGACACGACTAGTTAAGTTACATAAGGATGGATATTTGAATCCATTCGAATTATCATCTTATGAAACTTTCCATTCATGTCTCAAAGGAAAGATGACCAAAACTCTGTTTACTAGATACGGAGAAAGAGTTACGGAACTCTTAGGACTGATACACAGTGATGTATGCGGTCCCATGTCTACACATGCCAGAAATGGTTCTTCATACTTCATTACATTCACTGACGATCTCTCAAGATACAGACATATGTTCTTGTTGAAACAAAAGTCTGAAGCTTTTGAGAAATTCAAAGAACATAAGCATGAAGTTGAAGAACCAGTCGGGTAAAAGTATTAAAATCCTTCGATCTGATCGAGGAGGAGAATACTTGCGCAATGAATTCCTGGACTATCTAAAAAATAATGGGATTCTCTCTCAGCTTACTCCTCCGTATACACCACAGCACAACGGTGTATCAGAATGGAGGAATCGCACCCTATTGGATATGGTGCGCTCTATGATGAGCACCGCTGAGTTACCTATTTCCTTTTGGAGTTATGCGCTTGAGACGGCTGCATACCTATTGAATCAAGTTCCATCTAAATCTGTACCTACCACACCATATGAGATATGGAGTGGGAAGAGACCATGTCTTAAACGAGTTATGATATAGGGTTCTCCTATGTCAAAAGGCAAAATCCGGACAAACTCGAGGCACGGTTAGTTCTTTGTAAGTTTGTAGGATATCCTAAACATTCACATGGATATCTTTTCTATCATAACGAGGAATAAAAGGTGTTTATTTCTCGACATGCCACCTTTTTAGAAAAGGAATTTCTTGCAAAAGAAATTAGTGGCGATGAGGTAGAGCTGGAAGAAGTTCTAGCAGTACAAACTACAACTGAAGATTTAGTGGAACCAGAGGATTCGATAGTTCCTAACGAACCTCATCCTCTCCGCCGATCTAGTAGGGTTCCTTATCCACCTGAAAGATACTACGGTTTCCTCATAGACGGTGGGAGCGAGGATTGCATCATGGTTGATGATGACCCAACTAGTTTCGAGTAGGCCATCACGAGTGGGGACTCTGTGAAATGGCTGGATGCAATGCGGTTTGAGATAGAATCCATGTACACCAACAAAGTATGGACTTTGGAATTTGCTCCTGAAGGGGTAAAACCCATCGGGAGCAAATGGATCTTTAAGAAGAAACTTGGCGTAGATGGAAAAGTTGAGACTTTCAAAGCTAGACTTGTTGCAAAAGGTTTTCGTCAATGACCATGTGTGGACTATGATGAAACCTTTTCTCCAGTGGCTATGCTTAAGTCCATCCGGATCCTGCCTGCCATCGCTACATACCATGACTAAAAAACTGGCAAATGGATGTTAAGACTGCCTTTCTAAATGGTGATTTAGAAGAGTGCGTGTATATAACTCAGCCAGAGGGCTTCGCGGACAGTGGGAGCAGTGGGAAGGTGTACAAGCTGCTTAAATCTATCTACGCGTTAAAGCAGGTATCGTGGAGTTGGAACATCTGTTTTGATGTGGTAGTCAAAGAGTTTGACTTCATCAAAAATGTAGATGAACCTTGTATATACAAAAGGTGGCAGAGAGTAAGGTTGTCTTCTTCGTATTGTACGTGAATGACATACTCTTGATAGGAAATGATGTTCCTATGCTGCACTCGGTCAAGCTCTTCTTATCACATAGATTCTCAATGAAAGATCTAGGTGATGCCTTCTACATCTTGGGGATTAATATCTATAGAGATATATCTAAACGGATACTGGGATTGTCCCAATCCAGGTACATTGACACCATAATAAAGAGGTTTAGTATGGAAGAATCCAAGCGTGGGAATCTACCCATGATAACAGGACTCACTCTCTCCAAAGAGATGTCTCCCAAGACTGATTTGGAGAGAGCTCGCATGCAAGAGATACCCTATGCTTCGGAAGCAGGCTCTATCATGTATGCGATGTTATGTACGAGACCTGATGTAGCATACTTACTAAGTGTAATGAGTAGGTATCAAGCAGATCCAGGAGAGAGTCACTGGACAGCTTTGAAGAACATTCTCAAGTACTTGAGAAGGACTAAAGAGATGTCCTTGGTGATTGGTAACGGTGAACTCCAAGTGGATTCCTTTACCGATTCGAGCTTCCAGAGTGATAAGGATGACTCTAAATCGGTCTCGGGATTTGTCTTTACCCTCAATGGAGGGGCGGTTTGTTGGAAGAGTTCTAAGCAGGAAACCGTGGCAAACTCGACGATGGAGGCTGAATACATCGCTGCCAACGATGCTGTCAAAAGGTTATTTGGATGAAGAAGTTCATAACTGAACTTGGAGTGGTTCCATCCATTGAGCATCCAATACCTTTGTATTGCGATAACAATGGAGCAGTGGCCTTGGCCAAGGAACCCAGGTCCCATCAGCGATCCAGGCATATTCTGAGGCGGTATCACTTGATCCGGGATTTAGTTGATCACCGGAAGATCAAGGTCAGGAGAGTTGACACGAAGGACAACATGGCGGATTCACTCAAAAAGGCCATACCCCAAATACAATTTGAGAGACTCTTCGGGATGTTGGGTATGAGATACTACAACAACTGGCCTTAGTGCAAGTGGGAGATTGTTAGTTATATGTATGCCCTAGAAGCCATTATTGTACATGTGATGTATATTATAGTGGATGCTTGGATATATATAGGGAGGACTTTCTTGCTCGATATGATAGTATACTATCTGGTTGCACTTTGTCTTAACATGTTGACTTGTATATGTGATACTGTCTTGCTCTTACATGTTGATAAAGTCTTTAGGATGTGTACTTGACTACTAGGACTATGATGGAGATCATACTAGTGGGGCCAAGGGTAGTCTATGAGTACACCCTAAAATTGTTCCTAGTCGAGGGTGTATCGAGACAGGGTATCGATATTCCAGAGTAGACTAGTGTATACGCTTCTTGACCCATATGATGGGTGATGGATGATCCCACATCCATTAGTGTTTGACATCAAAGATGGTATACGGGTGCTCAGTGGAGACTGGGTACACTAAACGGACTCGCCGAGAACTCCTAGCTGGTATTATACCTATCGTCAGATAGCAGTTCTCTGGTGACACTATTACAGGTTAGTCTGTAGACCCGAGATCGTCATAGAGTCTTGTGTGATTCCCACTGTGCTTTGTTTTCCACCTTACCACGTTCAAGAGGACGTGCAAAACAATGGCTTTTCGGTACAGTCCCGAGTCACATGGTGGCAATGAGCGATAGGAGGGGATTCGTCTCTCCCGGTATTGAGGGTTGATGTTGCGCTGTGTTCGATTGGCCATAACGATAAGTCCCTGGCCAGGGCTGCTACGGAGATTTATTGATAAGTGTTATCAGTAGTTTCTCGACCCGTTTTGAGCCTTACATCGGCATGACTTATCGGTTACTAGGTTCTGACGTTTACCACCCCTTAACTAGATATGCGACATACCAGACAAAGAGACCGGACTGTACGGTAGTGTTACTGACCGGCTTTTACAGGAGAAAGAGCATGCTTGCTTGTTGATCTTCTGATCGCTCAATACCCGGGTAGCCGTTATGTCCATCTTGTACCGCTTACGGCTTGTGGCTGCTTTATGTGATCATCACCTACTGCTGGCGTATTGACGAGTCTTTAGATTCCTACACAGAGGTTTCACTGGCCTAGGCAAAACGAAGTAGGAGCATATATATGATATGTGCAGGACCAAGATTAATACGAGTATGTGATACCGTATTCTATTCTCGCGATATAAGGTATCGATCGGTTATATGAGATATAGCCGGATTATCGAATCAAGTGTTGAATCGATAAGTCGATACTGTATCAGTCGGTTATATGAGAAATATAACCGGGTTATCGAACCAAGTGTTGATTCGATAAGTTGATACAAATAATATTAGTCGGTCATATGATATATAGCCGAATTATTAAATCAAGAGTTGATTTAATGATTTAATGTATAATTATATATTTGATATATTAATTTACATTAACTAATATTAGCTCACTTAAGCATTTCTTTTTCTCACATGTGCACACTTAATATATTGTGATATATATCAATTGTGTTTTATTTATGTGTCGTGGTTGATGATACATGCAACATGGGTGTATGAGACTTACACCATGATAATGATAATGAAGGGTTTATTTATTTAGTGTAAATCAATTATTAGTTGGATAATTGTCACATGGCATGAAGCTTGTAGAAGCTTGGAGTTCCATTAAATAGTCCTCTAGTTTTGTCTTATACTAGATATTTGTTAACCCAACCATTATCTAAACTCATGGTTAAGTCTCTACATGAGATATATTAGATATTTTCTCACCTATGGTTGACATTCACTCTCTCATCCATTATTTGCTTCATCTTCCTGAAGCTCAAGAGAGAGCTCTCTAGGTTTTTGAAAGGAGCTTAAAATTAGTGAGAAAAGTAATTCTAAAGTGAGCAAAAATCCTACTGCATCATCCTCTACTAGATTAGCAATTTAGTTTAGGGTGTTAGCTTCACTAATCCCACATTAGTGAAGAGGGTAGCTTGGGTTAGTGTCTCCTCGACGTAGATCATCTTCGGCCTTGAAGACTTCGTGCAAGCTCGTTGCTTTCTTCTTGTAGAGCCACTCTAGAGTCCGCAAGACCACTACTTGGAGCAAAGGGACTACTACACGGAGTTATAGAAGTAAAGGACCGGTCTACAAAGGTTGTATTCCATATCACTTAGTAGTAAAGTAGTTTACACATTGTACTGTCTAAATCTTTAGTTAAGATTCTAGGATTAGGATTGTTTTGTACGACAAATTTTTGAGAATGACATAGACGATGCCTCCCGAAACCTTGTTGTCGTGCCAAGCAAGCCTAGGTCAAGTGGGCCCATGCCCAAGTCGAGTCCCGCGACCGGCCTTCCCCTTGCCCAAATGAAAATTATGTAATAAATAATTTTGATTTAATTTTTATGAATAAATGTAAGGAAAATGGGTATAAAACCAAATTTTTGTAAAGCCCATACCTCATGTGCAAAAGAAATAAGCACACGAGATATGGGATGGGAAAAATGCCATTTTGTAAATCTCAATGGGCTATATGTAAACTTATAAGCCAAAATTATAATGAAATAAGAGAACAATTCATTCCCCTAAAAAAATTTAGGGTTTTATGCCTCCTTCTCTTTCCTTAAAGTTCTAAATCTTCTTCTTTTTTGAATTAAATCAAGAGTTTAATTCTTATTCTTCCAAAAAGAAATAGTTTTTCACCATAAAACCCTTAAAGGGAAGCTCGGATCTCCCATCAAATCTCTAAAAGGTGAGATTTTTTAAATCTCACCCCCTTTTCTTCAGGATCCAGACAACATAGAGGAGGAAAAAGGAAATCCATCTCCAAAAATCCTACTTTAGGAAGATCCAAGGTTCAAGAGAAGATCCATGGCTCAAGGGAGAAGAAGGGGGTCCCTTTTCATCATCTCCGAAAATCTCTTGGGAGTTTAATTCCGAACAAGAATCACTTCTTTAGGAGTTTAACTCCAAACCAATCTCTGAATCACTTCTTTAGGAGTTTAACTCCAAACCAATCTCTGAGAAGCTCAAATCCAAGATCCAAATTATCAAAGGAGTTGAACCCCAAAAATCCAGATCTTTTAGGAGTTTAATACCACAAAAGATCCATTTTTAGGAGTTTAACTCCAAAAGTCACTCGATAGTTCAATTCCTAGTTCGGGGGCTAATCCCCGTTTTTCCGTGGGCGCTTAGCGCCTACGTGCAGGGCGCGTGGCCCGCCGGCTCCCGACGCCCGAGGGCCGGCTACGTGGCCCCCCGGCGCCGGCGCGCCGGGCACATTGCCCGGGTGCGCCCGCGCCCACGCGTTGCTCATGTGACCCGTGCCGCTCATGCATCCTTAAGACGCTCCTCACCCCTCTTTTTCCCTCACGCTACACACTCAAAACATGTCCCCCATAAACTCTGTGAGCCCCCCGATACATCTTTCAAAACATAACACACACACTGCATATTGAGTTCGCATGACTAGTTTTACCCGTCAATCGGAGGTTCCCTTACTCCAAAAGCGAGGGGTAATTAACGACAGCTTAGTTCATGGCTGCCGGTGTAAGTTGATGTCGCACACTCCACAGGATTTGTAGAGAGACGGAATTTACAAAAAACAATTTTAAAGCAAGCAATATTGACTAAATTTCCAAGATCTACTATAAGCCCTAGCTCGCTAGACTAACAAAGATTCTAATATACTGTGAAGTGATTTATACCTTTGTGTTCAAGTCCTTCGGGTCTTCTTATCCTCTTCTTAAGCTTCTTGTTTGTATAGATTGAGCTTGGTCGTCGGCTTCCTTGTGTCAAAAAAGATCCATCTGAGAGTCTATAGTTTAAGCTCTTACCTCTAAATTGAGGTAACTAAATTACCTAGTTTGCTAATCTAGGCAACTTAGACGATGTAGAGAGTTAATTGAACTAATTTATCTCAATCATCCTAGAATTCTCAACACATGAGAGTGTTTAGGGTTTGAGAAAGAAGAAGAGAGAGAAAAGGAGGAATGAGAATGTTAAATGAAGAATGAGATGAAGAATGGCTAAGTGTTGATATCTATGAAGCATATCTTTTCAATAATAATAATAACAATAATACAACCATGCTTCAATAGTCATCCAAAGTAGCCATGCTTCAACCATGCTTTAATAACACCTCATTTCTCCACCTTATTATCCATTTGAATAAATGGATTAATCATAAATGATGTGTCTTCTTCTAGAAGCACTTTTGTGAAAATACAAGAATACCTCTCACCGTATATACATACCTGTATTCACACCACGATTATCAAGAGATAAAAATAATCCAATATTATAATACTAGAATACGGCTTAATCCTAAGCCCGCTAGTATTATCCGTTCGATCAAAAATACGTGTAGCTAGTACAAGTATACGATCAAAACCCTGCACGTAAAACCATACGACCTCTATATTGTTTCGCCTGAACCAGGGAACCCTCTGTGTGGGACTCTAAAGGCTCGATAGTACGCTGGTAGTGGGTTTAACCTCAAGCACGTCAGTGGCACTAGCTGTATGTAACGGCTACCCACGTATCTGTCGAAAAGAAGGCCGATGAGCGAACTCGTCCGAACACCTACAGAGCATGTCCATGACAATCTCTGTACAGTCCGGTCTGTTCGTTTGAGAGTATCGCATGCTGGATCTAGGGGGTGGAAAACGTCATACCCCAAATAACCTGACAAGTCATGCTGATGTGGCTCAAAACCATTCGAGAATCTACTGATCTAACTATCTGTAATTATCAATCCGCCATGGTCAGAGACTTACGGTGTTGGCTAACAGAACACAGCGCGACATCGACTCCTTATACCGGGAGAGACGAATCCCCAACAATTGTTCGCTGTCTCCATGTGGCTCGGGAATGTACCCCACAAAAACCTGTTTTCACGACTTAGTAGATCCGTGGTAGGATAGTAATCAAAGCACAGTGGGAACTAACAAGAGACAAATGACGACCTCAGGTCGACAAACTATCTGTACTCATGTCACCTGAGAACTGCTATCTGACGATAGGTATAATACCATCTAGCTAGTTCTCGGTGAGTCCGTCCAGTGTACTCACCCCCAGTGAGCACCTGTATACAATCTTAGGTGCATCACGCCAATGGCTGCGGGACTAACTATCGCCTCTCGTCAGAGTCTAAAAATGTATACACTAGTCTACTCTTGAATATCGATGCCCAATCTCGATACTTCCACGACTAGGGACATTTAAGGATGCGCTTATTGACTACCCAGCTCCCATAAGTATAATTGCCATCATAACGCTGGTAGTCAAACAAGGATCCTAAGGGATTTATCAACATGTATAAGTGATATGAAATAACAAGAAAAACATATCACATGTTAAGATAAAGACAAACCAAATAGCATACTATTATATTGAGCAAGATTTTCCTGTACATACATATCCCTAGCATCCTATTCAATGAAGACCTCTAAAACATACACATCCAACAGCCCGAGATTCAGATCCCTACAATCAATAAACCCCAGCCTACCCTAGGCAGGGGGAATCTGTATACTCCTGACAAGCGACGTGTATCCCTATCTCAATGGGGTGACAAAAAAACCATACAGTGAGGTGGTACCTTAGGATTTAATCCTATCATAACAGGTGTTCATGTGTCTAACACATGAGGCGCTGCCCTAAGATTTAATCTTATCAGAATAGACATTCACGTGTCTAACACATGAGGCGCTGTCCTAGAATTTAATCTTATCAGAACAGGCATTCGCATGCTTTGAATGCAGGAGGTCACGTGTTTAACACGTGAGGTGCTTCCATATTTTTTATGAGGGAACAAATGTCGCTCACCGTTGTTCTCACATGGCTTGCACGTGGATGCAATAGTATCCAGCCTTTAAGCCGTCGTATCCACCTCGGGATATGAGGAATTTGAATCGACTCTATCTTTTTATAAATAGGGCATTAAGCTCTGGGCGACAGCTGCGCCTTCATCTCTTCTTTTTCTATGAGAATTTTATTCTCCATTAGAGTTTAGCTCTGTCGTGAAGCTTAGTTCTTCATTTTTCCATAAATCTGCTATGTAGACTCACTCTGCCAAACTTTTCTTGGTAAGCAACTTTTTCAACAGAGCTTAGCTCCTGCATTTAAAACATTATTCTTCAGTAATTTTGGAGTTCAACTCCACTTTGGTCACAGAGGCTCTCGTATATTCCCTTTGGGGATTTCTTGAGATTTTTGACTTCATTTGTTGTCATAGAACTTAGTTCTGATTTTTTTGATTTTAGATCATATCCCCTTTGGGGATTTTCTGATGTTTTGACTTCATTTGTTATCATAGAACTTAGTTCTGATTTCAATTTCAGATCATCTCCCCTTTGGGGATTTCTTGATTTCTTTTAATTCAACAGAGCTTTGCTATGATAATCTTAAATATAAAATCCCCCATTTGGGGATTTTTAGGACTTAACTCCACTTTATTTTATAGAGCTTGGCTATGATTTCAATCATTTTTCCCCTTTAGGAAAATTTTGGTATTTTATACCATTCATAATACTAAACAGAGCTTATCTCTGAAAAATTTTATTATTAAAACTAGCATTAGAGAATCTTTTTAGATTTCTCTGCTGGTCACATGTTCCAATTATTAATGAGCCACCATTTTGATTTTGTGGGGTCCACTAATTTTTGGTGTTAGTGATTCTAGCACTTCCTTCTAATTTTCCACCTGGTTTCTTTTTATATACCATGGCTTTGATTTTCTACTTCCCTTATGTTCGTTCAGAAAGTGCTTTCGCTGATATTCCCACTGATCGTGAAGTCCTTGCTTTGATTTAGAACCACAATCTGGAACAGAAATCCCTTCAATTATGGGGAGCATGGTATAGTGATTGATCGTGAAAAAGTGTTTTGTAAATAACCGCAATCAAGACGGTGTCGCTAGTAGCTAGCCACGATGAGTATGGGTCGTCCGCAGGGAAACGTGAATTTTTTTCTTGCTTTAGACGAGTTGATAAAAGAGACGGGTGATTGTTGTCGTTCTATTTTAATACGGATATAAAATTTATAATAAAAAGGCTTGAAGGATTCATAGGACTTAGTAGTTAATGGATGAATATTTAAAAATGACTTTTTTTAATCTTTTAATAGTTTAAAACTAGAGCGATAGCGACGATGCGGATTAGGGTTCTTGGGTGGAATTAGTGTTTCTCACTACCGACCCTTGTCCGTCCATTGATCACTATTCATATCAAGCCCTTAACAAAATAAGTGTTTAACCGTTCTCAAATCGTGGTCTTGACTATCAATAAATTGATAGCGCGCCCGATTAGGAGGTTAACATTTATTTTGTTAATATTTATAAACATTAAAATGGTAAAAAGAAGTTAAAAGATCTTTCATCCATTATTCTACCCTATCCTACAAACCCTAGCAAGCAAGGAATTACTCGCTCATGGTTAATAGTGATTTAGAAGAAAGGTTGAAGATGAAAGAAAGCATAATTAAGATGCAGAAAAGTAATATGTAAAGTAAATGCTGAAAAGTAAATACAAAAAGAATTAAAACAAAAACTACTTTTATTAATCAACTATTGCATTACAACTTCTTCTTAGAAAGTAGATTACAAGAACTCTAGTTTGCTCTAGATCTCTTTCTTTATTGAGCTAGATGAATAGAAGATTATGTGATCACTTGGATGATTTTGAATGCATAGCTCTTGGTCCTTTTTATAGTTCCTGTAAACAGAAACCCTAGATTTCATATGTAAGTAGATGCTGTTAAGATTAGATCCACAAAATCCCACATCGAACGGCCCATATCTGATCGCGGTTCTGCCGCATTGTGCCAAGTTTGGCCGTGGATCCACCGCATCCTATTAGAATTAGGTTTTGAGATTTCTTCTGGCTTTTTGTGTCGATATTTAAAGATCCTTTTGATGTATAGATTCTGAAAATATTGCTCTGAGTTTCTATCGTTGCTTGATTCCTCGATTTGCTTCTAAAATTTGGCAGATTCGGTTTTGATATGCCGATTTGACTTGGATCTCTTACTTGGATTTCATACCTGAGCTAATACTTGCACAATATCTCAAATCAAAGTGTTCGTAGCATATTATATTTTTGAGATATTATTCCAACCATTTAAAGGATATTAAATCTTAAGAATATTGATTAGGAATATCTTGCATGATTTACATATTTTAATTATTAATATTTCATTTAAATATTATATGCATATATTTTCCTAATTATATTAATTATAAATTTAGAAACATATGATAATAATCTTGTACAAATAAACCCATATATGTTCTTTATTTACAATTAACACCTTTTAGCACTTAACAATAGTAGGGAAAATGTTCATACAAATGTGTAATATTTTAGACTAATCAAATACCCCCAAACTTATCTTTGATCGTCCCGAGCAAACTAATTATTAAAGAGAAAAATAAAAACCTAACTAGCACACTTTTATAGGCAACCCGATTGCACTTAGCACGTGTAACATGCCTTTAAATCTCGAGGTGTCCCTAGTAGGAGGAGTGTTGTCTCCTGAGGGTTTTTAGCGGATTACACCCACATAATCCCATAATAAAAGAAAGAAGATGAAAGTTACATTCAAAGATAAGGAACTTATAAAAGAAAGAACTTGAAAATAAGAGTTTCAAACTATAATAGCTTTTTTGTTGCCATGAGCCATATCTTAATTGTCATGAAAAGTTATCAGAAATCACATCATCCCTCAATAAAATATCGCCTTTAGTCTTCCTACCTACCTTTCTTCCAAACATCGATCATATATCCCTACGTGTGTATAAAATACATCCCTACACTTAGAAAATTCAATTCAAACTATCATACTCTTATCCATCTTCCTTAGTACTTTTTAATTGGTGAATGTTTTATATGGAATTTCTCACAAATTTTTCATGCGATCGTTAATACTTCTTGAGGTACTAACCAATCGATCACCAAATGTGCTCATTCTTTTAGGCGTAATTAGCAATATTCTAGTCTTGCAACACTTAAGGCTTAGCAGTGACTCCCAAACCAGTTGGTCTAAGACAATAGGTGATAAGGTACCCTCGCTATATTTTTTTATGCTGCCTTAAGTAATTACAAAACTAGTGTTCATTTTTCTTCACCATTTATATTTTATGTGTCATTTATATTTTGTTTATATATATATATATATTTTTTTTTTCATACTAAGGCTTTTAGACAAGATCATTTCAAGGTATCCTATACTATCCCATGTTTCAAGATGTGTGCAAGTGCGTATAGTAGGGTGTCAACATTCAGAATTTTGGACTCAAGAATAGAGATTATTTTTCAGACTTATTTCTATCCATAGATTAGTGATTCCTTTCATCTTACTAACCTTAGGACAACAGCCCATGACTACTTATTTCTGGTTTTATTTTAAAACATCTAATTTTCTTGCTTTTCTTCAATCTTTTCCTATTTTTCATATGTATTTTTCACTTTCTAACTTTTATTTCCAAGAAATTTTCATTCATTCATTTTTTCATATATAGTTATAGTGCCTAGTGCGAAATGATATTTCAGTAAATACAAACCTCCTCCCCAAATCTGATCGTAGCAGTATCCTCATTGATGTTGTTCTTCAAGCGTATAAACCTGTAGACTTGGGTGGAGAATAATAGGGACAGAATAATAGTTAAATGAAAACTACCCCCAAATTTGTTCTTTAGCACGCACAGATATTCAGTTATATTTTTTTATACCCACCTCCATTCTTAGATGAAACGGTGTTACCGAAACATGAAGGTGAGGCGGAGGAAAATTAGTTGTGATAAAGCGGCTCCTGTAGGAATAGGAGCTCCTCCGATGGGTCAGCGGAAAAGTACGGTTTTAGTCTATGCCTATTTACTTTGAAAATAGAACCATTTTTAACATCTTCTACACCCACTGCACCGTGTGAGTACACATACTGCACCATAAAAGGTCCTTTCCAACGAGATCGTAGCTTACCTAGATGAAAATGGAGACGGGAATCGTAAAGAAGGACTTGTTGTCCTGGTGTGAAAGTTTTTCTCAAAAGGTTTTTGTCGTGGAACACTTTTGTCCAGTTCTTTACTATAACCACATTATCGTAATCTTCATCGTGAAGTTCTCTTAGCTCATTTAATTGTAGCTTTCGATATTTGTTGGCTTGATCAAAAGCACAGTTAAGTTCTTTGATAGCCCACATTGCTTTATGTTCGATCTCGATAGGAAGGTGGCAAGCCTTCCCAAACACTTGTCGGTATGGAGACATGCCAAGATTGGTCTTATATGCCGTACGAAATGCCCAAAGAGCATTCGTCAATTTGGTGGACCAATTTTTACGGTTCTTAGAAACCATTTTCTCCAAAATTTGTTTGATTTGTCTATTAGAGATCTTAGATTCTCGTTTGGAGATGATAGTGGTAGAAAGCTTGTGGTGGATTGAGTATTTTCGCATCTGTCCCGAAATACTTATTACAGAAATGTATCCCATTGTCACTAATTATAGCGCGAGGGTGTCCGAATCGTGAAAAGTTATTTTCTTTAAGGAACTTAAAAACAACCTTGCTGTCATTAGTGCGACACGGTACCGCTTCTACCCATTTAGAGACATAATCAACCGCTAATAAGATGCATAAATTCCCCAAAAAGTTGGAAAATGGGCCTATAAAATCAATTCCCCAAATATCAAATATCTCCACAACCAAGATAGGTTGGAGCGATATCTCATTTCTCCGTGAAATCTGACCCATGTGTTGACACTGTGAATAAGTTTTGCAATAATCATATGCATTTTTAAATAACGTTGGCCAATAAAAGCCACATTGCAAAACTTTCTCCGCCGTTTTCCTTGGACCAAAGTGACCGCCACATGCCCAATCATGGCAGAAAGACAATATACTCTTGAATTCATTATTAGGGACACATCGGAGAATAATTTGATCGGGACAATACTTAAAAAAATAAGGTTCATCCCAATAAAAGTGTTTTACTTGGGATAGAAATTGGTGATTGTCTTGTTTTGACCATTCGCTGGGTAGAAGTCCCGTTGCTAGATAATTTACAATATCCGTGAGCCAAAGTTCACAGGATATGGTCAAGAGTTGTTCGTCTAGAAAGGAATCGTTTATAGGCAAGGTCAACGTTGGCGAAGAAGAAAGGTGTGAAACATGGTCGGCTACGACATTTTCACATCCACTCTTGTCTCGTATTACAAGATCAAATTCTTGTAACAGAAGGATTCAACGTATTAGCCTAGATTTAGCATCCTTCTTTGATAAAAGATGTCTTAGGGTGGAATGATCGGTGTAAACTACAACTGGAGAGCCAATTAAGTAGGGCCTGAATTTTTCTAATGCAAATACAACTGCCAAAAGTTCTTTCTCGGTATTTGTATAATTCATTTGGGTATCGTTCAAGGTCGTACTTGCATAGTAAATTATATGTGGCATCGTATCAATGCGCTGTCCTAAGACTGCACCAATAGAAAAATCGGATGCATTACACATAAGCTTGAAAGGGTGATTCTAATTCGGAGATGACAGAACGGGGGATGTAGTGAGAGAACTTTTAAGCAGTTCAAAAGCAGCCACGCAATCCGTGTCGAAGTGAAATGTTGTATCCTTGGCCAAAAGAATGGTTAAGGGTCTAGTAATTTTGCTAAGGTTCTTAGTAAATCGTCTATAAAATCCGGCATGACCAAGAAAGAATCGTACATTTTTGACGCATTTTGGAGGAGGAAGGTTGTAAATGACATCTATTGTAGCTTTGTCTACCTCAATACCTTTTCGTGAAATGATATGTCCTAGAACAATACCTTCTTGAATCATGAAATGACATTTTTCCTAATTCAGAATTAAATTCTTATCCTTATAGCGGGTAAGAACAGCGTCAAGATGACGTAGGTATTTCTCAAAGGAGTCCCTAAATATAGAGAAATCATCCAAAAATATCTCCAGAAAATTCTCGACCATGTCCGAGAATATCCTCATCATACACCGCTGAAATGTAGCGGGAGCATTGCATAACCCAAAGGGCATTTGTCTATAAGCAAAAGTACCGAAAGGAAAAGTAAAAGTTGTCTTATCTTGATCCTTTTCGGCGATGGGAATCTGGTTATAGCCGGAGTATCCGTCCAAGAAACAATAGTACTCATTCCCGGTTAATCGTTCCAACATCTGGTCAATGAAAGGTCGAGGGAAGTGATCTTTTCTCGTTGCGGTATTGAGTTTTTTATAATCAATACATACCCACCATCCAGTTTGGATGCGTGTTTAGATCAACTCATTAGCCTCATTAGTTATGACCGTGATGCTAGACTTTTTAGGGACCACATGAATAGGACTTACCCATTGGCTATCAGATATTGGGTAAATTATACCATTATCTAGGCATTTGAAGATTTCTTTCTTTACCGCCTCCTTCATGACGGGATTCAATCGTCTTTGTGGGTCTCGGACTGGTTTGGCTTCATCCATTAATGTATATGATGTTCAACAATTAAGGGACTAATCCCTTTGATATCCGTCATTGTCTAACCAAAAGCTTTCCGATTTTATCTCAAGACCGACAAAAGAGTTTTCTCTTGCTCTATAGCTAGAGAAGCTGATATGATAACGGGCAAAAACTCTTTCTCACCTAAATATGCATATTTAAGATGAGACAATAGTGGCTTGAGATCTATTGTCGGCGGAGAGACGATAGAAGGTAGGGTAAGGGGATGATACTCAGACTCTTTAAGAGATTCATAACCAACGTAAGAGATTGACTCGGAAAGCTCGACTAACTTTTGTGGCAAGTCAAAGGATTCGGAATCGGGGATGGACTTATCGACAGAAGGGTACTCACTCGCATAAATAGCTGGATCAAACAATAACATACTAGTGGCGTCGAGATCATTATCGCAAAGTTCCTTAACTTCGCAACTATCGGAAGCTATCTCGTTGATAGAATATATATCAATTACAGCATTGGAAGTTGCTGGAAAAGGGCGACCAAGAATAACCGGGATTTGGTTCCGTGGGTTCGCCACAGGTTGTGTATCTAAAACTGTAAAGTCCACAGGGAATATAAATTCCCTGACTTTGATTAACACGTCCTCTAGTTCACCCCTAGGGTGGATGATAGATCGATCGGCCATCTGGAGAGTGCAATGCACAGGTTTCAACTCTCCTATGCCTAATTACTCATAGACAGAATACGGGTGTAAGTTATCACTAGGACCTAAATCGAGCAGAGCGTGATTGATATTTTTACCCCCAATAGTTATAGAAATTATAGGACAACCGGGGTCTTTATGTTTCTTGGGCAATTGTTGGGTAAAAGCAGTGCTTATATTGCTCGCTAAGAAAACCTTTTTAGGCACTTGAGTTTTCCTCTTCCTAGTGCACAAGTCCTTATGAATTTTCGCATAGGACGGAACTTGTTGGATAGCATCTAAGAGAGGAATATTTATGTTAACTTGCTTAAACATTTCCATAATCTTCTCCATTTGTGCATTTGGTTTGTTGGCCCTCAACCTGTTTGAAAAAAGAAGCTTTATCAATAAAGGTTTGGTTCAACATTTGAGGAGAAGTTTGTGGGGATGGAATGGATCCCGAAATTTGATTCAAGATGGTCTGAGATGGTAGTTCATTCAAGGAAGTGGGCTGAGGGTTTGAGCCTAGTGAAGAACGAAGAATAAGCTCAGAAGAAGATGGTGGACTAGACGAAGTAGGATTAGAAGTAGTAGCCGGGATTTCATCTGACTCATCATCATCAACTTGTTTACCAACATTATTGTTTAGCACTCTTCCCGATCTCAACGTAGTTACGGCACTCACGTTATGATTTTGTTGGTTAAAGACGATGTTTGCGTTTTGTGAGTGACCGGGATTTGGTAGAGGTTGAGATTGAAGTCTCCCTTTCTCCCTTTCACTCATTGTGGCATTTATTTGGGCAATTTGTTCTTTGATCGATTTTATGCATTCACCGTGGGAAGCAGTGTGTTGCACTAACGTTTGGATAGAAGACGTTATATTAGCCGTCGTTTGTGTGGATTTTTTAATAAACATTTCTAAGATTCTTTCGAGTGCAGAGATTTTTTCGGTACCGACCGTTGGAGTATTAGTCTATGTTTGGAAAGAATTATTATAAGGGACAAAGTTGTTGGCTGGATTTTGGAAAAATTGTGGTTGAAAGGGGTGCTGAATTTGTTGTGGTGGCTGTTGTTGCTGTGGGGGAAGCCTTTGAAAGTTATTTTGGCTTGCGAACTAATTTTGAATTTGAGTTTGGTTTTGGTTCCAAGAAAAATTAGGATGATTCCTCCATCCCTGATTATATGTGGAGGAATAAGGATCGTTTCTATGTCTTTGCCGAAAAGCAGCATTAGTTTGTTCTTAACCTTGAGATGGAGGATTCAAGGGACATTCTTCTGTTAAATGAGATGGGTCAAAACAGTAACCACACACGGTTTTGAGGAGCGTAACTTGGTTTAGGGAGGCTGAAGAGAATTTGCTTTCCATAGCTTCGAGTTTCTTTTGCATCGTGGCCATTTCGGCTTTCACTGCGATGGAAACGTCGAGCTGATGGATACCTGCCCTAGATGAAGACGATGTTGGTCTAGTGGTCTCCCATTGTAACGTTTGCTCGGCGAGATCTTCCAGAAATTGCCATGCTTCGCCATCGTCTTTTGACATAAAATGACATTGACAAATGGTTTCTAGCATTTATTTTGTTAATGGATTAAAACCCTCATACACAATGCGGCAAAGTTGCCATCTATCGATTCCGTGATAAGGGCATTGGACAAGAAGATTTTTAAACCGTTCAAAGCATTTCCAAAAAGGCTCATTGGGAAGTTGCGCAAACTGGTCAATCTCGCTCCGAATACGGACGGTCTTGTGATGAGGATAGAATTTCTTAAGAAATGCTATAACGAATTCATCCCATTTCATGATAGAATGTGCGGCGGTGCTATAAAGACACTTTTCTGCTAAATCGCACAAGGTAAAAGGGAGAAGACATATTCGCAGAGCATCCCTTGAAAGTTGGGTGGTACTCATCATCGCACATACGTTTTGAAATTTGGTTATAAAAACGTATGCATCTTCGGATTCAAGCCCGTGAAATTTGGGTAACAAGTTGCTGAAGTGGGGTTTAATTTTGAAATTATCCCCATTAACTGGTGGAAGAGACAGACACGTAGGAAGGGGTCCGCGTACGGGGTAGCATCTTTCTTGAAGAGAGATGCATGGTGGATTTTGCACACCTACGGGTGGTAGCAGGGTAGTGTGGTTAAAACCTGATGGAGATTCGTCCATCTTGGAAGATGTGGTAGGTGGAGGATAAATAGAAGAAGAAGAAGTGTCGACTTCGGAGTCGACAGCAAAAATGCGGACTAGATGGGCACTAGAATCCTGTGTCCAGCCGATCATGCACTAAGCTGCTTTAGTGCACGTGGCAGTGTATGATATGTGTGAGAACGATTTTAAGAAAGTTTGTTTTGAAAAAATAGTCGGACTTGAGGCTTGACTCAACAAATCACAAGATGCACAATTAATCCCCAGAGCTAGGGTCACCTAGGTCAAGTCACTAGACCGCTCCTAGACTTCTAAAGGACAAGTCATAGGATCAATCCTCTACTACCTCCTTATCAATCTTGCGGCCAGGTAAGTGCCAGGTAAGTGGGAGGTATCCTCTATATGAATCACCGAAATAATGGGTCTAATTAAGTAACCACTTTGCTTAGTCACACTTGCCTTAAACACCACAAGAGAAATGCGGATAAGCAATAGATTACCTATGACCCTCCTCTGTCCTAATTGAGCATGACAGTCTTCAGGGGCTTAGTCTAGATATTTTTTTATTAATGTAAGGTGATAGTATGCTCGTTTGTGATTTGTGGGGCCTAAGAAGGGTGATGAAATCCCTACCTAATCTAGATTTGGGTTTATTTCCCTTTAATATCCGATTTAAGTATGCAAAACAAACTGAAATCAAAACACGCAAAAAGATTTTTAAGCGGCGCTGTTTGCAAAGAATCTTGCAGGTAAAATCAGATTATTGGAGCTTTAAAGGAGAGAGAAAGAATATAGAAAAATACCACAGAAGATTGGGGGCCCAACTCCTTAAGAAGGCCGCGGTTCCGTCGCCGTTTTGAAGGATCTTCTTATACAATTTCTTCATAACACCCCTATGATCCTCTGGTTCAAGTTTAAATCTTCTGAATCCCTGTTGTTTTGCTCCAGTTACTCTAGATTCCCTTCCAAAACTCACACAATAATCACAAGATGCGGTTTTGGATCTTGTTTATTTTATGTTTGCTGGTTGTAATAAGAAATCAACCCGAATAGCAAGAAAAAAATTATGACCGTTTCCCCGGCAACGGCACCATTTGATTGATCGTGAAAAAGTGTTTTGTAAATAACCGCAATCAAGACGGTGTCGCTAGTAGCTAGCCGCGATGAGTACGGGTCGTCCACAGAGAAATGCGAATTCTTTTCTTGTTTTAGACGAGTCGATAAAAGAGATGGGTGATTGTTGTCATTCTATTTTAATACGGATATAAAATTTATAATAAAAGGCATGTGGGGTTCATAGGACATAGTAGTTAATGGATGAATATTTAAAAATGACTCTTTTTATCTTTTAATAATTTAAAACTAGAGCGATAGTGATGAATGTGGATTAGGGTTCTTGAAGGGAATTAGGGTTTCCGACTACCGACCCTTGTCCATCCATTAATCTCTATTCATGTCAAGCCCTTAACAAAACAAGTGTTTAACCATTTTCAAATTGTGGTCGTGACTATCAATAAATTGATAGCGCGCCCGATTAGGAGGTTAACATTTATTTTGCCAAAGTTTATAAACATTAAAATGTTAAAAAGAAGTTAAAAGATCTTTCATCCATTATTCTACCATATCCTACAAACTCTAGCATGTAAGGAATTACTCGCTCATGCTTAATAGTGATTTAGAAGAAAGGTTGAAGATGAAAGAAAGCATAATTAAGATGCAGAAAAGTAATGTGTAAAGTAAATGCAAAAAGAATTAAAACAAAAACTACCTTTATTAATCAACTATTGCATTACAACTTCTCCTGAGAAAGTAGATTACAAGAACCCTTGTTTACTCTAGATCTCTCTCTTTATGGAGGTAGATGAATAGAAGATTGTGTGATCACTTGGATGATTTTGAATACACAGCTGTCGGCCCTTTTTATAGTCCGTGAAAACAGAAACCGTAAATTCTATATGTGAGTAGATACTGTTAAGATTAGATCCACAAAATCCCACATCGAACGGCCCATATCTGACCGCGGTTCCGCCGCATTATGCCACGTTTAGCCGCGGATCCGCCGCATCCTAGTGGAATTAGGTTTTGAGATTTCTTCTTGTTTTTTTTTGTCGATATTTGGAGATCTTTTTGATATATAGATTCTGAAAATATTGCTCTGAATCTCTACCGTTGCTTGATTTCTCGATTTGCTTCTAAAATTTGGCAAATTGGATTTCGGTATCCCGATTTGACTTGGATCTCTTATTTGGATTCGATACCTGAGATAATACCTGCACAATACCTCAAATCAAACTGTTAGTAGCATTTTATATTTTTGAGATATTATTCCAACCATTTATATGATATTAAATCTTAAGAATATTGATTAGGAATATCTTGCATGATTTGCATATTTAATTTATTAATATTTCATTTAAATATTATATGCATATATTTTTCTAGTTATATTAATTATAAATGTAGAAACATATGATAATAATGTTTTACAAATAAACCCATATATGTTCTTTATTTACAATTAACACCTTTTAGCACTTAACAATAGTAGGGAAAATGTTCAAACAAATGTGCAATATTTTAGGCTAATCATATAGTCACATCATCCGAGAACGTCGCAGTTTCACTTGTGAAGTGCCGTAAGATCCAATGCCTCCGATTCAGTACACGAACCTTCCGTCAACTACTTATGCGATGGAGGAAACTAATTGGACTGCGAACGAACGTCTTCAACCGGCTATGGCATCAATACCGGTTCAGCCACCGATGACCATAGATATTTTGGGGCGTCGAGTATGCCAAGGAGAAGCGCGGCCTTGGGGTTAGGTTTATACCATAGGAGTGACCCCACGATATTCGACGGGTTATCTCGTTTGGGCTCGTTATGTCCTGTCCGCCAAGAAGCCGTTGCTGCTGAAGACTAGACTTTATCCAGCGATAGACATGTCTCTGTTTTATTATCATATCCCTCACGTATGGTGAGTCATGTTATTTTTGGAACAATGGAATATCCCAACCCACACCTTTCTATTATCGGACCGGGAAGTGTCGATTTCTCTGGAAGAATTTCTCGAATTCTCTAGATTACTAGTCGGGGGGAGGGGGAGCACTACTAGGAGGTACTTCCTCCTGACGAATACACTTTCACGACAGAGTCGGTTTTCAGCGGCCTTACACCCAAGAACGCTATCTGACATAAATTCCCAAGTTTCATCAAAATGTTGAATATCTATGAAAACTTATATTTAGAGTCTGGAGGACATGGGGTCGGCTTTGTAAATTTCATCACCCATTTCCTTCGCACGGACATTTGTCCAAGAGGACTGCAAAATTTGCGAAGCTTAATGATCCTTTTGGGTTTGGGTTAAACAAACTGCCGACTGCTGATAAGGATCTAAAACTATTCTATATTCCAGATATCCCCGTCACTTCTTTTGAGGAAATTGCTGCCCCGGACATTGACGAGGAGACATTTCTTGTGGGCTTCATTAGTTTATGGTTCAGCTGGTTCGCGCTACCTACACATCATCGGTTCATGAGATCATCTGTCTTTTACCCAGCTCATCGTATCGCTAAGGGAACACGTGTGGCCTTTAGTGTTGAGGGATTAGCCTATTTATATAATGGTTTAAGCATGGCAGCTGACACCGCCCGGCCGGGTGTGGAACCCGTAAACTTCCCTCTCCATTATTTTACATCGTGAATCGAGATGCTTGTGTTGGGTGCTTTTGGTGAGCAAGAGACCCCAGTTTTATGATGGATATAACTTCCAGTGGGTCATGAAATTGGTTGACGCTTCTTCTCTCAATCCAATGCAACGGGCGGCTCGGCGATTGCTCCTGCGTCCATGCTTTATGGAGGATAGCATGAACTTTATTGACAGGGTACTGACCACTAGCAAAGAACCTTCGAGAGTGGTCTAGCCACTGCATGCCGTGCATAAGTATGGGGTTTTCGTTTTGAAGGCTAAGGAAGTCGCACATTTGTACTCCATCATGCTTAGATTTTTTGTGTATAGAAGAAATGCTTCTATGCTTTTCATATGGTACAAACCTCATTGCTTTGTCCAACAATTAGGCTATGATCAGGGTGTTCCCCTTGAGGCCTTTCTCGTCAATCTCGTCGCTTCAGAGGAGACCGTTCGCAATGCCGTCCATCATTTCATGCGGTTGGACCGAGATCTCATTTCTTGATGGCCGAACCGGATCATATTCCGATGGCCTTATTTTCTTATACCGCCCGGTATCAACATACGACGGGCGCTATTATCAAGGAAGAAAGGCATATGCTTCTCGGTCATAAGGATTCTATCCCAGCTGGCAGTCTTGTAATCTCACTGAAACGGCGAACAGTCGTCCGCCCTTCTTTAAAGGAGAGCGATGCGGTGGTGCCTCCGCGTGTTTTTCCGATGGCGTTGACGATTAAATTAAGGTCCGATATGAGCACCCATGGTGGCGTAGTGGCTGTAGCATCACTTGAGTTAGACATTGGCTCCGAAATTGAAACTCGCCGTCCAAAGATACCCATAAAGAGGAAACACTTATCATCAAGCACTGCTCTCGGCTCCGAGAAGAAGAAAAAGTTGATATTTTCAGCTGATGTCATGTTCGGTCAAGAGGCTCATGCTCCCTATTGCGAGGGTCTATCCGAATACAGAATAAATGAAAATCTTTTTCTCCTGGAGATCTCTGCTGATGAAAATGCAGCGACCAATCTTCAAGCAGCCTTCGAAGCTTCCAAACAGTTACCCTGTAAGCAAGCAGTGCTTGCTGTTCTTGCGGCGTCAGGTATATCTCGTTCACATTCTTTGTATATTCTAGAGAGAAATGATATCATGCCTTATTTTTAACCCTTTATTTTCTTAATAGGCATCTCCACTGAGGAAACTCTCCAAGCGTCGATTAGAACGTACAAGGAGGAAGAAAGGCTTTGAGCTTCTATGGGTCTCGGTATGAATTTGTTTTATGCATTTTAGAATATCTGACTCATTTCGTCCATGTCCTGACTTCTTTCCTTATTTTTATATAGGAACCTCCACGGCTAGTGCTGATTCGAGCGGTGCTCGATCCTTAGGTGTTCATATAAAGGACGTTTCTCCTCTAAAAACTAGTATGGAATCATCGGAGCCTCCATTGGTTGCTCAGGCCTCCTCCGCGCCGCTACAAGAGGCGTCATTGAAGTAACCGATGATGGATGTTGCAGCAACTTCTGAGGTTGACTCTGATTCAGATGAGGACCTTTTTTATCGGTTGTTCTCGAGAGATCTATATGGACAACTCAAGTGGAAGAGAAGCGTCGGAGGTATGCAGAAAGGGAACGTCGTTCCAACCTACTCGCATGTGCTGGCTAGAGCGAGACACGAACTGTTGCTGCTCCTATGGAAGATATCCCTTTTGCTTTATTGACCGCTCATAGGCAAATAGCACGAGCAACTCGTGAGGAAGCAGTGCGCCTTATTCAGTGGGAAGCAAAACATGATGCCTTGATTAAACCTGGTAAGATTTACTTATTTTTCCGGGTTTCCTCATATAGTGATTTATTCGAATTTTAACATCCCTTTTTTTATGATGATATCTAATACAGTAAGGACAAGCTTGGACGCTGAAGCGGCAAATGAGGCAACGACATCTAGAGATTCTGGGATGGAGGATCACAACCCAGAGTCTAATATTGCTCCAATCCCCACTCCTTCCCCCATTGGATCTCAGGCATCTGCGGGCGATGTTGGCATGGCGATGTCCTTTGTCGACCCAGGAGACGAGGGTGTGGAACTTGAATCTGTCTCCTCAGTGGCAATGGAGACCGAAGAAACCGTTGAGGCTAGTAATGCTCCGGATACGGTCGCGGTCTCTACCTTGCCAACTCTCTTGGGATCTATGGGTATATTGTGTGGTATCATTCTTACATTCATTTTTATTTCCGCTAGAATAATTTGCTAACGTTTTCTTTATTTCCGATGCAGGTATGACAACCATTATACTGGTTGTAACATACATGAATCATAGAGATCTACAGGTTGAGGAACCCCTATTATCCTGCGCTATGACTGTCTTCGCTCCACCTATTTCCTTCACGCTTCCATGAATCTCTCCGAGCTTAGCGATGGAAGGTAATTTTTCCTTTGATTTTTTGTCATTTCTTCATTTCCGTATCGACCTTACTCCTTATGTTAATTTCCTGGTATATACAGTCGCAATCTTGCAGAAGTACTCTTCAACCAATTGGGTCAAGCGTTAACCACACGCTTTGCATTCCAATTGAGGCATATTCCTCCTTCATGCGTTGGTTGGTATATCTCTCGCTTTTTACTCCAACTTTCTACAAGTAACCCTCCCATGATGAAGATTTTTCTTGTACTGATTGCAGTCTTACGGCTTGAAGAAGAAGATGAAGAAATGGCTGAAACCTTTATGCTCCTAGATTTACCACATCTAGTTATGGGTATGTCGAATCTTATGCATCTTCTCTCATTTTAAACAGGGATCCAACTCATCTTTATGTATGCCCTGTTTTGTAACAGCTCCGTTGGCTTTAGCTCCTTTCAAATCTCGCATATATATGCCCACGGATCCTTTCACCAGATGCCAATCTTCTAGGAGCATGGAAAACAATAGACGTATGCTAAACGAATTTATCGAAGACCTTGATATCGAGGCCTTCACTTCTGCTAGAGACTTTGCAGATGAAGTCAACCTTATAATGGCTACCCTTGTAACCTTTCATAATGAAGACTTTGTCTGTGTTTAGGTTGGCTACTGCAGGCAGATCGAAGCTTGCTTCTATGAGATTGAGCGTAAGCGTCTTACTCTTGTGGATTTATCTTCAAAGGCCCAATTGACTACACGAATTGAATAGTGTGCCGCCCTCGTTCAATGTTATGGGCAGAAGCTAGCCAGAAAGCAAGAGGAATATGAGATGGCTTCTAAAGAATCAGGACAGTTATGAGCTCAGATAGAGGCTAACGCTGTAGGGGTTCAAGCCATTTTCTAGAATCTTCAGCGCTGCATATTCATAGGGATGGCGTTGAAAAGGAATCTTGATTTTATGGAGCAAGGAATGCGGGGCCATGAGATTGCCAAGCAGGAGCTTTCTGAGAAGCTCAATTCATGTCTGCAACAACAAAGCCAAACTGAAGCACTGCTAGCTGCACTAGTAGAGCGTGAAAATGAACTCCAGCAAGAGAATGAGAGCATCACCATATTGCAGAAAACCCCACCCTCATAATAGTTATCATTGTACCCCCTTTTTCTTTATAGATTGTATCTCTTAACCATTTTGATTGGTGAATAAAAGTTATTAATTTTCATATTTGCGCCTCTCTGTCTCTTGATTATCCTGATATGGTGTGAATTAGTTTATTTACTTATTTCGAAGTGTTTAGTTTACTTTCCCCTTAGGTTTATAGTCAAACTCACCTTAACGTTAAATATAGATAACCCCCTTTTTTTTATGATAGAGCTCCGTTAGGTTGGTGGTACTGGGTTAAGTCCATCGTACCATCACGTTGGCCGATATATTCTTGATATGCAATCCCTTGAGTTGCGGCTCAAGTATCCATGCGTTTGTCATGTCTCTAATCCATTCTGAGGTTGGACATGACATCTTCAAGTAATCTTCTTAGGTTGGAATATCCAAATTACCATCAGAAGATCAAGCGTTAGGTATTGCCGTGGTGTTTTACTTAAGGTTAGGCTCGATTTGAACCCCCGATGAGTCATAACTGCACCATTATAGGGTGGGATGACATCCAATGGTCTTTAAGCTTGCCATCAAGACTTGAAGCTAGGCACATGTCGTCGCTTCGCTTTCGCTTTGGTGTCGTGCCGATTCTTCGCTGAAGTAGGGTAGACATCCAAATGACCTCTATTTTGTATGTATCGCCATCGTGGTCTGGAGCTAGAAATACGGCATTGCTCCGATTTTATTTTACAGCCGCGCCCACACCCTGTTGGAATGAGGATGAATGTCAAGATAGTCTCTAGGCTATAGATGTACCGTCAAGACTTGGTTCTTCTTTTGACGAAGTATGGTGGAAAAAATGGTTCCTTTTCTTTCATTTATGCCCATAGATTGTATATAAGAGTCTGTGTGGATCTACTTGCAAGGTAGAAATTTTTTATTTTGTTATATATTTTTTTTTATATTTCCGCAATACTTTATCTTTTCAGCTTTTTATATCGCCAAAGTCAAGATTGCCCAATCATTTCGGCTGTTTTTACATGGTACCCAATCATTTTGGCTATTAATTTTTTATTTTACTTACTTCTTTTTATTGCGAGTTGCCCTATCATTTCAGCTATTTTTCTTTTTCACACTCATCAATTTTGTTTTGAGTCGAATACTTGGTATGATGATACCTTATTTGGCATCAGTATTGTTACGACTGGAATATTTCTAGGAGCAACTCATCATATACCATTGCCAATTTCGGCCAATAGTGGCTTAGGTAACGGGTTTAGATCCCTACTAACTAAGGCTTTTTCGACTTTACGAGCCGTAAAGGTCTCATAAAGGTATTTCTCCCTACGAGTCGAGAAGATCTCGTAGGTGTAGTTTCTCCTTTGTGGTCATGAGGACTCCTAGGTGGTATTTCCTCTTGCAAGTCGTAAGGATCTTACTGGAGTATTTTCTCATTACATGTTGTGCGGACTCGCAAGTGCCGTTCACCATGTTGAGCAATATTCTTCGTTTTTGGTAGGACTTGGTTGGGAATATATTTATTTACGCCTATGGATTGTATACAAGGGTCGATATTGGACCACCTGTAGGGCATAAATTTTGTAGGGTCATGATGGCTTAAGAAAAGGTTTAGATCCCTATAAGTTAAGGCTTTTGAACACCATATGCCGTGAGGGTCTTACATAGGGAATATTCTCCTTACGAGTCGTGAGGATCTCATAAGTGAATTTTCTCTTTAGGGATCATATAGATTCCTAAGTGTGTTTCTCCGTTTGTGAGTCGTAAGGATCTCGCGCAGGTGTTTCCTACATACAAAGTCGAGAGGACTTCACAAGTACATCTTTTTTACAATGAGTTTGCACCCTTTCGGGTTTTCACAAGCTCGCCGGTAGGCCTACTATGTTTACTCACGGTGCCCTTTCGGGTTTTCATCTGTGTCCATTTCGCTTATCTACAAACCTTTTTTTTCTTCGCTTGAGGAGACAGGTAGCCCATAAGAAAACACACTATCGCTTTATGCCCGTGGATTGTATAGGGTGCTCGAAATGGAGACCCACCAAAGGGCACTATATTAGGTTAAAGACATTATGGTCCACCATTAGTTTAGAGATGTTTTGGTCCAACATTCCCATGTTCAGGACGAATGATAATTTAAGGACATTTCGGTCCGATACTAGTTTAAGGATGTAGTAGTCCATCACTAGTTTAGGGACATTTCGGTCCGATACCAATTTAAGGACGTAGTGGTCCGTCACTAGTTTAGGGACATTTCGGTCTGGAGATATGGAGAACACAAATCGTTTATGCCCGTGGATTGTGTACAGCTGGTCATATGACCGATACCATAGGGCAGCATGCTAGTTTAAGGATATCATGGTCCATCATCCCTAATAGGCACATATCATTCGGTACCACTTTAAAAGTTTTGACTCAGGAAGATAGCGAGAGAACACAAGCGTCGTCATCTATCATTGACCTATGTTTGACTCTTTAGGAATAATAATTTTTGAGGAATCGACTGTTTATTGGCCGGAATGGCTTTTCACCATGCACATCTATGAGCAGGTAAGCTCTACCTTGGTAGACCTTATTTATGATGTACGGGATTTTATAGTTTGGCTCAAACTTCCTCCGATTTGCATGATTGTGAATCATAGGTCTTTTGACAACCAGCATGAGTTCACCTTGGCAAAATGTTCTTAGCCTGGTTAGTCTTTCATCTGATCACGTCATCCTTTCCTTATACGCTTCCAGATTTTGCTGTGCTATAAGACGGGTTTCATCAAGAGCGACTTTTTTCTTATTCGGCAACAAGGCTGCTTGGAGAAACATTTTCTTCTCCATTCGTGCTGTTTATGGTGTGGCAACTGTAGATTTTCTCCCGCTTCTTGGACTGAACATATCCCAGCCCAGCTGTTTCTATCTTCCCGCTGAGTTTCTTTTGTCGAGTCTCGGGGATATCCCAAATCTTTTTGTAGAATTGGGCTTGCCAAACCGTTTGTTTGGGAGGCACGCCTTGGCACTTTAACAACTTCCTTAATCACTCCGCATAATATTTTGGCATACGGATGGGCTGGAACTTGTCATGAGTGGGATCGGCACCATGCCAGACTTCTTTTTCCACCTTAGTCTCTATAGATTTGTAGAAGAGGATTGCCTTTTCATCTCTTCGTCTTGGAGGCATGTAGAAAGTTTCTAGTTCCTGCATGCTGTATGTATTGAGCGCGTCAAGTTCCCTGTAGTGTCGAGGAGGAATCATCATAATATGTAGACTATGATCTACTTCAATAAGAGTTTGCGTTGATAGGCAAATGGAGAACACCACATTTGTCACATCTTTGGAGTCGCTGCCAAAGACCAGGATAGGGGTCGATGGTTCGGGCTTATTATTCTCCCTCTAAGGTTGTCCTGAGTAGTCTATATGTTTGTCTTCTTCAGTGTAGCTTCTGAAGACCAGGATGGTGGCCACTGATTTTTGCTTATTTTCTGGCTTGTGGCACCTTTCAGTATCCTCAAAGTCCGGTTGAATGTATTTTGCATTTTCATACTTTCTCAACTCATTCACCGAGAAATGATTGTGTTCTTCTGTGAAGTTGTACTCATGTAGCCAAGGCCTGCCGAGTAGAGCGTTACAACAGGTCTTGGCATCAATGACATAGAATTTGATGTCAGTGACGAGCTGCCAGAAGCGGAGCGTCAATATTACGGACCTAAGTGTCCATGACGACTGCGAGTCAAACTCCGAGATGGTAATTTTGTCTCGGGCAAGATGCTAAACATGTAGGGTTCCTAGGCACTCACAAGAGGTCTCACAAGGCATCAACCATGCCAATTTATAAAAATTAGAGTGCCGAGAAACCCTAATACGGATCGTTGGCTAGATTTTTAGGCGACAAAGCAAACTAGTTAACACTTAACTACAAGAATACGGAAATACAACCTTTGTAGATCCGGTCCTCCACCTCCACGGCTCCGTGATGAAGTCCTCTCCGCTGTCCAAATGCAATCCCGGGCTCTAGCGTCGGCTTCATCGGAGAAGAAGCGGGCTAGGTCATCGACGACGATGCCGAAGATGATCTACGTCGAGGCATCGCTAGATCAAGCACCAACTTCACCAAGTCAAGAAAACTTGTGAAGGAAACACACTCTACTACTTGGCAAGAGGTAGAGGATGAAGAAATAGGAAGTGGGTAGACTTTAGAATTGGATTTCTCACTCATTTTCATCAATCACCATTGATGAAGTCAAGCTTTCTTCATTGAAGAAGATGAAGAAGAAGAAGGAATATATTATGATAAGTATTATTTTGAATAGAATAGAAAATCAATAATTATCATAATTTTAACTATAGTTATATGTAGAGAATTGACCAAGGTTAAAGGAATGGTTAGGGTTAAGCATGAAGACAAGAATGGTTACAAAGTCAAAGCTTCATGAAGCTTCAACTAGAAACAAAGAAAGCCATCATTCTTATCTAAATCTTTTCCAAATAAATAAACAAATAAATAAATGAAAAAGCAAAACCCTAATAATCTCTTAACCATGGTTTAATCCTTTACACTTAACCACATGATCAAGTATCATCAAACATGATACAAATATGTGCACAAAAGTATATCACATATACAATGTGCACAATCCAAGTGAGAAAATCCAATTAAAGTGAACCAATACTAGTTAATGCAAAATAATATATCAAATATATAATTATACATTAAATCATTAAATCAACACTTGATTTAACGATCCGGTCATATCGCATATAACCGACTAGTATCCAATGTATCGGCTTATCGAATCAACCCTTGATTCGATAACTAGGTTATATCGCATACAACTAATCGATACATTCATCGCGAGAATGAAATACGGTATCACATACACGCATTATTCTCGGTCCTGCACATATCTCATATGCGCTCCTATTTCATTTCGCTTGAGCCAGGAAACCTCTGTGTAGGACTCTAAAGACTCGTCAATACGCCGGCAGCAGGTGATGATCATATCAAACACCCACAAGCCGCAAGCGGTCTGCTAAACGTAACGGCCACCCGGGTATTGAGCGATCAGAAGATCGACGAGCAAGCCCGCTCACACTCCAGTGAATCCAACCAGTAACACTACCGTACAGTCCGGTCTGATCGTCTGATATGTCGCATATCTCGCCTAGGGGTGGTAAACGTCAGACCCCAATAGCTCGATAAGTCGTGTCGATATGAGGTCTATAACAACTCGAGAAACTACTGGTAACACTTACCAGTATATCTCAGCAACCCTGGCCAGGGATTTCCGGTTATAGCCAATCGAACACAGCGCAACATCAACTCCCTATACCGGGAGAGACGATCCCCTCCTATCGCTCATTGCCTCCATGTGATTCGGGACTGTACCCAAAAACCACCGTTTTGCACGCCCTCTTAGACATGGTAAGGTGGAAATCAAAGCACAGTGGGAACCACACAAGACTCTATGACGATCTCGGGTCAACAGACTACTCTGTACCAGTGTCACCAGAGAACTGCCATCTGACGTAAGGTATAATACCATCTGGGAGTTCTCGGCAAGTCCGTCCAGTGTACCCAGTCTCTACTGAGCACCCGTATATCATCTCTGATGTCAAACACCAATGGATATGGGATCATCCATCGCCCATCTGTATGGGTCGAGAAGGTATACTCTAGTCTACTCTGGTATATCGATGCCCCGTCTCGATACACCCACGACTAGGGACTTTGAAGGATGTACTTATGGACTACCATATCCCCACTAGTATGATCCGCATCATAGTCCAGGTAGTCAAGTACACATCCTAAGGGCTTTACCAACATGAAACAGAGAGACTATCAATGTACACGTTAAGGTAAAGAGTAACCAGATAGCATACTATCATGTCGAGCAAGAAAGTCCTCCCTATATATGTCCCTGCATCCACTACAATATACATCCAATGTACAGTAATGGCCTCTAGGGCATACATATAACTAACAATCTCCCACTTGCACTAGGGCCATCTGATAGCAGTGGTTGTAGTATCTCATACTCAACCATCCCATAAAAATCTCTCTCTGGGAACAGGCCTTTGTGAATGGATCCGCTGTGTTGTCCTCTGAGTCTACTCTCCAAACCTCGATCCCCTGTAGATCAACCATCTCCATGATCAGGTAATACTGCCTTAGAATATGTCTGGATCACTGATGGGACGGGCGTTCCTTGGCATAAGCCACAACTCCATTGTCACACAATGGGAGGAACTAAGTTCAGCTCATGAACAAATATACACCCAGACAGCCTCTTTGGTAGCATCTTAAGTAGCGATGTATCCAGCCTTTATCGTCTAGTATGCCACGGTATCTAGCTTGGAACTTTTCCAACATACCGTCCCTTTACTGAGGGTAAAGACAATGCCTGTGACTGACATTCAGTCGTCTTTATCACCCTGGAACCCTTCCAGTGATTCTCCCCAGGATCGATTGATACCATCTCACTACAACTAGTGAGAATCCTAACATCCAATTAGATCTATCTCATAGATCCAAACCCAGGATTTAGGAGGTATCACTTTGATCCTTTATGGAGAATCATTGTGATAAGCGGAGATTGACCGAGCGTAGCATAGGAAACTCCTTTCTTATCAAGAGTATGTCATCCACGTACTCTACGAGGATCAACACCATACTCCCTACTACCCTTTTGTTTATACAAGGTTCATCTACCATTTTGATGATGTCAAACTCTTTGACTAATCACATCAAAACAGATGTTCCAACTCCGCGATACCTGCTTTACCACATAAAACATCTTGCACACGTTTCCGCTGCTCCCACTATCTACGAAGCCCTCTGGCTGTGTACTTATAGACGCTCTCTTCCAAATCATTATTTAGAAAAGCAGTCAAGACACCCAACCACCAGATATCGTAGTCATGGTATGCAGCCGTGGCAAGTAGGATCTGGATGGACTTAAGCATAGGCACTGGAAAAGGTTTGATCATTATCCACGCCTGGTTGATGACGAAAACCTTTAACATGTCTAGCTTTGAAAGTCTCAACCTTTCCAAGTACACCAAGTAATCTTCTCAAGATATACTTGCTCCTGATGGGGATTTAACCCTTCAGATATAGCAACCAAAGTCCATACTTTGTTGGTGTACATAGATTCCATCTCAGATCGCTAAGCATCCAGCCATTCTTTCAGAGTCTCACTCCTGATGGCCAGCTCGAAACTAGTTGGGTCATCATCTCATGATGCAATCCTCGCTCCCACTGTCATAGAGAAACCGAAGTATCTCTCAGGCGGGTGAGGAACCCTACCAGATCGGCGGAGAGACTGAGGTTCGTTGGTATCTACTGAATCCTTTGGTTCTATCAAATCATCATTCGCAGTTTGTATAGCTGGAACCTTTCCAGTTCTACATAACAGACCTTGCATCGAGCTTGTCCGGATTTTGCTTTTAGACATACCCCGGACAACCCCAAATCTTAACTAACTTAAGATATGGGCTCTTCCCTTATCATATCACATATGAAGTGGTAGGCAACTGATTTGATTCGAACCCTATTCAATAGGTATGCAGCTTCTCAAGTGCATAACTCCCAAAAAGGAAATAGGTAACTCAGTAGTACTCATCATAGAGCACACCATATCACATAGGGTGCTATTGCTCCGCCCCGATATACCATCGTGCTATGGTGTATACGGAGGAGTAATGCTGAGAGAGAATCTCATT
Source organism: Agapanthus africanus (assembly GCA_030015575.1). Lineage (NCBI taxonomy): Eukaryota > Viridiplantae > Streptophyta > Magnoliopsida > Asparagales > Amaryllidaceae > Agapanthus > Agapanthus africanus. The sequence goes on along the minus strand of CM057337.1, from coordinate 171,441,576 downwards.
CTCCTTTAGAAAAGTCCAGGATTTCCGTGCTCAAGTATTCTCCTCCTTGATCTCATCAAAGGACATAATACTTATACCCGTATTTTGGATCTCTACTTCTAACTTATATTCTGTGAGTTTCTCAAAAGGTTCGGACTTGTGTTTCAACAGGAACATAGGTCTGAATCTCGAAAGATCATCAGAGAATGTAATGAAGTATAAAGAACCGGTCTTGGCATGTGTAGACAGGGGACCTACATACATCAACATGTATCATCCCAAGAGTTCACTAACTCTTTCTCTGTTTCCAGTAAACGGAGCTTTGGTCATCTTATCTCTGTGACATGACTGGAAAGTTTCACAAGATGTAAATTCAAACTGATTTAAATATGCATCTAATATGTAACTTCAGCCAGTCGGATCGCATTGATATGACCCAGTCTACAATGCCTCAAGAAGGATTCGTTCATTTCTGAACTCTTCCTCTTGTGTGTGTTCCGTATACTAAAGAACTGTAGTTTGATTTAGAACATCAATGCTTTTAGATAACGTGCCTGAATCGATCAACTTTTGATATAGGAAATGTTCAAAAACATTATCCATCAATACAAAATTATATCCTTTCTTTACTAGTAAAGAGACTGATATGATTTTGTATATCAGGTTCGGTATCTAATAACATTCGTTCAGAATCAATGTATTTGGAATACAGGGTGACAGTAACCAACAGACTTGGCTGCAACACTTGCCCCGTTTTCTGCCTCATGAAACTTATCACCCGTTCTCAGTTCTCTACCTATCTGTAGCCCTATGTAACAGATTACATATCTGGGATCCTGATCCGGTATCATATACCCAGGATGCGGAGGATACTGAGAAACAGTTCTTTGTAATGAACATACCCGAAGATGATGCATCAGCATGCACTCTCTTCGTTTGGGCAGCACGGGAATTCTGGTAATCCCCAATTTCCTGCTCTGTCTTATAACAATTATAAGTTGGAGCGGGACCAACGTTCCCCAGCTCAGTATAACAAGCGGGTTCGGTCAATAATCCGTATTATTATCTTGATTAAGGCGTGATATGGTCGCTACCTGGAGAGAGAGAGAAGAAAACACTTAGCGTACGCTCTTGCAAGAATAGACTGGTTATTATTTTATCTAATCAGGATGGCTCCCACTGCTTTTTATCAAATCTTCCTTCAAACCCTAAAAGGAAAGACTAGCCGGGATTAATTACACACTACAAGTTCGCCAATCTTTCAGCCAGGCTAGTGTCGGGACTTTGAGGGAGGTCCCCCGTGCTTTCGCACGAACCTAATTAATGTAAACCTCGTTTTCCCAGAGGCGTAACCCTGTTGACACCTTTCTAGACACCTACTTGATCGGCTAATTGTAATGTATAAAACTCTCCCAGGAGTAACAATTACTCGCAGCGGGTATCGGGATCCAACTATCTCATAGAAGGTATGCAATCTCATTGCAAATTTCAACACTTGAAATTCCCGATAATATTTTGCCCCAAGCGATCTATGACCTTGACTGAGTCAACAAATCATAGACCACAAGTAAAGTTCAACTCGTCATTTCTCGATTGAATTAAACCCACCCGCACGACCCTTGACTGAGTCAACAAGGCCGCACGACTACCCTAATCCAATCGCATCATATGCTTTGCAGATAAGCACTAATCAGCTACCGCACACTACACCTTGACTGAGTCAACAAACGCAGCACGAATACTAACTAGGACTTATCTGAAATGACGGAGGGCTACGTCAGGTTTTTAAGAAAACCTTTTGCGTAATGAACTTTATATCGTTGTAGAATCAAATGATTTTAAATTGGAGTGTCTTTGAGGCTTTTCTAGTTTTGCTAAAGGAGTCATTCCCGGTGAAGGGATCGTCGGTCCTTTCCTCGTCGAATGAGGTGCGGGATATATCATATATATCACTGTGCAAAGCAAAAACACTTAAAAGCAATCAAAAGACAAACCGAGTGTGTAGCATCTGCCAGTTATTGCTAAAGGAGTCACTCCCGGTGAAGGGATCTCGGTCCTTTCCTCATCGAATAAGGTGCAGGATATATCATATATACCGCTATGCATTGCAAGAACTGTAGCTACCTGTTTTATTTTGAAATTCGATTCTACAACATCATAGGTTTATTTTCATTTCATTAATCACATTAATGAAGTCCCATCATTTAATTACCTAAACATCACAGATAAATACGACGTACACTTATGCCATCCGCATTCGCCTCGATGTCCCCTCGTGCACCGTTAGGTTAGGTAACTAACGGCAGAGCGGGGCAGGGCTAGCACGGGTGTAAAACATAAGTAACATCTATATAATATATCATATATACTATATACAGTATCTATCATAGAACATCACATGATCACATCACAGATATCGCAGCAGAAGAATCATATGAAATATTGGATATACTAGGACGTTCGTGTTTTCAATACGAGACAGTATAAAACACGGATTCCACGGTCGTGATGAATAGCCAAACCCACACCCCTAGACCCCTATGAGAGCGGTAAGCAACCCTACCAATTCTAGAGTTAGGAGACCCGGACTCGACTCCTCGAGTTGGTCTCCCACTGGACTCCAGAACCCGGTTACTTGTGCTCCCCTCCTTGGGTCTATCCTAGTGCGGAAAAGTAAATAATATACAAAGGGTGACATCTTCTGCTACCTGGAAGTGCCCCAATAAAAGAATATTACATACAAGTTTTTACATGAATGAAAATGAAAAACACTCATCTCACATAAAAACCCCCGGCTATTCAAACACGACGATCCAATATAACATATCCAGCAACACATAACATCACATGTCATCAACGTAAGTAAATATGCGCATCCCAATTGTCGTTGACATATAGCAACGAAACCGGCGATATCACATATTACACTTACGGTCACAGAAAAGAAAGTGTAAAACTACAACAGTTGGAATCCGCAATCCGCACAGACATCGCATGCCTAATCAAATGAATACCTTAGACATCACATGCCTAACAATTATAAACCCCGCATTTTAGTCTCAAAATCGAAAACACTTTTCAATATCAAGTCGGGCAATTCAACAAAATTCCCGACATCCTGATCGAATGCTCGTCGCAAACTTCAGTAGACGGCAGCACCCCCGATACCGTCGACGAAGTGCACCAAGGCGGAACACCGCTACCGGGAGCACCCAAACGGATGCTTTCGGCGACGGGGTTCTCCTACAGTCACTTGGTCGGGGCTATGGAGTGAGGCTGTCTATTAAGTTTACCCGGCGAGTATCCGCGTACGCTACGTGATTGCGACGGATTTTTGATCACATCAAAATTCCGTGGCAACCGATCAAGTGAGACTAAACCGCTAGATTTATAACATTCATTCAGTTATTTCATAACTACTTGTGGATTCCAAGTATTGTATCACATTCCGGATAAATAGAAAATGTTAAACTTTTCGATCGAACATTCAAACACCCAAGTTTTCCTAATATAGATCGACACATGAAAGATAAGTCTAACAACATTCAGTTCGTGCCTCAGTACCAACGGTCCAGCCGTAGAAGGGTCAAGCCAACGCCTCACATGTGGCACGCCGTACTGCCCCAAACCCGAAGGTTCAAAGGGCAGTTCAAGACGGTCACATAATCGAGTTAAGGTTTGTTGTCTTCTAGAGGGTCCATTGCGTTACTTGCACTACTTAGAACGTCGTTAAACTACGGAAAGATCCAACACTTGGAAATTTCCCGACAGAGGAAAAGTTGGGTATTTATATCCGGTCGAACTTGTTAACATATTCAAAAATCATCCGAAAAGACACATAGACAGAGTTTGACAATCCGATCGAATAAACGAACTCCCAATACAACTTAAAATACTCAACTCTTTATTTCAGATTAAAACTTCCCAGGAAAACCAGCACTGCCAAATAGGAATTACTGTGCAAAATTTAATGGGAGAAGAGACAAAAGGGCCGCGGAACCGCCGCATTAGCATGCTAATTCCGCGGTTCTTATGGAATTAGGTCATCGAACTTCACGGTAATTCTTATAAATTCCTGCTGGTTTTTCTGCATATTTTTAATTCTGAAAAATCCCCGAATTTCAAAAATGTCCAGAGAGCATTTTGGATGTAGGTTTTCGGTTTGATCGGACTTCAAACTCCGTCTACGCATCGCCTAAGGCTCTAGCTAGGCTCTGATACCACTGTAGGGTTCCTAGGCACTCACAAGAGGTCTCACAAGGCATCAACCATGCCAATTTATAAAAATTAGAGTGCTGAGAAACCCTAATACGGATCGTTGGCTAGATTTTTAGGCGACAAAGCAAACTAGTTAACACTTAACTACAAGAATACGGAAATACAACCTTTGTAGATCCGGTCCTCCACCTCCACGGCTCCGTGATGAAGTCCTCTCCGCTGTCCAAATGCAATCCCGGGCTCTAGCGTCGGCTTCATCGGAGAAGAAGCGGGCTAGGTCATCGACGACGATGCCGAAGATGATCTACGTCGAGGCATCGCTAGATCAAGCTCCAGCTTCACCAAGTCAAGAAAACTTATGAAGGAAACACACTCTACTACTTGGCAAGAGGTAGAGGATGAAGAAATAGGAAGTGGGTAGACTTTAGAATTGGATTTCTCACTCATTTTCATCAATCACCATTGATGAAGTCAAGCTTTCTTCATTGAAGAAGATGAAGAAGAAGAAGGAATATATTATGATAAGTATTATTTTGAATAGAATAGAAAATCAATACTTATCATAATTTTAACTATAGTTATGTGTAGAGAATTGACCAAGGTTAAAGGAATGGTTAGGGTTAAGCATGAAGACAAGAATGGTTACAAAGTCAAAGCTTCATGAAGCTTCAACTAGAAACAAAGAAAGCCATCATTCTTATCTAAATCTTTTCCAAATAAATAAAAAAATAAATAAATGAAAAAGCAAAACCCTAATCATCTCTTAACCATGGTTTAATCCTTTACACTTAACCACATGATCAAGTATCATCAAACATGATACAAATATGTGCACAAAAGTATATCACATATACAATGTGCACAATCCAAGTGAGAAAATCCAATTAAAGTGAACCAATATTAGTTAATGCAAAGTAATATATCAAATATATAATTATACATTAAATCATTAAATCAACACTTGATTTAACGATCCGGTCATATCGCATATAACCGACTAGTATCCAATGTATCGGCTTATCGAATCAACCCTTGATTCGATAACTAGGTTATATCGCATACAACCAATCGATACATTCATCGCGAGAATGAAATACGGTATCACATACACGTATTATTCTCGGTCCTGCACACATATCTCATATGCGCTCCTATTTCATTTCGCTTGAGCCAGGAAACCTCTGTGTAGGACTCTAAAGACTCGTCAATACGCCGGCAGCAGGTGATGATCATATCAAACACCCACAAGCCGCAAGCGGTCTGCTAAACGTAACGGACACCCGGGTATTGAGCGATCAGAAGATCGACGAGCAAGCCCGCTCACACTCCAGTGAATCCAACCAGTAACACTACCGTACAGTCCGGTCTGATCGTCTGATATGTCGCATATCTCGCCTAGGGGTGGTAAACGTCAGACCCCAATAGCTCGATAAGTCGTGTCGATATGAGGTCTATAACAACTCGAGAAACTACTGGTAACACTTACCAGTATATCTCAGCAACCCTGGCCAGGGATTTCCGGTTATAGCCAATCGAACACAGCGCAACATCAACTCCCTATACCGGGTGAGACGAATCCCCTCCTATCGCTCATTGCCTCCATGTGATTCGGGACTGTACCCAAAAACCACCGTTTTGCACGCCCTCTTGGACGTGGTAAGGTGGAAATCAAAGCACAGTGGGAACCACACAAGACTCTATGACGATCTCGGGTCAACAGACTACTCTGTACCAGTGTCACCAGAGAACTGCCATCTGACGTAAGGTATAATACCATCTGGGAGTTCTCGGCGAGTCCGTCCAGTGTACCCTGTCTCTACTGAGCACCCGTATATCATCTCTGATGTCAAACACCAATGGATATGGGATCATCCATCGCCCATCTGTATGGGTCGAGAAGGTATACTCTAGTCTACTCTGGTATATCAATGCCCCGTCTCGATACACCCACGACTAGGGACTTTGAAGGATGTACTTATGGACTACCATATCCCCACTAGTATGATCCGCATCATAGTCCAGGTAGTCAAGTACACATCCTAAGGGCTTTACCAACATGTAACAGAGAGACTATCAGTGTACACGTTAAGGTAAAGAGTAACCAGATAGCATACTATCATGTCGAGCAAGAAAGTCCTCCCTATATATGTCCCTGCATCCACTACAATATACATCCAATGTACAGTAATGGCCTCTAGGGCATACATATAACTAACAAAACATTCATACATATTTCTTTCAGTACTTTCATGTTGAGAAAATTGACAGAAGATCCGTTGTCAACATGGATTTTCCCTATCTTGACGTCGTGGCAGTACCCAGTAACATATAGTGGTCGATTATGCTCGCTTGTACTGAGGGGCGGATCTTCATTGCTGAATGTGATGTTAGCCTTTTAGACCTCCGCCAATTTATTTTTCATCTCTTTTTCTATGAGAAAGGCTTGAAACTGATCAGCGTCTTGCAAGCTTTTGATCAAGGAGTCTCGTGCATCTTTGGATAAGAGTAGAGCATCTAGTATGCTCAGTTATGAGGGTATCTTTCTCAAATGCGTAAGGACATTATAGTCCATCTTAGTTTTCTTAGGCAGGTTTTTGGCGGCGAGCTCTTTGGCCACCTCTTTATCAAGGGTGATCCCGTCGGGCTTCTCCTTCTTGAAGTGTTTTCTGTGGGCAACATATTCTTTTCCACCACATCTTGAAGGTATTGCATTTCTCGATGGGATGAGCGATCCTTCGGTGGTATGCGCAATATTTTGGGTGTCCCTCTTTACCATCGAAATATGGGATCCCAGGAGCTTACAACATGAGAGGTGGCAGCTTCATCCCCATTGATAGGGCCTTAGCAAACCGCTTCTCAGGTTTGATCCTACTCTTATTTGTTTCATGTATGCCTTGGTTTGGTCAAAGAGCTTTATGACTCATCCTCACCGCAGCTTCTTTTTTGAGGCGCTGACATTTAGTTTTTTCATATATAGTCGTCTTGCATTCCTAATCATCTATGCTCTTTTGGAAGGCTTTATTCAGCAGCCTTTCAATCAGATCTTCTTCCGGCAGTTTCGGGATTCGTGATGCCGATTCCGCCCCTAGTTATCTGTGTCTCTATCCAATGCTGCTGGAGCTTCTTCATTATATAGTGATGAATAAGAAACTATGTGGAAACTTGCTACACGTTCTCCTGCTTCTTTTCATAAGTTATTTTCCTCATCATTGACATTGTCCATGTCCTCAAAAATATGTTGGAGGAACTCTTCGAGTGTGACTGGCGTTCACACTTTTTGATTGTATTCTTCCAGCGCGTCTATATATTTCTAGAGGTTTGTGCGTCTGTCAACATTCTCATCAGGTTGCACAGGCTTCTTGGTCCTCTTCTTTTTCTTAGAAGATTTCGAAGGCTTGACTTGGGTTTTTTACGCTTTGTCAGTAATTTTCGGCGTGGGACACAATTTCAACATACATTCTATAATTTTGGGTTTAAGCGGCTTTTCCACTTGATCGTCGGAAATACTTGTAGATCTTTCAGCATTCTTTTAGTTTTTGCTGAAAGAAGTACTTCCCTTGGAGTTTCTTCCACGAGCAAGCAGGATGCCCCCCCATATATCCACTTTCTTGGAAGTGTGCTTTTGTGGTGGATCTATCCTCCAATTATTCGCTAGTGCAAATTTCCCCTGCGGGTACTGGTCTTCGACCCAGTTTTTGAAGATGTAGAAGTCCTCGATTGGATGGCTTACTACCCGGTGATATGGAAATTAGTTGGGGTTATTGAGGTCACCGGCTTGTATGGGTCGCCGCGGGTCTGGCAATATGATTAGGTTATTTCACATCGACTGTGTTTACCGCCGAAGACTGGACTGAGACGCGGAGGACGTCTAGCCTGAATTTGGGGAAAAATACTATTTGGACATATCCATCCACTTCTTTGAAGATACCAAATTGATTTATGGCACCGTATATCGAAGGTTTGGATAGATGCGACCGATGAAGCAGACTTTATCAGATTTCCCTTCATTTTTGAGGGGTTTTTGATTGTAGGGATGCTCTTCCCTACAGGCACAAGCCTCTGCAGTTAATTACGTTATCGCGTTGCGATAAAAACTTTCTCCTTCTCCAGAAGTTCAATTCGTGTCGTGTGTTATTTTGTTTATTTTGGTTGCCCGTGGATTGTATATGGAGACTATTTTATGCCATCGCCCGTACGGTGCGGATTAGTCCAAATCCGTACATATATTTTCATGATTTGTGTTTTGAACATAGGTTATATATTTCTTTAGTTCAAAAATATTTTGTTTTATTTAAGGACCGTTAATCTAGTTTGAGATTTAAATATATGAGCATTTAGGCTCAATTTATTTTAACTAAGAATACGTTAGTCTTATTTTAGACTAAGATCAACTTATCAATATTTTCAGGATCATTAAATTTTATTAAGATCCAACAACAGAGCATTTGTCCTCACTTGAAAGAAACTTTTAGAGAGCCTTAGCCAATTTGGGCTTGGTCTTCTCAGTTTATTTTCTTCTTCTTTTTTTTTTATTCAAAAGTGTTACACTTATTTATGGTTCTGTTTGCTCAGCCTTTTTCCTTTTATGAAGAACTGCTAAGCACTTGTTTGGGGCTCTAGTGCTCACATGTGTTTCACGTGAGGCGTTCACACATGGGCACTGCCCAATCAGTGCTAAGCACTTTAGTCATTTTGACTAAATATAGAGTGTTAAGCACTTTGTATGGCACTCATGTGAGGGGCACGTGAGGCGCTGCCACATTTATTTTATTGGGCGCTCACATGTGTTTCAGTTGAGCCGCTCAGGCATGGGCGCAGCCCAATCAGAGCTTAGTCATTTGGACTAACTTTATAGTGCTTCTGCACTTTTAATAGTGCTCACATGTATTTCGCATGAGGTGCTGGGACTTCTATTTTGAGCACCCACGTGAGAAGCACGTGAGGTGCTGAGTCCTTTGTTTTTGGCGCTCACATAGGAAGCACGTGAGGCGCTGGGTTCCATTTAAGGGAATCTTTTGGTTGCTCAAATGGGAAACACGTGAGGCGCCAAGTCTTTTTCTTTATTGATGTTTTCTGAAGAAGTTTTGATTTCTGTTAATGACATTTTGACCATTAATTATCTCTGTTTTGAATATCTGAGACCGGTTTCATTGGAGAACTAAGTTCTTCTATTTTGTTTGTAAGAACAAACTTTTTTATGTAGGGTTAAACTCTGTTTGTGAAGGAATTAAATTCTTAGACAATATGTCTTTTATTTCTTTTGATCTAGTTCTATTTTTATTCTAGATTTTGAGTTTGGAGAACAGAATCTCCCCGATGAGAATTAAATTCTCAAATTGTGGAGAGATTTGTTTTTCAAATTTCAGATCAGGGAGAGAACTAGGTTCTTTTTGTTGAGGGTTAAACCCTTGTTTTTCTTTTGTGTGGCCAAAAGAGATAGGTTCTATCTCTGCTTTTCTTTACCTAGCGTTTTGAAGAGCTAGGATCTTTTTCCTTCAGAAGAGAATTGAAATCTCCGTTTTGTTGTGGAAAGAAGCTTGTGAGGTTGATCTCTTTTTTTTTCCTTTTTGAAGTCTCCTATCCTTTATATAGAGAGTCAAATTTGTTGATTGGTTTGAGAAAATCTCTAATTTAAGGGATACTAATTGATTTACTTGGCCTCAAAGATTATTTGGAGGATTTTATCCACCGTTGGATTTTTGATCCAGTGAATTTTATTTCACAGAATATATATATCCTGGTTTCTAACAAGATTTTGGAAATATTTTCTCATAGATAGAATTTTATTTCTTTCAATCGGTGATTTTTAATCAACATTGGATTTTTAATCCAAGAGTGCTCTGTTTAACAGAGCACAATCTTTCTTTCTTTAGAAATATTGGGGAAATACATTCCCAAACTAGAATTTAATTCTATCATTGGATGATTTATCATCACAGTTGGATCCTTGATCCAGCGGCTCTGTTTAAAAGATAATATCCCGGATTTTGGGAAAATATTACTCATGTAGAATTTAATTCTACCTGCTTTAGTTTGGGCACTGACGCTCACGTTTTATACACGTGGGCGCCATTTAAGAATTTACTTTTTATATAACAGGCGCACCTATGCTTTGCATATTGGCGCTCACATGAAATTTACGTGAGGCGCCGCTTTAGGATTTAATCTTGTAAGAGGCCGACGCTGGCGCTCACGTGGGGAGCATGTGAGACGCTGCCTCATTGGGTTTGAACAGAGCTTAGCACTTATTATTATGTTTAATTAATAGGGGGAAAAATGTGTTGGATATGTATGCCCTAGATGCCATTATTGTATATGTATACATATGGATGCTTGGACATATATATGTACAGAACAGTCTTGCTCGATATGATAATATGCTATTTGGTTTGTCTTTATCTTAACATGTGTATATTTTACTTGCTATTACATATCATTTATACATGTTGATAAAGCCCGTATGATCAATGCTAGACTACCTGCGTTGTGATGGCGATCATACTTGTGGGAGCGGGGTAGTCGGTACGCACATCCTTAAATGGTCCTTAGTCGTGGGAGTATCGAGACTGGGTATCGATATTCCAGAGTAGACTAGTGTATACGTTTCTAGGCCCCGACGAGTGGCGATGGTTTGGTCCCGCAACAATTGGTCTTTAGACCTAAGATCGTATACAGGTGTTCACTGGGGATGAGTACACCAGACAGACTCGCCGAGAACTTCCAGATGGTACTATACCTATCGTCAGGTGGAAGTTCTCACATGACATGAGTACAGGTTAGTCATTAGACCTGAGATCGGCATTTGTCTCGTATGTGTTCCCACTGTGCTTTCATCACTACCCTACCACGGCTCCACTGATTCGTGCAAATAGGTTTTGGTTCGGTACAGTTCCGAGCCACATGAAGGCAGTGAGCGATTGTCGGGGATCCGTCTTTCCCGGTATAGGGAGTCGATATCACACTATGTTCTATTGGTCAGGAACATAAGGCCTTGGCCAAGGCAGTTGTGATTTATTGATAGGCTGATCAGTAGTTTCCCGAAGTGGTGCTGAGCCGCATCAGCACGAATTACCAGGTTACCAGGGTCTGACGTTTACCACCCCTATATCCGGTATGCGATACTCTCAGACGAAGAGACCGGACTGTACGGAGATTGTCACAGATAGGCTCGGTAAGGATTCGGATGAGTTTGCTCGTCGGCCTTCCTTTTCGACAGGTACCCGGGTAGCCGTTACGTACAGCTAGTGCTACTGACGTGCTTGTGGTTATGGATTTATCCATTAACCTACTGCCGGCGTACGGTCGAGTCTTTAGAGTCCCATACAGAGGGTTTTCCTGGTTCGGGCGAAATGATGTAGTAGTAGTATTGGATCGGGCAGGCTCTCGATCGATTGATGTACTTTGTACTCGGACTTTCGATCGGACAGTTGGTAATACTAGCCGGCTCGGGTTTTGAGCCGGATTATTAAATCATGTATTGATTTAATAGTTTACATATATGTATTTCGATATGTATATTCTAGTATTACGTTCTTCGTGTTATTCTATCTCTTTGTGCATTCGTGTTTTTATCCGAATGCAGGTATGTATATACATCAGACTGTAATCCGTATTTATTACATATTACCTTCTAGAAGGTGGACACCTCATTATGCTTTTTCCATTTTTTTGATAAATAGAAAATGAGATGTAAAGTCTGAGGTATGGGAGGAATGGAGATAATCATGCTTCAATATTTAACAAATGAATTTTTAATTCATTTGGAGTTACTATTGAAGCATGGTTGTTGATTGTTTATTCAAGAAATTCATACACAAAACCTTTGTGTGTATTTCCTCTCTCATGGATGCTTCATTATTTTCTTGAGCTCCCATTTTGCTTCACTCTCCTCCCTCCTCTCAAGTTTCCTCCACCTTCATCATCTTCCTCTTTCACTACCCTCTCATAAGTTGAGAAATAAGTAAAGAGGCATGATAGAGATAGTAGAACACATAGATCTTCATACTACATCCTAGAAAACTTGGATTAGAATCCCAAGTTCTCTAATTGCTCCTTTTGTTACTTAGTTAGGAGCTAGAGCCATGGATCACATCTCTCGGGTGGATCATCTACGACAAAGGAGGGCCGGAGAACAAGCTCGATCCCGGAGGACCGATGAAGCCGGAAATGGAGATCAAACAAGTTCAAGGTGGACACTTGGAGCACATGGTGAGGAAAGAAAGCCGAAGGACATGGGTCGCTTGGTGAGAATTCTTTCCATAGTAGATAGCACTACTTAGTTTTGCTAGTTAGGTTTATGACAAGATTAGGGTTAAAAGTTATTCTAGTGTTATGTTCTAATCGTTAGAAAATTTTTGTTCCGCATTTGGTCATGGTAGTTGGCCGGGGCTCTAGCGTAACCTTTCATGGTATCAGAGCCAGCCCATAAAACCTGCCCTAGCAAGTTTAAACAATGTTAAAACAACGAAACAGAAATAACTCCAAAACATTGAAACCAAACTTCAAGTTTCTGTCGATTTTTGAGAGGCTTAAAAAAAAATTTTAGCAAGTGCAGAGTGATCCTTTGACTGTGAGATGTACCCAGAACAAAAACGATGCAATTCCACCATGTTTTGGCCGGCCACAACCCTAAAAAATCCGGTCTCACCGGTTTTATTACGGTGGATTGCCTCGTGTTTTGGTCTGGGTTCTTATCTATTGAAGTTTGGGTTTCAGGTGTTGCTAGTTTTTTCCCAGATTTGATTTTCTGTTGTTTTTCAGTTAAGGGCAATTTTTAATGTTTCAAAGTCTTTATATTTGACATTGTTTAATAGTTTATAGTACATGCACTTTTATCTGCGACCGTGAATGCTATTTGATCGGTACAATTCGTCTGATTGCTATGTGTTCTTTTAGACGGGTTTTGCGAATATGACATTTGCGTTGATGTTTTGTGCTTGTGCTGTGATTGTGGTTTGATAGTCGTGGTGGATAGCATGTGGTGCAATGTTAGTGCTACAGTTTAAGATTCATTTGTATATTCATTTGCTGGGTGAGCGTCCGACATGTGGACTGCCGTCTTTGCCAAATTGTATATTATTTGTTTGGGGCACGACCGGGTTGAGATCGATGTCACTATTTTTACATATTATTTTCATTTTCTGTACTAGGATTACCCCGCGGTGGGGCGCATGAATAGCCGGGTTCTAGAAGCCAACAAGCCCGCATCTCATGGCGTTGAGGCAGAGGGAGCTTCATTCTAGAATTGGCGGGCTATTCGCTGCACTCGTAAGGGGTATAGGATGACCCATGGAGAGGCACCCAAGTTACCGGATTCCGTAAAGTGCTGGGTGGCTCATTCACTTTGTTGAAGGGGGTTGCCTCACTTCTGGGATTGGCGGGTAACTTGCCGCGCTCGTTGGGGTCCAGGTTTTCATTGCACAGGCTATCCACACTACCGGGAACGTCGGGTTTTATTTGCGGCTCAAATGAAACCCGGAGCTCCAAGATTATCCACCTTTCTGTATTGTTGGTTGAGATTCTGTGATGTTGCTTATCATCATGCTTGGGACGAATGTTATATATACTTATATATACTAGTAGATGTTGTATATGTTTTACACCCGCGCTAGTCCAGCCCCCGCTCTGTCGTTAGTTAAGTAACCTAACGGGTGATGACGGGGCCCCGTGGCGAATGCGGATAGCATATACGTACATCGTATTTTCGTTCTTTTCTGGTGTGATAGGATTAAACTGATGGGACTGCATTAATTTTTATTAATGCAAGAAAATAAACCTAAAAGATGTTGTTGGAACAAATTTCTAAAAACTACAGTTATATTCTTTCGCTTTGCATAGTGGTATTCGATCATGAATATCCAGCACCTCATTACAGGAGGCAAGAGCCGAGATCCCTTCGCGGGGACTGACCACTTGAGCAAAAGACTATACTGTAGATTACTCGGTCTTTTCAAAACCACAAGTTTTCAAAAGCGGAGCCTAAACCACGCCTTTTCAAAACTACTCAGGTTCCTTCAACGATATCAAGTTCATTATGTTAACGGGTTTTTCGCCAAAAACCCAGCCGTAGCCCTCCGTCATTTCTTATAAGTTAAACTTAGTATTCGTGTTGCGTTTGTTGACTGTGTCAAGGCGCAGTGAAAGGTAGCTGAGTATTGCTTATTTGTAGCATACGATGCGATTGGTTAGGACAGTCGTATAACCATGTTGACTGTGTCAAGGGTTATGCGGGTGGGTTTAATGCAATCATGATAATGACGGGTTGAACTTGACTAGGACTCTTTGATTTGTTGACTGTGTCACGGTCACTTGGGTCCTAGGGGAAAAAACCACATCGGGAGTTTCAAATATACAGGAAACTTGCTAGTGCTGCATACCTTCTGGAGTGTGGTGACTAGAGTGGCTTCTATCTAGTTTATCACACAATGATAGTTGGAACCCGATCCCACTGATGAGTAGAATTACTCCTGGGAAATTATTTCACTTAACGATCAATGCTATAAACCAAGTAGGTGTCTAGAACGGTGTTAGTGGGGCAACACCTCCAGGGAAAAGAGATTATATAATTAAGGAACTTCGCGAAAGCATTGAAAAACCTCCCTCGAAGTACCGACACCAGCCTGGACGAAAGATTAAGCAAGTATTATGACGTGCGATTAATCCCAACTAATTCTTCTTTTAAGGTTTAAAGAAGAATTCGAGGAAACAGTGGGAGCCATCCTGATTGGATAAACAAATAACCAATCTAAATCTTGGAAGAGCGCACGCTGAGTGTTTCTTTTCTCTCTCTTCAGGTAGCAACCATTTCACGCACTAATCAAGATTATAAAATGTATCGCTTGACCGATCCGAATTCTTATTCGGGGCTGGGGAACGTCGGTTCAGCTCTAACTTATGATAACGGTCATGAGTATGAGCAAGGGAAAGAGTATTTTTTGAATTCCTTGATGACCCCATTGAAGAAGAAACATACTATTTTATCTTCTTGAAGTGTTCTTGTTATTGAGAACTATTTTTCGGTCAGTCCTACCTCCTGGGTACTAGATACCGGATCAGGATCTCACATCTGTAATTTATTGCAGGGACTGAGAAAAAGTAGGATAATTGGACCAGGTGATATGTCCCTCAAAGTAGGGAATGGAGCACAAATTGATACTGCTGCCGTTGGTGAATATCACCTAGCATTGCCAAATGGCAGTACTATGGTTTTGAACAATTGCTACTATGTACCTTCTATGGTTTGCAACATCATATCAGTTTCTTTACTTGATAAAGATGGATATAAGTTTGTTCTTGATGGAAACATCATGAACATTTACCTTAATCAGATAATGGTTGCAGAAGGTACACTGTGTAATGGTATCTATATTCTTAATCAAAACACAGTTCTCAGTATACAAAACACACGTAAGAGGAAGAGTTCAGATATGAACGAATCCTATTTATGACATTGTAGACTTGGTCATATCGGAGAAAAAAGACTGAGTAAGTTGCATAAAGATGGACTTTTGGATACGTTCGAATTTTCATCTTATGAAACCTGTCAATCTTGTCTCAAAGGAAAGATGACCAAATCTCCATTCACCGGACACGGAGAAAGAGCAGCAGAGCGCTTGGGACACATACACAGTAATGTATGTGGTCCAATGTCTATATATGCAAGGGGTGGGTTCTCATACTTCATCATATTCACTAACGATCTCTCTAGGTTTGGATATGCGTATCTTTTGAAACACAAATCTGAAGCTTTTGAGAAATTCAAAGAATACAGAAACGAAGTAGAAAACCAGACTAGCAAAAGTATCAAGATCCTCCGATCTGATAGAGGAGGAGAGTACTTAAGCACGAAATTCCTAGAATACTTAAAAGAGAATGGAATTCTCTCTCAACTTACTCCTCCGTATACACTACAGAACAACGGTGTATCGGAGCGGAGGAATCGTACCCTATTGGATATGGTTCGCTCCATGATAAGTAGTGCTGAGTTGCCTCTTTCATTCTGGGGATATGCACTTCAAACAACGGCACATCTTTTGAATTAAGTTCCATCAAAATCCGTGCCTAAAACTCCGTATGAAATATGGAGTGGTAAGAGTTTGTATTTTAAATGTGTTAAGATTTAGGGTTGCCCTGCTTATATCAAAAAGCAGAACCCAGACAAACTTGAGGCACGATCATTTTTGTGTAAGTTTGTGGGATACCCAATGGATTCTAATGGGTATCTATTCTACCATATAGAGGAACAAAAGATTATTGTTTCTAGGAACGCCACATTTTTGGAAAAAGAATTTCTTGTTAAAAATATTGGTGGCAGCATGGTAGAACTATATGAAATTCCAGAAACACAAACTATAACTGAAGATTTGGTGGAACCGATAGATTCAGTTATACCCGACGAACCTCAGCCACTCTGCAGATCTGGTAGGATTTCTCATCCGCCCGAGAGATACTATGGTTTTCTCATAGATGGGGATTGAGAGGATTCCATCTTGGATGAAGATGATCCTACTAGTTTCAGGCAGGCCATTATCAGTAAGGACTCTGATAAGTGGATGGATGCTATGCGATCTAAAATGGATTCCATGTACACCAATAAAGTGTGGACCTTGGATATTGCTCCACCTGGGGTAAAACCCGTTGGATGCAAACGGGTCTAAAAAAGGAAATTTGGTGTAGATGGGCAGGTGGAAACCTATAAGGCTAGACTTGTTGCAACAGGTTTTCGTCAAAGACCAGGTGTGGACTATGACGAAACCTTTTCTCCAGTGGCTATGCTCAAATCCATTCGGATCCTACTTGTCATTGCTGCCTTTCATGACTATGAGATCTGGCAGATAGACGTAAAAATGACTTTTCTAAACGGAAGTTTAGAAGAGTGCGTTTATATGGATCAGCCGGATGGTTTCGTAGACAGTGGGAGCAGCGGGAAGGTGTGAAAGTTGCTTAAATCCATTTATGGATTAAAGGAGGCATCGCGGAGCTAGAACATCTGTTTTGATGAAACAATCAAGGAATTTGACCTCATCAAGAACGAGGATGAGCCTTGTATTTATAAGAAGATTGTAGGACGAACTGTCGTGTTCCTAGTCTTGTACGTGGACGCCATTCTTTTGGTAGGATTTGACATTCCTATGCTACAATCGGTAAAGCTATTCTTATCATAAAGGTTCTCCATGAAGGACCTGGGAGATGCCTCGTACATTCTGGGGATTAAGATCTACAGAGATAGGTCCAAAAGGTTACTGGGAGTTTCACAGTCCAGGTACATAGAAATCGTACTAAAGAGATTTAGTATGGAAGATTCCAAGCGCGGTACATACCCGCATTGCACGGAATCACCCTCTCCAAGGAGATGTCTCCCAAGACTGACGAGGAGAGGATTCGCATGAGCACTATACCCTACGCTTTGGCGGTAGGATCTATAATTTATGCGATGCTATGAACAAGGCCAGATGTAGCTTATGCGCTAAGCGTGGTGAGCCGGTATCAGTCAAACCTAGGTGAGGACCATTGGACAGCAGTAAAGAACATTCTTAAATACCTGAGAAGGACTAAGGAGATGTTCTTGGTTTACGGTAATGGAGACCTAAAGGTCGAGTCTTTTACCGATTCAAGCTTCCAGAGTGACAAGGATGACAGCAAGTCTGTCTCGGGTTTTGTGTTTACCCTCAACGGAGGGGTGGTGTGTTGGAAGAGCTCCAAACAGGATACTGTTGCAGACTCGACGATGGAGGCTGAATACATTGCTGCAAGCGATGCCGCAAAAGAGGCGTTCTGGATGAACAAGTTCATTAATGAAATTCAAGTTGTTCCGTCCATTGTTGACCCAATACCTTTGTATTGCGATAACAATAGGGCTATAGCTTTAGCGAAGGAACCACGGTCCCATCAGAAATTCAGGCACATCTTAAGGCGGTATCACCTAATCAGGGAGATCGTAGATCTCCACGAGATCGAGGTCCGGAGAGTGGATACAAAAGACAACACTGCGGATCTATTCACCAAGGCCCTTCTTCAAGCACAGTTCAAGAGACTTTTTGAGATGTTGGGTATGCGGTACGCCAACAGCTGGCCCTTGAGCAGACGTTGGATACTCGGTACGCCAATATATATGGCCTTAGTGCAAGTGGGAGATTGTTGGATATGTATGCCCTCGAGGCCATTATTGTATATGTATACATATGGATGCTTGGACATATATATGTACATGACAGTCTTGCTTGATATGATAGTATGCTATTTGGTTTGTCTTTATCTTAACATGTGTATGTTTTACTTGCTATTAAATATCTTTTATACATGTTGATAAAGCCCGTAGGATCAATGCTAGACTACCTGTGTTGTGATGGCGATCATACTTTTGGGAGCTGGGTAGTCGGTACACACATCCTTAAATGGTCCCTAGTTGTGGGAGTATCGAGACTGGGCATCGATTTTTCGGAGTAGACTAGTGTATACGTTTCTAGATCCTGATGAGGGGCGATGGTTTGGTCCCGCAACCATTGGTCTTTAAAACTATGATCGTATACATATGCTCACTGGGGGTGAGTACACCGGGTAGACTCGCCGAGAACTTCCAGATGGTTCTATACCTATCGTCAGGTGGAAGTTCTCAGGTGACATGAGTACAGGTTAGTCTTCAGACCTGAGATCGGCATTTGTCTCGTGTGAGTTCCCACTGTGCTTTGATCACTACCCTACCACGGCTCTACTGAGTTATGCAAACAGCTTTTGGTTGGGTACAGTCCCGATCAACATAGTGGTAATGAGCGATTGTCGGGGATTCGTCTTTCCCGGTATAAGGAGTCGATATCGCACTATATTCTATTGGTCAGGTCCATAAGGCCTTGGCCAAGGCAGTTGGGATTTATTGATAGGTTGATCAGTAGTTTCCCGAATTGGTTCTGAGCCGCATCAGCACGAATTACCAGGTTACCAGGGTCTAACGTTTACCACCCCCTAGACCCGGTAAGCGATACTCTCAGACGAAGAGACCAGACTGTATGGAGATTGTCACAGATAGGCTCAGTAGGGATCCGGATGAGTTTGCTCGTCGGCCTTCCTTTTCGACAGGTACCCGGGTAGCCGTTACGTACAGCTAGTGCTGCGACATGCTTGTGGTTATGGATTTATCCAGTAACTCACTGCTGGCGTACTGTCGAGTCTTTAGAGTCCCACACAGAGGTTTTCCCTGGTTCGGGCGAAATGATGTAGTAGCCATATTGGATCGGTCAGGGTCTCGATCGATTGATGTACTTTGTACTCGGACTTTCGATCGGACAGTTGGTAATACTAGCCGGCTCAGGTTTTGAGCCGGATTATTAAATCAGGTATTGATTTAATAGTTTACATATATGTATTTCGATATTTATATTCTAATATTACGTTCTTCGTGTTATTCTATCTCTTTGTGCATTCGTGTTTTTATCCGAATGCATGAATGTATATACAGCAGACTGTAATCCGTATTTATTATAGATTACCTTCTAGAGGTGGCCACCTCATTATGCTTTTTCCATTTATTTGATAAATGGAAAATGAGGTGTAAAGTATGAGGTATGGGAGGAATGGAGATAACCATGCTTCAATATTTAACAAATGAATTTTTAATTCATTTGGAGTTATTATTGAAGCATGGTTGTTGATTGTTTATTCAAGAAATTCATACACAAAACCTTTGTGTGTATTTTTTCTCTCATGGATGCTTCATTATTTTCTTGAGCTCCCATTTTGCTTCACTCTCCTCCCTCCTCTCAATTTTCCTCCACCTTCATCATCTTCCTCTTTACTACCCTCTCATGAGTTGAGAAACAAGTGAAGAGGAAAGGTAGAGATAGTAGAACACATAGATCTTCATACTACATCCTAGAAAACTTGGATTAGAATCCCAAGTTCTTTAATTGCTCCTTTTGTTACTTACTTATGAGCTAGAGCCATGGATCACATCCTTCGGATTGATCATCTACAACAAAGGAGGGCCGGAGAACAAGCTCGATCCCGGAGGACCGATGGAGCCGGAAATGGAGATCAAACAAGTTCAAGGTGGCCACTTGGAGCACATGACGAGGAAAGAAGACCGAAGGACTTGGGTCGCTTGGTGAGAATTCTTTCCATAGTAGATAGCACCACTTTAGTTTTGCTATTTAGGTTTATGGCAAGATCCGGATTAAAAGTTATTCTAATGCCATTCTTCTAATCGTTAGAAAAATTTTGTTCCGCATTTGGTCATGGTAGTTGGTCGGGGCACTAGCGTAACCTTTCAAAATTTCCTATACCGTTGTTCTCCCGTGGCTCACATGTGATTGCAACGGTGTCAATTTTACCACCATTAGATCTCCTAGGGAAGTTGAACCGATCACCCCATGTCTTATAAATAGGGTCTTTGGCCCTTGAGATGACTGTTGTCTCATCATATTCTTCTCTAAACTTTCCTCTCTTTTGAGAATACAATTCTCGTTCTAGAGCTTAGATCTCTGTCTTCTAGAACTTCTTTGAACAGAATAAACGCTGCAAAACTTTTTGGTGAAGACTATGAACAGAGCTTAGCTCTTAATCCCCTTTGGGTATATATATATATATATATATATATATATATATATATGGATTTAAAATCCATTATCATACTCGACAGAGCTTAGCCTTTTTCTTGAATTGATCTCTTAGAGATCTTAAAAAACCCTTTTTTATATATATCGTGGATCTTGATGTCTATATCCAAAACTTGAGTCAATGGACATTCTTGAGAATCTTTGATTCTCCTCTTAGGTTTTACCCTACTGTCAATCTTGATATTAGAGCTTTTCTGGAACTTGATTCTATCAATTAACCCCTGAGTTTTCTTACATGGGGATTTCTGGGATTTAATCCCACTGTTTGAGGGAATTTAATTCCATTTTTTGCAGAGCTTTGCTCTGGTTTGAATCTTAAGAACTTTAGGAATTTTATTCCTTTTACCGTTCTTGGATATTTTCCTTTTCTATAATTTTTGAGGTTTTAACCCCTTATTTCACTTATTTGAATCTATTGTTTATTTAAAAGAACCCGCCTTTCGGGGAATATTGGGAGTTTTAACTCCACTGTTTATTTAATGAACACTATTCATTTAATGAGAATTCTTTTGGATTCTCACAATGGGCACATGTCTCATCATTTCTGAGCCGTCATCTTGATTTTATGGGGCCTACCCTTTTTTTAGACTTAGTGATTTCAGTATTTTTATTGCTAACCCTCCACTGGGTTTCTTTTCAGGTACCATGGCTTTTGGTTCCTTTTTTCTTTACGTTCGTTCGGAGAGTGCTTTTGCTGACGCTCTCACTGATCATGAAGTCCTTGCTTTAATCCGGGACTATGATTCGGAACGGAAATCTCTTCATCTATGGGGAGCATGGTATATCTATATCATCCGGGGTCGACGCAGCTTTACTTGCAAGGTGCCATCAGAAGCGATCCCCTTGATTCGGTACAGTTACCCTCCACCGGTTGCTTATGCTGTGGAAGAGATTAATTGGACTGCAGAGAGTCTTCTTCAACTATTTATGGTATCGACACCAGTCCAACCGTCGATGTCCCTAGATATTTTAGGACGTCGTATATGTCAGGGGGAAGCATGACTTTGGGGTCAAGTTTTTACAATAGGAGTGACCCCTCGACCTCCGTCTGGTTACCTCATTTGGGCCCGCTATATCTTATCGGCCAAGAAATCGTTGCTGCTGAAAACCGGGTTATACCCAGCGGTCTATGCATCTCTATTTTATTACCATACTCCTCATGTGTGGTGTGTTAAGTCATTCTTGGAACAGTGGAACATCCCAACCCATACGTTTCTACTATCGGAACGGTAAGTATCGATTTCACAGATATTTCTGGATTACCCGTCAGGGGGAGCACCATGAGGAGATACTTCCTCCCGATGAGTATATCTTTTCTACTGAATCGGTCTTCATTGGCCTTATGCCAGAAAATGCTATCCAACACAAGTTCCCAAGTTCGATCAAAGTGTTCAATATTTATGAAAGCCTATTTTTGGAGTCTGGGGGGCATGGGGTTAGCTTTGCAGATTTTGTCGCCCGTTTCCTTCACCCAGAAATTTTGTCAAAGAAGGCTGTGAAGTTTTCCAAGCTTGATGATCAATTCGGGTTTGGTTTGGACAAGTTGCCGACTACTGATGTGGATCTGAAGCAGTTTTGTATTCCGGACACCCCTATCATCCCTTTTGCAGAAATTGCTACTCCAGACATTGATGATGAAACATTTTTCGTGGGTTTCATTGCCATGTGGTTCAGCTGGTTTGCACTCCTAATGCATCCTCGATACATGAGACCGTCCGTCTTCTATCCGTCTCATCGTATTGTGGAAGGAACACGTATGGCCGTTGGAATTGTAGGATTGGCTCATTTGTCTAATGGCCTAAGTATAGCAGATGACACCACCAAGTCGGGTGTGAAGCCCGTAAATCTCCCTCGCCATTATTTCACATCATGGATAGAGATGTATGTATTGGGTGCTTTCGGTGTGCATAAGAGACCCAAATTTTGTGAAGGGTATAATTTCCCCCGAGTTATGCAATTGGTCGACGCTTCTTCTCCAGATCCAACACAACAAGAGGCTCGGCAGTTGCTTCTGCGTTTGCGCATGGTTGGGGATAGCATGATCTTTGTTGATAGGGTCCTGACTATTGGTAAAGAACCCTCCAAAGCTGTCCGGCCGCTTCATGACGTATTCAAGGATGGGGTTTCTGCTTTGAAGGCCAGGGAAATTGTATATTTGTACTCCATCAGGCCGGGTTTTTTTTAGTATTCAAGCAAAATGTGCTAGTTTTGTTCATGAGATATAACCCACATCGTTTCGCTCAACAGTTAGGCTATAACCAAGGTGTTCCCCTCGAGGCGTTTCTTGTCGATCCTGTTGCTTCAGAGGTGAGCGTTTATAATGTGGTCCACAATTTTATGCGACTGAATATGAGATCTTATTTCCTGATTGGTGAACATAGTCATATTTCGAATGCCTCAAATGCCTATATAGCTTTGTATCAGCATGTAACGGGTGCCGTTATCACAGAAGAGAAGTGGATACTCCTTGATCACAAAGATTTTGTCTCGGGTAGTAACCCTGCGGTCCCATTGAATCAATACACAATCGTCCATCCTTCTTTGAGAGAGAGCGATGCGGTAGTAGCTCCGTGTATCTTTCCGATGGTGTCGAGGGCTAAGCCATGACCCGATTTGACGCCTACAATGCTTCCCGAGTCGGACATCGGCTCAGACATTGGAACACGCCACCCCAAGATGTCGACAAAAAGAAAGCTTTTATCGTCGGGAGTTATTCTTGGTTCGCAAAAGAAAAAAAATCTATGTTTTCGGCCGACATTGTCTTTGGTCAAGAGCCCCATGCTCCTTATAGAGAAGGCCTGTCAGAGTACGGGACCAATGACGATCTCTTTCGTCCTGAAGCTTTTGTCGACGAGAACGCGACAACTGATCTTCAGGCTGCTCTTGAGGCTTCCGAATGATTTGCCCGTGAGCAAGCAGCGCTTGTGTCACGACCCAATTTAGGAACGCAACCGGCACTTAAATCACGTAACGTTTAAAGGCGTAACGAAATTCAAGTAAGCCGAAACCCAGAAATCTAAACCGTGAATTGAAGTACAGTGATAAAACATTATTTTCAAAATATCATCCTTTTAAAAATCTCCAGTTGTTACTAAAAATTCGGCAGCATCTCATTTGTAAAAACTGGTCCAAAACGGATACAAAGCATAATATATAAAAACGACATTCCCAATTAGAAGCAATCTCGCCAAAGGCGAAGAAATAAGCAAATATGAAAAGAAACAGCATCGCAACATAGCACAAAAGTCAGCTAACACGAGCACGACAACCAAAGTTATATATAATACAAATATCGAATCTCTCAGTCCCGTCTCTAAGTCAATACATACATATGGTAAATGGAGAGTACCATATACAAGGATAAGAGTACAAATAGAAACATACGGATACTCACAAAACCCACCTATAAAATATCTCATGCCCAAAAGTAGCAGTATCCGCAGAAATAGAAGAAGTAGAGTGCCCCACTGCGACCACGCTGAGGATCGGCCATGCAAGACACTGTGGCACAACGGAGGTGGGTTGCCAGCTTGGGAGTAGTAAATAACATCATACGTGTAATTGCAAGCATGCATGAAATAGCGACAATTTCTAATATGAGGTTATAATGACATATGTATAACAGTATGAATGCAACATAATCATGAGTAAAGTACAACATCAGGATGCAACAACTATATGAACAATGCATGTCATAATCAGTCCTGAATGTGAAATAAAACAGCGATACAATCGATAAATCATCATCATAAAAACCGGTGTCAATCAACGACACCCAAATCCCAATATCTCAGGCGTCATCACTCTGATCGGCCCTCAGATCCGTCTCATCATATAACTTGGATCGGTATCCTCCGGATATCCGCCTTCCATACAGTCACCGGTAGGTAATGCTCCCTTGTCGGTCTCAACGCCTTTGTATACGATCTTCTTTTCCCGTGATACCATACCGGGCCCACCATGTACCCACAGACAGTTCCTCCTCACTCCTTGAATCGGGTATACTCATCACTCAGAACTGAGAACACCCTTGGTGGACATCAAATATTATGTCAAGAAAACCGCAAATCTTCATATAAGAACATGGTACTAATAGCAATGTATGTAAGATGCTGACGTGATGTGTACTAGTATAATAACGAGATTATAATTACCATTTATAAATGTAATACAATGTAGTTATTCATGGCAAATTTTATAGTGTGCGTATCATGGCAATTACCAACGGTGTGTGTGTGTGTATGAATCAGTGCTTGTGCGACATGAACCGTCGGTAATGGTGCATTGTCCTACTGAGGATATATCAATGCATAACATGTAATGGGATGCACGCTATGATACTCATGCACAATCATAAATGTCTAAGCATGCAGTATAGAGTTTGTAACTAGAATCTCTCCATCGGCACTTAATGCCTAACAAGCGATTCCCCTGTAGATGTTAAATCTACTCACCGGAACAGTCTCGAACTATAGGAATCCGATCACCTCCTTCCCTTTCCTTACCGCGTCCGAAGTCCCCATAAACAATCCTAGCATCGCACAAAACCATAACGCGTGAGGTTAATAAACTTTCCGATAAGACATGGACACATACGCAAAACTAACGAACCAACTCCCACAAGCTATCATATGTTAGCTTAGCGGGCCAAACGTATGCAGCGACATCCTAGACCACACCTAAGGTTGTTAAACACACGAAACACCTAAACGAGAGTCGGATAAATCTGTATCGCACATTGTCGAAATACTTGAAATATAGTAAAACAGTCTCAGATTTTCCTATACAAGCAATTAGGGAAAGTTGCATATGCCATACGCCTATATATAGTCCCAGAGAACCCACGACCAAGACTCACACCCAACTCCCCCACAATGGCCGTAATTTGCGGCCGGATTGATTAAATTTGTGGCCACAAAGAAGAGGGGAGGGCTCAGGTTTTGGGGTTATGTTCTAGGCCTCTAGACTCGCTCTCAGTAGTAGCAACTTCACAAAAAGATATCTGAGTCGATAGCAGATTCGAACCGAAACCCTAGGCTTAAACAAATATGATACTTAACACTAAACCAAAACATTAAGATAGTTTAGTGAGACTAGTAAACAAAAAGACATTCCTTAGAGCCTAATTAGGAGTTTTAGATCATTATCTCACCAAAAACTTGAAGGAACCGTAACCATGCAAGCTTCAAGGTATCTTACGAGGGGTTAAACATGATTAATGAAGGGATTAGTGAAGTTTTATGGTGGTTTAAGCTCAAGGTTGAGGTGGAGAATATTTTCAAGAGAAAGATTTTTGTTGAAGAAGAAGAAGAAGAGAAGAATGAGAGAGAGTTGAGGGTTGAGAGAGAGATGAGGGTAAAAGGATGGCTCTTGAGAGCCATGCATGCTCTCTCTCTCTCTCTCTTCATTAAATGCCTCCCTCACTTCCATGTCTCCCCCATGCCTTCATGTCTTTTATTTTCTTTTTAAAATAAAAACTAAAACCTTTTTACTTACTAAAAAAATATATATAACATAAATATATGTTTAATATGCCATGGCTAGTAAAACATGATTAACATATCCTTAATGCGAGATTAGCATGCACATGTGTATGCATAACTACTACAAGTACATAAATAATTTAATAAAAATATTAATTATTTGTATAAAATATGCAAAAAATAATTATTAGTTAAGTTTATCAAAAAACCATGTTATATCACTTAATTAACTCTAAACGCACTTTAATATGTTACAATCTTCCCCTCTTAAAGAAATTCGGTCCCCTAATTTAAAATCTAACTATGCATACCTTCGAAGAGATGGGGAAATTTCTTCTGCATCTCGCTCTCGGCTTCCCATGTGACCTCTTCGCTGTTCGGGCCACACCAAACAACTTACACGAACGGTAAAACCTTTGACCGAAGTTTCTTCACCTGCCGGTCCAGGATAACTACCGGCTGCTCGGTGAAAGAAAGATCGCGCTCCAGCTGGATCGTCTGGTGCTGAATCGCGTGAGAAGGGTCATGAAGGTACTTGCCAAGCATCGATACATGAAATATGGAGTGTACATCCGGAAAACTGTACGGAAGTGCCAAACGATAGGTAACGGTACCGACTCGCTCAAGGATCTCGAAAGGACCCACATATCTGGGACTAAGCTTCCCTTTCTTTCCGAACTTCATCACACCCTTTATCAGGGAGATCTGTAAGAAAACATGATCACCCACTGCGAACTCAAGTCTGTGACGACGACGGTCGGCATAATACTTCTGCCTGCACTAGGCTGCTCTCATCCTTTCCTGGATCAATTAGATCTTCTCCGTAGTCTTCTGAACTAGTTGCAGTCCTAAAATCCTGCTCTCGCTGAGTTCGTTCCAACAGACTAGCAATCGACTCATTCTCCCATACAAGGCCTCGAAAGGTACCATCTGAATCGTCTCCTGATAACTGTTATTGTAGGAGAACTCTATCAAGGGCAAGTGACAATCCCAACTGCCACCAAAATCAAGCACGTACGCTCGAAGTATATCCTCGAGAGTCTATATAGTCCGCTCTGGCTGACCATCGGTCTGCGGATGGAAAGCGGTACTGAAACTCAAACGGGTACTCAAAACTTCCTGAAGTTTCTACCAAAGACAGTTGGTAAACTGGGTGCCTCTGTCGGCTAAAATGCATGTCGGAACGCCGTGCAACCGTACAATCTCATCAATGTACATATGAGCATACCGAGCAAATATAAAAGTGGTCTTCACTGGGTGGAAGTGAGCTTCTTTCATCAACCGGTCTACAACCACCCAAATAGAGTCATACCTTCGACTGGACCTAGATAGACCCACAATGAAATCCATGGAGATCTTCCAGTCCGGAATATGCAAAGGCTGTAACTCTCCCACCGGCCTTTGATCCTCAGCCTTGACTTGTTGGCAAGTCAGGCATCTCGAAACAAAATCAAAAACATCACTCTTTATCCCTTACCACCAGTAGATATCTCTCAAATCCTAATACATCTTGGTGGAACCTGGATGAACGTTGTATGCTGATTGATGTGCCTCCTCTAGGATCTCGCGTCTCAGCCCCTTGGAATCTGGTACACATAGATGAGTCCCAAATCGTAGCACTCCCTGGCCATCAATCACAAACTCCGAATCTCTTCCCTGCCGAACATGTTCCATAATCTCAAACAAACGAGCATCGTCGAACTGTGCCTTTCGGATGCGATTGAGTAGAAGTGATGGGCGCAGACATGAGAAAGCTGTCCCCCGGTGGAAGTGAACTCAAACTGTACTCTGCTGTCGCATAAGATCTGCCAATCTGTAGAAGACTATCTCTGAACTGCGCTCAAATAGAACAAGCTACCTCCGGGCCTACGACTCAATGCATCAGCTACTACATTCGCCTTACCCGGGTGATAAACAATTTCACAATCATAGTCCTTTACAAGCTCCATCCAACGGCACTATCTCAAATTTAGATCCCGCTGTTGGAAGATGTACTTTAAGCTTTTGTAGCCCGTAAAGATTTGGCACGACTCTCCATATAAGTAATGTCTCAAAATCTTGAGCGCAAAGACCACCGCGGCTATCTCTAGATCATGAGTAGGATAGTTCTGCTCATGCTTCTTCAACTGCTGAGAAGGATAAGCGATAACTCTGCTGTGCTCCATCAACACACAACCTATACCCACTTGAAAAGCATCACAATAAACAACATAGCCGCCTGATCCAGAAGGCAAAGATAGAACTGGTACATTCGTCAAACGAGTTTTCAACTTCTGAAAACTCTGCTCACATGCCTCAGTCCAAAGAAATGGAACTCCCTTCCTGATCAATCCGGTCAGCGATGCAGCGATACAAGAGAAATCCTGCACAAAATGGTGGTAATAACCGACTAAGCCTGAGAAGCTGCGGATCTCTGTCACAGAAACAGGTTTGAGCCAATGTTGTACGGCCTCGATCTTCTTTGGGTCTACACGTATACCATCTCTCATGATCACATGACCCAAGAAGTCAACACTGTCAATCCAGAAAGCACACTTCGAGAATTTAGAAAACAACTGGTGCTCTTTCAATGTCTGCAAAGTAATCCTCAAGTGGTGCTCATGCTCCTCTAGACTTCTGGAATAGACCAGAATGTCGTCAATGAATACAATAATAAACTGGTCGAGGAACGGCCTGAAGATCCGGTTCATCAAATCCATGAATGTTTCCGGGGCATTGGTAAGCCCGAACGACATCACCAGGAACTCGTAATGCCCGTAGCGCGTACAAAAAGCAATCTTCGGAATGTCATCATTCCGGACCTGCAACTGATGATAACCGGACCGTAAATCAATCTTGGAAAAGTATCCCGCTCCTTGGAGCTGATCGAACAAATCGTCAATACGAGGTAAAGGATACATTTTCCGTACCGTAACTCGATTCAATTGACAATAGTCGGACGACACACTCGGACGAATAAGTCCCTTGTCAAGCAAATCTTACAACTGATTCTTAAGCTCTTTAAGCTCCGCCGGGGCTATCCAATAAGGCGGTATAGAAATAGGCCCTGTGCCAGGAATCAAATCGATGCAAAATTCAACGTCGCGCTCTGGCGGCAATCCAGGTAACTCATCAGGAAATACATCAGGAAATACATCATGAAAATCTCTCACAATCGAAACCTGATCCAACGGATCCGCTGTGGCTCCAGTATCACGAATATAAGCTAAGAATCCTCGATATCCTTTCTTCAAGAGTCGATTAGCGCAAATGGCAGAAATCAAACTGTGAGGGGCGGCACTGCGGTCCCCCTGCACAACCAAAACCGACTCTTCCGGAAAAAAAAACCTGACCGCTTTCTCACGGCAGTCCACGGACGCATAGCAAGTGGCTAACCAGTCCATGCCGAGGAGAACGTAAAAGTCCAACATATTAAGAAGTAACAAATCGACGGAAGAATCTCTATCTCCAATACTAACGGTACAAGACAAAAACACATGTTGGGTGACAAAAGACTCTCCAACAGGAGTAAGCACAACTGGCGGCTGATCTAACAAAGACAAATCTTGGCCCAATCTCGGCACAAAGTGCTTAGATACATAAGAGTGCGTAGAACCCGGGTCGAACAATATGCGCGTATCAAAAGAACACATTGAAAGAGTACCTGTCACAACTACATTCGATGCCTACGCATCCTGAGGGTCAAAGCAAAAACTCGGACCTGTCCTCTACCTCTGCCACCTCATCCCTTTTGAACAAGACCGCCATGACCACAGCCTCTCTGAGCATAGATCTGGCATAAAGTAATGACGGGCGTAGGAGGCAATGCTATCGGAGGATGTGAAGGTGGTAAGGTGACCTTTGCAACTGCTGCTTCGTCCTGGCATCTCTCAGTACAATACCTGACGTGGTGATGTGGACTCCCACACCGAAAACATCCTGACAACGGATGCTGACCCTGTGGGTAAGATCTATATAAATGGCCTCGTCTCAAGCCTCTGCTACCACCATGGCCTAGAAAGAATCCGCCACGGCCTCTGCCAAACTACCCAGGAGCTGATTCACCCGTACGAATCCACTTTGGTCCCGGAACAGCCGTAGTCTCGGCAATATGCTCCTCTACTAGCAGGGATGCGTCCATTGCTGCTGCATACGTATCAAAGTGCTGGGCACCAATAGAGAGAAACAACTGGGTATCAAGTCCTCGCACGAACCTCTTGACGCGCTTCTCTTCGGTGTCCACCAAATAAGGAGCTTATATGGATAGCTGGGTGAACTGGATATCATACTCGGCCACCGTCATACTGGAGGTCTGACGCAAAGACTCAAAACTGCGAGCTCGGGCATCCCTGACGCTCTGCGGAAGGAAACGAGCAAGAAAAACCGTCATGAACTCATCCCAGGTAATAGGAGGAAGACCTGCAGCTCGGCCTCTCTAGATAGACTCGCACCAAGTCTGGGCAAGACCCTCCTGACGAAAACTAGTAAGTTCGACCGATCTCGCATCGAAACATCTTAGGGAACGAAAAATCGTAGCCATCCTTCCAAGGATTGACTGTAGATCCTCTGCCGCATCTATGCCAGTGAAAACCGAAGGCTTCAACTTCATAAATTCCGATAATGATACGACAATAGTCACGGTTACGGCAGGTACAACTGTCTGAGCAGTAGGTACAATCACCGTCCCCGTAGTAGGTGGAACAACATCTATTCTCTGTGCTCGGCTGATCTTAACCAAAGATCCAACCATCTGGTGTAAATCCTGAATATTGGCCTCTAGCCTTGCAATCCGGCCTGAAGAAGGTGGATCAATCTTCTCCTGAGGGATATGCGTATCACCATGGTCGGCCCTCATCTCAGACGAGCCTACCCTGACCTCACTCTAGCGGTAGCTCTCTGGGCCCTCGTAGTCTTTGGTGGTATAGTGTCTAGAACAAGAAATAGGATTCGATAAGAACATTGCAATCGAATCAAAAGGATACATGGTATCAAGGAAGGAATTACAATCAAATATATTCTAAGGTCACTTAGGTGGAGTATCATGTCGTAAGTATGCCGCAGAACATACACACGCTACGACACTCTGCTTAAGCTACCTACTCCATCATACCAAGGGTCATTCTACACTCCGAAAAGTAAAACCTATAGCTCTGATACCAAATTTGTCACGACCCAATTTAGGCACGCAACCGGCACTTAAATCATGCAACATCTAAAGGCGTAACGAAATTCAAGTAAGCCGAAACCCAAAAATCTAAATCGTGAATTGAAGTGGAGTGGTAAAACATTTGTTTCGAAATATCATCCTTTTAAAAATCTTCAGTTGTTACTAAAAATTTCAGAAACATCTCCTTTGTAAAAACTCGTCCTAAACGGATACAAAGCATAATATATAAAAACGGCATCGCCAATTAGGATCAATCTCACGCCTAAAGGCGGAACACAAACACAATAGATATATGACGCCAAAAGCGAAGAAATAAGTGAATATGAAAAGAAACAACATCGTAAAATAGCACAAAATTCGGCTCACACGAGCATGACAACCAAACTCACATATAATATAAATATCGAATCTCTCAGTTTCGTCTCTAAGTTAATACATACATTTGGTAGATGGAGAGTACTAGATATAAAGATAAGAGTAAAAATAGAAGCATATGGATACTCACAAAACCCACTTACAAAATATCTTACGCCCAAAAGTAGCGGTATCCGCAGAAATAGAAGAAGTAGAGTGCCCTCCATGACTACACTGAGGATCGGCCCTACAAGACACTGTGGCACAACGGGGGTGAGTTTCCAGCTCGTGAGTAGTAAATAATATCATAAGTGTAATCGCAAGCATGCACGAAATAGAGACAATTTCTAATACGAGGTTACGATGGCATATGTCTAACAGAAGGAATGCAACATAATCATGAGCAAGGTACAACATCAGGATGCAACAACTACATGAACAGAGCATGTCATAATCAGTCCTGAATGTGAAATAAACAACAATACCATCGATAAATCATCATCATAAAAACCGGTGTCAATCAAAGACACCCAAATCCCAATATCTCAGGCGCCGTCACTCTGATCGGCCCTCATATCCGTCTCATCATATAACTCCAATTGGTATCCTCTGTATATCCGCCGAGTTTCCATACAGCCACCGGTAGGTAATGCTCCCCTGCCGAGCTCAACGCCTTTCTATACGATCTTCTTGCCCCAGGGTGCCATACCGGGCCCACCATGTACCCGTAAACGGTTCCTCCTCACTCCTCGAATCGGGTATACTCATCACTCAGAACCGAGAACACACATGGTGGACATCAAATATCATGTCAAGAAAGCCGCAAATCTCACGAAAACATCATATGAGAATATGGTACTAATAGCAATGTATGTATGATGCTGACATGATGTGTACTAGTACGATAACGAAAGTATAATTACCATTTATGAATGTAATATAATGTAGTTATTCATGGAAAATTCTGTAGTGTTCATATCATGGCAATTACCAACGGTGTGTGGGCATATGAATCAGTGCTTGTGCGACATGAACCGTCGGTAATGGTGCAGTATCCTACTGAGGATATGTCAATGCATAACATGTAATGGGATGCACACTATGATACTCATGCACAATAAAAAATGTATAAGCATGCAGTATAGAGTTTGTAACTAGAATCTCGCCATCGGCGCTTAACGCCATACAAGCGATTCCCCCACAGATGTTAAATCTACTCACCGGAACGGTCTCGAGCTATATGAATCCGATCACCTCCTTCTCTTTTCTTACCGCGTCAGAAGTCCCCACAAACGATCCTAGCATCGCACAAAACCATAACGCGTGAGGTTAATAAACTTTCCGATAAGACACGAACACATACGCAAAACTAACGAACCAACTCCCACTAGCTATCATGTGTTAGCTTAGCGGGCTAAATGTGTGCAGCGACATCTTAGACCACCCCTAAGGCTGCTAGCCACATGAAACACCTAAACGAGAGTCGGATAAATCCGTAGCGCACTTTATCGAAATACTTGAAATAGAGTAAAACAGTCCCAGATTTTCCTATAAAAGCAATAGGGAAAGTTGCATATGCCATAGGCCTACATGTAGTCCTAGAGAACCCACGACCAAGACTCACGCGCATCTCACACACACTGGCCGCAATTCATGACCAGATTGATTAAATCTGCGGCTACAAAGAAGAGGGGAGGGCTCAGGTTTTGGGGTTATGGTCTAGGCCTCTAGACTAGCTCTCAGTAGTGGCAACTTCACTAAAAGATATCTGGGTCGATATCAGATTCGAACTGAAACCCTAGGCTTAAACAAATACGATACTTAACACTAAACCAAAACATTAAGGTAGTTTAGTGAGACTAGTTAACAAAAAGACTTTACTTAGAGCCTAATTAGGAGGTTTAGATCATTACCTCACCAAAAACTTGAAGGAACCCTAACCATGCAAGCTCTAAGGCATCTCAAAAGGGGTTAAACATGATTAATAGAGGGTTTAATGAAGTTTTATGGTGGTTTAGGCTCAAGGTTGAGGTGGAGAATATTTTCAAGAGAAGGATTTTTGTTGAAGAAGAAGAAGAAGAGAAGAATTAGAGGGAGATGAGGGTAGAGGGATGGCTCTTGAGAGCCATGCTCTCTCTCTCTCTCTCTCTCTTCATTAAATGCGCCCCTCACTTCCATGTCTCCCCCATGCCTTCATGTCTTTCTTTTCTTTTCTTTTTAAAATAAAAACTAAAACCATTTTACTTATTAAAATATATATATATATATATATATATATATATATATATATAACATAAAGATATGGTTAATGTGCCATGGCTAGCAAAACATGATTAACATATCCTTGATGCTAGATTAGCATGCATATGTGTGTGCATAACTACCACAAGTACATAAATAATTTAATAAAAATATTAATTAATTATATTAAATATGTGAAAAATAAATATACGTTAAATTTATCAAAATCCCACGTTATATTACTTAATTAACTTAAACGCATTTTAAGGTGTTACAGCTTGATGCCCTTGCAGCGTCGGGTACGCATCATCTATACTCTTTGTATATTTTAGAGTAAAAATGTTATTGCGCTTTATTAACACTCTTTTCTTAACATGCATCTTTATTGAAAAGGCACTTCTGGCGTCCATCGAAACATATGAGAAAGAGCGGAGATTTCGTGCTTCTATGGGCCTTGGTGTGATTTATTTTGTGACGCTCTTAAAATATTTTAGCTCATTTTCCCCCACCTTGACTCCTTTCTCTTCATTATAGGAACTCCAGTAGCTAGTGCTATTTAGAGTGAGGTGCTATCTTTGGGCGTTAGCGTAGAAGATATTCCTCTCCCGACGGCCCCTACAGAATCTTCAGAGCTGTCGACTATTGTTCAGGCCACCTTTGGGCTATTATGGGAAGCGTCGTTAAAGCAACCGATGATGGATATTGTATTAGATCTGGAGGCCGAGTCTGATTCAGATGAAGATCTTCTTTTTTCGGTGGTTCTCTAGAGATCTCTACGTACGGCTAAGACCGAGAGAAAACGCCAGAGCATGAAGCGAGGGAGCGTCAGCCTAGCTTGGCTACATGTGCGGGTTCGAGTGAAATACGAACCTCTGATGCTCCTATGGAGGACATTCCCCTTTCCTTGTCAACCTCTCACAGGCAGATCACACGTGCAGCTTATGAAGAAGCTGAGCGTTTACTTCAAGGTGAGACAACGCATGCTATTTTAACGAAACCTGGTAGGACTTATTTATTTTCCAAGTTTCTTTCCATAGAAACTTATTAAAATCACCACATTCCCCCTTTTTTAAAATGATACAGTAGGGACAAGTTCAGATGCCGGGGTTGTGGATGAGATGGCGGCATCTGGGGATTCTGGGATGGAGGGCCTTCATCTTGAGTCTAATTTTGCTCCAACTGCCACTCCTTCTCCCGGTGGATCTTCAGTATCCACGGGTGCTACTAGTATAGTGACAGCCCTTATTGATTCGGAGGACAGGGGCACAGATTTTGAATCCGTCTCCTCTGTGGTGGTGGAAGTCGAAGAGTCTGTCGTGATTAGTAATGCTCCAGATACAGTTATGGTTCCCGCACCGTCAGTTCTCATGAAACCCGCAGGTATCTTCTGTGCTATTACTTTCATATTCTTATTTCTGCTAGACACATTTGCTAACGTTTTCTCTATTTCTGGTATATGCATGGTAAACATTGGCGATCTGCTGATTGAAGAACCCCCGTCAGCTATCACCATGACTGTTGCTGCTCCACCTATCTCTTTTGCGCCTCCCCGGGTTTTCTCGGGCTCAGCGATGGAAGGTAATTTTCGTTCAATTTTTTTTTATTTCGTTTCATTATTGATATTACTCCTTAGATTAATTTCTTAACGTATATTGTCGCAATCTTGTCGGAGTGATTTTCAACCATCTGTGCCAAATGTTAGCCTCGCACTTCGCCATCCAATTAGGATCTGTCCCTTCGTATGGCGTTGGTTAGTATATTTTTAATTTCTTATTTCATCTTTCTACGAGTAATTCTTCTCTAATAAACTTTTTCCCGTACTGACTATAGTCTTACGGCTCGAAGGAGAAGATGAAGAAATGGCTGAGCCCTCTATACTCCCCAGTTTGCCACTTTCAATTATTGGTAGGTTAGATCTTATTCACTTTTTTTTTTATTTTGGCTGAAATCCGACCCATCTTTGTACATGTCTTGTTTTTTTGCAGCTCCACTGGCTTTGGTTCTTTTTGAATCCCGCATTTTATGCCCACAGGGCCTTTTGCTAAACACCAATCTTCCAGAGGCTTAGCATATAGTAGGTGCATGCTAAGCGAATTTATTGAAGACCTTAATGTCGAGGCTCTCACTTCTACTGCGGACTTTGCGGATGAAGTTAATCCTTTGCTAGCGACTCTTATGACTTTCCATATTGAAGATTCCGTCTGCATCTTGGTTGATTACAGTAAGCAAATCGAGGATTGCCTCCATGAGATCGAGCGCAAACATCTTACGCCTAAGGCATTATCCCCAAAGGCTCAATTGATAGCGTGGATCGAACAAAGTGTCGCTTTCATTCAATATTACGAGTAGAAGCTGGTCCTAAAGCAGAAGGAGCATGAAACGACTTTTAGCGAGTCAAGACAATTACGTGCTCAGGTTGAAGAGAATGCTGCTTAGCTCTAAATTATCTTTGAAAACTTTCAACGATACTTTTCTAAAGGAATGGCACTGATGCGGGACCTTGACTATACCGAGCGAGGAATGCGGGGTTACGAAGTTACTAAGCAGGAAATTTCTAAGAGGCATTCTTCATGCTTGCAACAACGAGTTCAAATCGAAACAATTCTAGTCGCAATAGTGTAGCGTGAGAATGAGCTTCGGTAGGAGAATGAGCGGGTCGCCGCTTTATTAAAAGCTCCGCCTTCTTAGAGGCTACAATTGTATGCCTTTTTCTTTACAAATTGTATCTTTCAAACATTTTGATTCATGAATAAAGAATATACAATTTTTTATTCGCATGCACTCTTTTGTTTCTTGATGTCTTGATCTGGCGCAAATTAGTTTATGTACTTATTTCGGAGTCTCTAGTTTATTCACACATTTCGGAGTCTCTAGTTTATTCACTCATTTCAGAGTGTTTTTAGTTCACCTCCCCTGGGTTTACAAGCAAACTTGCCCTAACGTTGGATGTAGATAACCCTCATTCTTTTATGACAGGAGTCCGTGAGGTTTGTGGTACTAAATTTAAGTCGATCGTACCGTCGTATTGGCTGATGTTTGCCGCGATATGCAGTCCTTAGGCTGTTGTTCGAGTAGCCCCGCGACTGTCGTGTCTCTGATCCCTTTTGAGGATGGACAAGGTGTCTTCATGTAATCTTCTTTAGGTTGGTGTATTTGTATTACCGTCAGAAGAACAAGCATTAGGTATTTACCGTGGCGTTTTTTTACTAGAGGTTAGGCTCAATTTGGAGCCCCAATGAGTCATAACCATACCCTTCTGGGATGGGATGATCTCTAATAGTTTTTAGGCTATATATGTATTGCCGTTAAGACCCGAAGCTAGGAATATGCCATCACTTCGTTTTTTCTTTAATGATGTCACGCTGATTCTTTGATGAAGTAGGGTAGACATGCATATGACTTATATGCTGTATGTATTGCAATTGAGATCTGGAGCTAGGAATATGCCATTGCTCCGATTTCATTTGATAGTTGCATCCGCACCTTGCTGAAATGAGGAGGAACATCGAGATGATCTCTAGGCTGTAAATGTTTCCATTAAGACCTGAATCTAGGATTTTGCCGTCACTTCACTTTTATTTGATTGTTGCGTCCGCACCCTGCTGGAATGAGGGGGGAATGCTGGGATAGTCTCTAGGCTGTATATGTACCGTCCAAACTTAGAGCTAGAATTTTGCCATTACTCCATTTTTGCTTTGACCTTTGGGTCCTTGTTGACGTCGCATCTATACTTCACTGAAATAGGAAGGACGTCCAAATAGTCTCTAAGCTGTAGATGTGCCGCCCAGACTCGGTTCTTCTTTTGATGAAGCGTGGTGGGAAAATATGGTCCCTTCCTTTCATTTGTGCCCATGGATCATATACAAGAGTCAATATGGACATACCTGTAGAGCAGAAAAAGTTTTATTTTCATTTTTTTATTTCATTCCATGACGCTCTATCCTTTCAGCTTTTACATTGCGAAAGTCGCGATTTCCTAATCATTTCAGCTTTTTATCCACGGTGCCGAATCATTTCGGCTATATCATATGCATTTTTTTGAGTTTTATTATAAGCCAGGAACTTGAGATCTGATGTCAATCTTGGTATCAGCATCGCTACAACTAGAATATTACCAAGAGCGAATCATCATTTGCAATGAGAGGACTTAAAGTTTGATAACCATTTAGGCATCAGCATAGCTACAACTAGGATATTACCAGGAGCGAATCATCATTTGCCGTGAGAGGACTTAAAGTTTGATACCCATTTAGGCATCAGCATAGCTACAACTAGGATATTACCAGAAGCAAATCATCATTTGCCTTTGTCAATTTGAACAAAGGTGGCTTAGCAAACCGGGTTAGGATCTTTTCGACTAAGGCCTTTTGACTTTATGAGCCGTAAGGGTCTCATAAAGGTATTTCTCCCTGCGAGTTGAGAGATCTCGTAGGTGTATTTTCCCCTTAGGATTCGTGAGGATTCCTAAGTGTGTTTTCTTTTAAAAGTCGTAAGGATCTTACAAGAGTGTCTTCTCCTTACAAAGTCGCGGGAGACTTTTTTTACGAGTTCACGCCCTTTCAGGATTTCACTAGCTCGCTGAAAGTCCTGCTGTTTTTACTCATGGCGCCCTTTCGGGTTTTCATCCGTGCCCATTTCACTTGTGGACATACCTTTTTTACGGGTTTGCGCCATTTCGGGTTTTTACTAGATCGCTGGCAGTCTTGCTATTTTTACTCACGGCGTCCTTTCGGGTTTTCATCCATGCCCATTTCACTTGTGGACATACCGCCCCCGTTTTTTACGAGTTCGCGCCCTTTCGGGTTTTCACTAGTTCGTTAGCAGTCCTGCTGTTTTTACTCACGGCGCCCTTTCGGGTTTTCATCCGTGCCCATTTCTCTTATAGACATACCCTCTTTTTTTTTGGCGGCCCATAAGGTAACATACCATTAGCTGTAGGCCCTGATTTTTTTAAAAAGGGCTACATCATGTGGGACCTGGGAGAGTTATGTAGCGTTTATGCCCGTGGATTGTATACGGTAATCGATATGGGGATTCATCGTAGGGCTAAACGTGTGAGTTTAAGGACATGACGGTCCATTATCACCGTATTTTGGGGAGAAATGCTCCTTTAGGGACGTTCCAGTCCAACATTACCATTTTGGGGACGAATGTTAGTTTAAGGACATTTCGGCCCATTATCGCCGTATTTCGGAGCGAGTATTGGTTTAAGGACTTTTCGGTCCATTGTTAGTTTAGGCACGTTCCAGTCAAATATCGTCGTGTTTTGGGGCGAATGTTAGTTTAAGAACATTTCGGTCCATTATTAGTTTAGGGACGTTTCGCTCCATTGTTAGTTTTGGGACGTTTTGCTCCATTGGTAGTTTAGGGACGTTTCGGTCCATTATTAATTTAAGAACATTTCGGTCCATTATCGCTGTTTTTGAGGCGATGGAGCTTTTTGGGTACTACTCTTAGAGTTCTGACTCAGGAAGATGGAGAGTGGACACAAGCATCTTCATTTATCATTGACCAAAGTCATGGCTCGTTAAGCGTAGTACTTTTTGAAGAATCAGTCGTTTATTGGCCGAAAGGGTCTTTCACCATGCATATCCATGAGCAAGTAGGCTCCACCCTGGTAGACTTTCTCTATGATGTACGGGCCTTCATTGTTCGGCTTGAACTTTCCCCGTTTTTCACGATTGGGGATCATTAGTCTTTTGACGACTAGCAAGAGTTCGCCTTGGCGGAATGTTCTCGGTCTGATCAATCTTTCATATGACCATGTCATCCTTGCCATATAAGCCTCCAGATTTTTCTGTGCTATGAGGCTAGTTTCTTCAGGGGTGTCGAGCTCCTCAAGCCTAAGATGAGCATTTTCTTCATCTGCCAGCTCGTATCGAACCGCTACTCGTAGAGAGGGGAGTTTTATTTCCAATAGGAGCACTGCTTCCGTACCGAACACCAATGCATATGGTGTTGTATTTGTGGCCATCTTGAATGTTGTTCGATACGCCCAGAGAGTTTCATGCAGCCTTTCGTGCCAGTCTTTTTTTTTTCTGGACATCGACTTTTTTATAATTTTTGTCAATGTCTTGTTGAAAACTTCAGCTAGACCTTTGGTCCGAGGATTATAAACTGAAAAGTATCTTCAATCTATTTTTTGCTACTATGCGAAGTAGCTTATTTTATGGCTTCAGTAAGCTGGCCCATTATCCGAGATTATCCATCCCGGAGTTCCAAACCGGTATATGACATGTGTCTTGAAGAAATAGAGAATATTCTTTGTCTTCACTTCCCTTAGCGGTACTGTTT
This sequence comes from Agapanthus africanus, assembly GCA_030015575.1. NCBI lineage: Eukaryota > Viridiplantae > Streptophyta > Magnoliopsida > Asparagales > Amaryllidaceae > Agapanthus > Agapanthus africanus. The sequence goes on along the minus strand of CM057337.1, from coordinate 171,401,254 downwards.
CTGCCCACTTAGAGAAGTAGTTGGTTGTTGCTAGTATGAACCGATATCCTTTGGATGATGCTGGTTCGATAGGGCCAATTATATCTGTTCGCCACATTTCGAATGGTCGGCTAGCCACTGTCGGGTGTAGCGGATTTGGATGTTGATTGATGAAGTCCGCATGAATTTGGAACGAGTGACACTGCTTCGCATATTTGAGGCAGTCCTGGATCATTGTGGGCCAATAGTAACCCATTCTTTTTATCTTGATCTTCATCTTCGGACCCGCCTGATGGGAGCCGCAAAGTCCATCATGTATTTCTTGGATGACTTTCATTACTTCTTCCGGCCCTAGGCACCCAGCCATAGGAGGTCAAATGATCTTTTATAAAGGGTATCATTGTCAAAGGTGAAAGACAAAGCTCATTTCATGAGCTGATATCTAGACGACGCATTTTCGGGTGTTCGTTGGGATATGAAGTAGTTTATAAAGGCTTCCCTCCAGTCCTTGATTTTTCTTCGTCCCCTATTTGAAGGGCCACTTGTTCACTCATTTCTTTTCTTTCGGATGGCTCTATCAAGTCTTCCGAAGATATATCTGTTGGCGCAAGAACCCTGTTGTTTTGCACAATGATCCTCATGTCATCGAGGTCTTCATCGGCCAATTCCTTAGCCAATTTGGCCAATGCATCCGCCTTGCTGTTTTTCGCTTGTGGTATGCATTCCAGGGTATAGGAAGGAATTTATGTCAGGAGTTTATGCACTTTTTCGCCATACTTTATCAGCTCTGGCTAGCATATCTGATAGTCGTCATTTACTTGGCTAACGACCAGCTGGGAGTCTCCATATATGAGGAGGTCTTTGATTCCCATGTCGATAAAGGTCTCAAGACTTGCTATTAAAACTTCATATTCAGCTTCGTTGTTAGTTCCTGGCTCCGTTAAGGAGAGGGTGTAATTCAATATCCCTCCTTGCAAGGTCATGAAGATAAGGACCACCCCAGCTTTGATTTTGGGGATATTTTTCTTTCACCGCTTCAAGGAGGATGCTCCATCGAAGTAAAGCTTCCATTGAGGTTTATCTTCTTCTTCTTCTTTTTCAATTGCGTTGAATGCGTGCTCATCCAACAACTCGTAATTTAAGGGGGAGTCAGCTGATATCGGATGCTCCACTAGAAAGTCGGCGATGGCCAGCCCTTTCACCGCTTTAAGGGGGCGATACGTTACCGAGAACCCCATCAGGAGGAGGGCCCATTTGGCAAGCCTTCCTGTTAGTATGGCCCTTGACATTAGATATTTAAGAGGATCCACCTTCGATATGAGATGGACCTCATATGCCAAGGCGTAATGTCTGAGCTTCGTTATTGTGAAGATCGGCACCAGGCAATAATTTTCGATGGGGGAATAGTTGTTTTTTCCCCCTGGGAGATCTCGACTTAAATAGTACAGAGCTCTCTCCTTTCCCTGATCGTTCTTTTATGCCCACAATACGCCTAAAGAACCCTCAAGGACCGTTGTATATAGAATAAAGGGTTTTCTCTTAACCAGAGCGGCCAATACCAGCCGATTTTTTATGTATTGTTTGATTTCATCTAGTGCGTTTTGGCATTTCTGATCCCAAAAGAACGTTGTCCTTTTCTTCATCAGATGACTGTAGGGATGGCATTTTCCCGTTGGGCTTCTTTCATTGTGTCCCGGGAATATCCCAAATGTTTTTGTAGAATTGGGCTTGTCGAACAGTTTGATCGAAGGGTACGCCTTGGCTCTTAACAGCTCTTTCAATCCCTCCGCATAATATCCTGGCAGACAGATGGTTGAAACCTGTCAAGTGCAAAATCGGCTCCATACCAAATTTCTTTTTCTACTTTGGTCTCCATAGATTTGTAGAAGAGGATTACCTTTTCGCTTTTTCACCTAGAAGGTACTTAGTTTGTAGTTCTTGTACATTGTACGTATCGAACGCATCAAGTTCCTTATAGTGTCGAGGCGGAGCCATCATGATTTGTAGACTCTGATCCGCTTCGGCAAGAATCTGCATTGACGGGTGGACTGAGAACATCGTATTTGTTTCATCCTCGGATTCACTGTCAAAGACCAAAGTAGGAGTAGATGGTTCGGGTTTATTATTTTTTTTTGGGGGGGGGGGTTCCCCGAGTAGACTATTTCTTCATCTTCCTCGGTATCGCTCCCAAATATAGGGATAGTGGCGATGGATTTCTGTTTATTCTCCGGCTTATGGCACCTTTCAGTATCCTTGAAGTCTGGTAGGAAGTACTTTGCATCTTCGTATTTCCGGACTCCGTTTACGGAGAACGGATTTAGCTCTCCCGTGACGGTGTACTCCGAGCCATCCTTGAAATACTTCATACTCTAATGTTGTGTAGAAGGGATGACGTTGTACTCGTGTAACCAAGGCCTGCCGAGCAAATCGTTATAGCAAGTCTTGGCGACAATAACATGAAATTTGATGTCAGTGACGAGTAGCACGAAACGTAGCGTCAGTATTACTGACCCAAGCGTCCGTGATAACTGTGAGTCGAATGTGGAGATGGTAATTTTATCTCATGCAAGGTGTTGAACGTTCATGCAAATTTCCTTCAGCACTCTCATATTGAGAAAGTTAACGGAGGATCCGTTCGACAAGGATTTTCCCTATCTTGATGTCATAGCAGTACCCGGTGACATATAACAGGCGATTATATTCAAACGTAATAAGGAGTAGATCTTCATCGCTGAATGTAATATCGGTCGTGTGGACCTCTGTTAGTTCATCTTTCATCTTCTCCTCTGTGAGGAAAGCTTGGAACTGATCGGGCTCTTGTAATGCCTTGATCAGGGAATCTCGTGCCTCTTTGGACAGGAGGAGAGCATCCAATATGCTTAGCTGCGAGGGTATTTTCCTCAGATGTGCCAGGACGTTGTAATCTACCTTGTTTTTCTTAGACGGGTCTTTTGTGGTGAGCTCTTTTACCACTTCTTCATCGAGGGCAATTTCCACAGGGATTTTCCCTTTCCCTTTGTCTTTTTTGTTCAAACCTTTGTTTATAAGTCTGAGGTTCTTCTCAGGCAGTGTGCGGTTATGCGGCTGAATATTCTCGCAGTTCTTCTCCTCCTTTTCTTTTTTGGAGGCGGAGTCTTTGAAGAGAGGGTTAAGGTATGTTTCGTCCACCGAATTGCTCTTGAACGTAAAATCTGGAGGTTTCCCCCTTCCGAACTGGTACCAACCATAAGAAAGTTTCCAGTCGCTTCTTCATGCACGTTCATCTCGCTATTTTGATGTTGATGAGCGTGAGCTTCGCGCTTCATCTTCTTGAAGTATTTTTTATGGGCAACATATCCTTACCACCACTTCTTAAAGGCATTGCATTCCTCGATGGGGTGGGCGACCAATTGATGATATAGGTAGTATTTTGGATGTGAGTCTTCTCCATCGAAGCATGTGACCCCAGGAGTGTAATTTATGTGAGGTGGTGGCTTTCCTATTGATAGGGCTTTGGCGAACCGCTTCTCTATTTTGCTCCTGCTCTTATTTGTTGCAGGTGTGCTTTGATTTGATTGGAGCACTTTAAGACTCGTCCTCACCACGGCTTCTTTACTTAGACGCTGACATTCATCCTTTTCATATATAGCGATCTCGCATTCTCGGTCAACTTTGATTTTTTGAAAGGTTTCGTTTAGCAGCCTCTCGATCGGGTCTTCTTCTGGCAGTTTCGGGGATTTTAGTGCCGATTCTGCCCCCAGTTTCTTTGCGTTGTTTTCTGATGCCGAGGGAGCCTCTTTGTAATATAACGACGAATAGGAGACCATGTGGCAACTTGCTACATAGTCTATCACTATTTCTAATGAGTTATTTCCCTCATCATTGTCACTATTTCGTTCTTCAAGAATATGCTTGAGGAATTCTTCGAGCGTGATTGGTGTCCGCGCCTTCTAGTTATACTCCTCCAACGCATCTATGTATTTTTGTAGATCCATATGCTTGTTGTCATACTCGGCAGGCTGGACAGGCTTTTTGTTCTCCTTCTTTTTCTTCGAAGACTTTGAAAGCTTGACTTAGGTGTTTTTCCCTTTGTCGGCAATTTTTATTGCGGGACGAGATTTTTGCACCCCTTCGATTATTTTGGGTTCAAGTGGGCTTTTCCACTTTACTGCCGGACATGCCTGTAGATTCTTGAGCATTCTTTTGGTTTTTGCTCAAAGAACGACTTCCCATGGAGTTTCTTCCACGAGTGAACATGATACCCCCTGCACGTCCACCTTTTTTAGAGTGTGCTTCTGGGGCAGGATCACCCTCCAGTTACCAGACAACATGAATTTCCCCTGTTGATACTGGTCTTCAACCCAATTTTTGAAGACGTAGCAATGCTTAATTGGGTGGCTCACCATTCTGTGATAGGAGCAGTAATTAGGGTTGTTGACGTTGCCAGGTTGGGCTGGACGCCGCGGGTCTGGAAATGTGACAAGTTTATTTCGTATTTCCAACTCGAACAATCTCCTCATGTTATCACGCGGAAACTAGTAAGCGCGTCCTAGTCTTTCTTCCAAGGATGGGCGCGAACGCGCGTTGTTTTGGTGAGCAGCTGGTTTTAGGCCACTCAGCTGTTGTTGAGTTTTAGCGAAAAAGGCCGCCTTTCCTTTACCCTTAGTATTTTGAGGGACTTTATTTGAGATGGAAGGCCCATGGCCCATCTGGGCCAGTTTATCTATCAGAGCCTGAAAGGTTGTGCGCTTGAAGAATGTCATGAACTAGGACACAGTCATTTTAGGATCAAGGGTCTCGATTAACATGCCCATGGCAGGAGGCTCTTCAATGCGTTGTTCGTACTTAGACCACAGGTTCCGCTACCGGATCGCGTATTGGACCCAGGTTTCTCCCGGCTTTACCCTGGCATTAATTAATGTCATGATCGGAGTATGTTCGCTCGCACTGGCGAAACGCTGTGTGAACAGAAGTTCCATTTCTATGATGGTTTTCATCGAGTCATTTGGGAACTCCGAGTACCATTCGAGAGTTGTCTCTGATAGGCTGTCGATGAACTGGTGAAGCAACAGTTTGTCATCCCCTACAGTGTTGCCGCACAGAGCTCTGAATTGTGTGACGTGTTGATGAGAGTTGCATGTTCCTTTGTAGGCATGGAACTTAGGGATCGTATATCCCGGCGGGTATTTGATTTGGTCATACCGGCCTGGATATGGTCGCCCGGTTCTGACAATTTGGCTGATAGCTTCATTAGCTTGGTGAGCTCTTATTTGCTGAGCAATGTAATCATCCAAGGCGGCCTTGGAGATCGTTTCCTCATTGACCGCTGACAAGGCTGGAGGAGAGTTTGATGTTTTCCCTTTATCATCCTTGATGATTATCGGCGAATCTTTGGTCGGTGGTTCTGGTTGGATCATCATTCCAACCATGTCTTGGAACAAGAGAGCCATCTGATTTATGTTAGCAGCTTGCTTAGCAGCCTCTTTGTCCTTTCTCTCTATCACCCTTCGCAAAAACTCTGTATCAGTCTCTTTCTCTTGGCGCTGTTTGACTTCTTTTTCAGAACCTTCTTTTTGTCTGGTAAGCACTGCCATTTTGGTCAGCATTTCCTGGAGCTTTTGTTGTTGCTCCTAAGTCTTAGCCAACGATCAGTTTTGCGGTCTATGACTTACTGAGGCATGGCTTTCTTCATTTCCTGAAGCCATATAGACAGTATATACGATTATGCCCCCAGACTTGGGACGTTTAAGTCCATTGCCTTTGGAATTTGCTACGGGCGGTAGAGTTTTCTCCAGCTTCGTTCTTTTATGAGAGATTGAAGTTGAAGGAGCCATTATGACAGGCACCTGTTTAGGAGAAGTCCCCCGTTGTATAGAGGAGGAGCGATCTTTTCCTTGCCGGCCCTTAGATTTCTCGGGTCGACGAGAGTATTTTTTGTCAATCAGAGAATCTTGGACTTTTCGCCAGACCCTATGTATTTGTGAGGAGAGCCGTTGATGAAATTGGTCTGGCTGTTGCGACACAGAGACCTCTACTGGTGGAGGTGATTTCTTTAGCACCGCCGTTAAGGAGTTCTTACGGACCCTCCTGAGTAGGTCAAAGTTGTTCCCGGTTAGAACAGCAGCGTCGACGTCCACCATAGGAGCTGGTAGGGTGAGCCCAAAGGGAGAGTTGCCCCTAGCCTTTCTTATTCGGCGTCAGTGGCGACGTCGAGCGTGCCTTGCTGAAGGGACCACTTTAGTTTTGGAAGCGGCTTTGTCATGCCCCTGTCTTTGCTGAGGGGTTTCAATCGGCATCAGCCTGTTGAAGACCGACGTCCTTGATAGAGTTTGAGAAGAGACGACCAATCTTTCAAAGACCGACCGTCTGATGGGGGAAGCACCTTTGCCGACTTTACCTGTAGCAGGGGTAAGAATGGCTAACCGTTTTGGGGTAGCCCCTTCAGGTATCACGAGCTTCTTTACGGGCCCGCTCGAGATTTTGCTCAGCCTGTTGAAGACTGAATTTTCAGGGTTCGACGGCTTGCTGATAGGAGCCGTCGTAGTTTCCAGCCGATCGAAGACCGACTTTCGAGGAGCTTCTTCTTATGGCGTTAAGGCGCCAAAGATCACAGGCGGGAGCATGGTCCCAAGAACAGTCCGGTAGTGGCTTGTGTAACCTGCACCACCAGCATTGAGAAAATAGAGACCGTGTTGGGCCCATAGGTCACTCCTCCAGTTGGGATGGAGCAGGAGTTGCTGTTGCATGAGGTGCAGTGAGAAGCCATTGATTTTTCTGCACAGGAGAAAGACACCAAGTTTTAGTACCTTGAATTCAAGGGCAACCGTAGCGAACCGTGATTTTGTTCGCGACACGCGACACACGAAGTGTGGAGTAGAAAGAGGAAGAGGACCCACCAGGCGTGCCAGAATCTGTTTACCGTCGAAGACCGGACTGAGACGCGGAGGACGTCTAGCCTGAATTTGGGGGCAGATACTATTTGGACATATCCATCCACCTCTTCGAAGATACCAAGTTGATTTATAGTACCGTATATCGGAGGTTTGGATCGATGCGACCGATGCAGTAGACTTTATCATATTCCCCCTCATTTGTGAGGGGTTTTTGATTGTGGGGACGCTCTTCCCTGTAGGCGCAAGCCCCTGCAGTTAATTACGTTATCGTGTTGCGATAATAACCTTCTCCTGCTCCAGAAGTTCACTTCGTGTCGTGTGTTATTTTGTTTATTTTGGTTGTCCATGGATTGTATGCGGGGACTATTTTATGTCATCTACCGTAGGGCGCAGATTAGTTTAAATATGTACATATATTTTCATGATTTGGGTTTTGAACTTAGGTTATATATTCATTTAGTTCAAAAATATTTTATTTTATTTAATGACCATTAATCTAGTTTGAGATTAAGATCAACTTAAATATATGAGCATTTGGGCTCAATTTATTTTAACTATGGATATGTTAGTCTTATTTTAGACTAAGATCAACTCAGCAATATTTTCAGGATCATTGAATTTTATTAAGATCCAACTATAAGCATTTGGGCTCAGCTGCAAGAAACTTTCAGAGAGACTTGGCTAATTTGGGCTTGGTCTGCTCAGTTTTTCTTCTTCTTTTTTATTCAAAAGTACTAAGCACTTATTTGTGGTTTTGTTTTCTCGTCCCTTTTCCTTTTATGCAGAAGTTCTAAGTACTTGTTTGGGGCTCTGGCGTTCATATGTGTTTCACGTGAGGCGCTCAGATATGGGCACTGCCCAATCAGTGCTAAGCACTTTAGTCATTTTGATTAAATATAGAGTGCTAAGCATTTTGTATGGCGCTCATGTGATGGGCACGTAAGGCGCTGCCTTATTTATTTTATTGGGCGCTCACGTGTGTTTCATGTGAGGCGCTCAGACATGGGCGTTGCCTAATCAATGGTTAGTCATTTGGACGAACTTTATAGTGCTTCTGCACTTTCATATAGCGCTCAAGTGTATTTTATATGAGGCGCTGGGCCTTCTATTTTGAGCGCTCAGATGAGAAGCATGTGAGGCACTGAGTTCATTGTTTTGGGCGCTCACATAGGAAGCACATGAGGCGCTGGGTTCCATTTAAGGGAATCTTTTGGGTGCTTATGTAGGAAGCACATGAGGTACCAAGTCTTTTTCTTTGTTAATGTTTTTTGAAGAAGTTTTGACTTCTGTTAATGGCATTTTGACCATTAATGATCTCTGTTTTGAAGATCTGAGACCGGTTTCATTGGAGAACTAAGTTCTTCTATTTTTTTGTAAGAACAAAGCTCTTTATGTAGGGTTAAACCCTTTTTGTGAAAGAATTAAATTTCTAGAAAATGTGGTTTTTATTTCTTTTTCATCTAGTTATCTTTTTTCTTTCTAGATTTTGAGTATAGAGAACAGAATCTCCCCGATGAGAATTAAATTCTTAACTTGTGGAGAGATTCGCTTTTCAAATCTCAGATGAGGGGGAGAACTAAGTTATTTTTGTGGAGGGTTAAACCATTGTTTTCCTATTATTAGGCCAAAGAGATAAGTTCTATCTTTGCTTTTCTTTACCTAGGGTTTTGAACAGCAAGCATCTTTTCCTTCTGATGAGAATTTAATTCTCCGTTTTGTAGTGGATAGAAGCTTTTGAGGTTGATCTCTTTTTTCTCCTTTTTTAAGTCTCCTATCTTTTATATAGGAGAGTCAAATTTGTTGATTAGTTTGAGAAAGTCTCTTATTTGAGAGATACTAATTGATTTACTTGGCCTCAAAGATTTATCTAAGGGATTTTATCCACCGTTGGATCTTTAATCCAGTGAATTTTATTTCACAGAATATATATATTCTGGTTTTTAACATGATTAAGAAAATATTTTCCTATAGATAGAATTTTATTTCTATCAATCAGTGCTTTTTAATCATCATTAGATTTTTAATCAAAGGGTGCTCTGTTTAACAGAGCACAATCTTTCTTTGTTTAGAAAGATTAGGAAAATATATTCCATAATAAAATTTAATTCTATCATTGGATGATTTATCATCACCATTGGATTTTTGATCCAACGACTCTGTTTAACAGAGAATATCCCGAATTTTGGGGAAATATTCCTCATGTAGAATTTAATTCTATCTGCTTTAGTTTGGACGCTGGCGCTCACGTGTAATGCTCGTGGGCGCCACTTAAGAAATTAATTCTTATATAACATGCACTCCTATGTTTTGCATGTTGATGCTCACGTGAACTTCACGTGAGGCGCCGCAGTAGAATTTAATCCTATAAGAGGCCGACACTGGCTTTCACGTGGGGAGCACGTGAGGCGCTGCCTCATTGGGTTTGAACAAAGCTTTGCTTTTATTATTGTGTTTAATTAATAGGGGAACAACTGGCTCAAACAATCTCATCGTGTTATTGCGAGGAAACAAATATGCACGTCCCAGCCTTTCTTCTAAGGACGGGTGCATACGGCTGTTGTTTCGGTGGACAACTGCTTTCGGCCTGCCCGGTTGTTGCTGTATATTAGCAACAAAGGCCGCTTCTCCCTTACCCTTATTATTTCGGGGTTCCTTGCTTAAGGAAAAATAACCATGAACCATCTGATCCATCTAGGCTAGCTAATCAATTAGCGCCTGGAACGTGGTGGGCTTGAAGAAGCTCATGAATTGGGACACATTCGACTGAGGATTAATAGTCCCAATGAACGTCCTCATAGTTGAGACTCCTCAATGCGTTGTTCACATTTGGACCACAGATTCCGCCATCGGATCGCGTATTGGACCCACGTTTCTCCTGGCCTAACCCTAAAGTTGATTTGCACTATTATTGGAGTGCGCTCACTTGCACTAGAGAACCTTTGTGTGAAAAGCAGCTCCATCTCAGAGAAAGTTTTTACGGAGTCGTTTGGGAGCTCTGGGTACCATTCAAAAGCTGTCTCTGATAAACTTCAGTTGAATTGGTGAAGCGGTAATTTTTCATCGCCTCTTATATTGCCACACAGAGCTCTGAACTGTGCGACATGCTGATAGGGATTCTCCGTTCCTTTATATACGTGGAACTTCGGGATCATATACCCCAGTAGGTACTTCATCTGGTCATACCAGGCCGGATATGGTCGCCCAGTTTTGACGAGTTGACTGGAAACTTCATTGGCCTGGTGAGCTCTAATTTGCTGAGTGATATAATCATCCAATGCTGCCTTGGATATCGTCTCCTCCTTGGCCGTTGATAGGGCCTGAGAAGGATTCGATGTTTCTCCTCTATCATCACCAGAGGATCTTCAGCAGGTGGTTCTGGTTGGATCATCATCCTAACCATATCCTGAAAGAGAAGAGCAATATGTTTTAAGTTAGCATCCTGCTTTGCATCTTCCTTATATTTCTTTTCTAGCACCCGTCACAAGAACTCTATATCGGTTTTTTATTCCTGGCGCAATACTGTTTCTTTGTCCGGACTTTCTTTAGGACCGGTAAGTGCTGCCATCTTAGCAAGCATATCTTAGAGCTTATGCTCTTGCTCCCGAGCTTTTGTCAATGACCGAGTATGCGTTTTATGACTCACAGAGGCATGGCTCTCCACTTTGCCACCAGTCATATAGACCGTATGTATAGTTATGCCCTTAAACTTGGGGCATTTGGTGCTCTTGCCTTTAGGTTTTGTCTCTGGCGATAGACTTTTTTCTAGCATTACTCTTTTAGGAGAGGTCATAACAGGAGGAGCTGCTATGACATGCACCTATTTTTGAGAAGTCCCCTATTGTATGGTGGAGGAATAATCATTTTCTTGTCGGACCTTAGATTTCTTTGGTCGACGAGAATAGCTTTCATCAAGCACTTGTTGGAGATAGTGCCCTCAGAGTCAATTATTGGATCACAGGCACGTGATTGCAATGATTGAGGGGAGGACCTGTCCCAGTAGGACAGTCTTACTCGAGATGATAGTATGCTATCTGGTTTATCTTTATCATTGTGTACTGCTTTAGGTGACCTTACGAGTCGCTATTACACGTTGATAAAGCCCCTAGGATTCTTGCTTGACTACCAGCAGTATGAGGGCGATCATATACGTGAGAGATGGAGTCTATAAGCACATCCTTAAAAGGTCCCTAGTCGTGGGAGTTTCGAGACAGGGCATCGATACTCCGGAGTAGACTAGTGTACACAGTCGAGACCCCAACGAGGGGCGGTGGCCGGTCTCATAAGCCGCTGGTGTCAGTTGGTTCACCTAAGATGTATACAGGTGCTCATTGGGTTATGAGTACACCGGACAGGACTCGCTGGGAACCTGCTAGTTGGGATTATACCAGACGTCAGATAGCAGTTCCCTGGTGACATGTGTACAGGTTAGTTCATCGACCTGAGATCGTCATTTGTCTCGTGTGAGTTTCCACTGTACTTTGATTACTACCCTACCACGCTCAAAGGAGACGTGCAAACATGTTTTAGTTGGGTACAGTCCTGAGCCACATGGAGGCAGTGAGCGGATCTGCAGGGGTTCGTCTCTCCCGGTATTGGGGGTGAGGTCGCGCTTTGTCTAGGAGAGCCAGAACATGAAAAGTCCTTGGCCAAGGCAGGAGATTTTCTGGTAGGTATTCTAGTAGTATCTCAGGGTGTTCTGGGCTACACTCCGACACGACTTGTACCGCTATTGGGGGTCTGACTTTTACCAACCCCCTAGGCCCGCCATGCGATGCTCATAGACGAACGGACCGGACTGTACGGATATTATCACTGACAGGCTCAGTAGGGTGTCAGGATGAGTTCGCTCATCGACGTCCCTTTTGGTCAATAACTGGTGGCCCGTCACGTATGGCTAATACCTCTGACGTGCTAGTGGTTAAATCCACAGCCATAGTATTGACGAGTCTTTAGAGTCCACCGCACACACAGTTACTCAAGTTTCGGGCGAAACGCTGTAGAGGCCGTCTGGAGATATGGCAGGGTTCGATCAGATACGTGCGGTATTGCACGGATCGTGATCGGACGGATTTTACTAGCCGGCTTTGGCTTAAGCCGGATCCTGGTATTAGATAGTGTAGTTTTGTCTCTTTGCATTTGTGTTCAGTGGGAATACAAATGCGGGCATGTATTTGCAGTAGCGGGGTTTTCCTGTAATTTATTACGGGATCAGTTTTCTGAAGTTGCCAGTTTGCATTCCGTTCCGGCCGATTTTCTTTTATTCCTTCACGGCCGGACCTTTTGATGGAGGGGGTTAATTGCAAGTTTGCAATTAACTTATTTGATGAGGGGTTTCATGCATATTGAGGGCTTCTTGATGGTTCTTTCATCATTAGATGCTTTTTGCATCATTTGTCTTGCATCAAATGAGAATGAGAAGTGAGTGTGATATTGATGTGAGCCTTTTTCCTTTATCTTTTTTCTTTTTCCTCCACTTGATAATACTTGGGTTTTTCATTCCATTTTCTCTCCACTATGAAGTAGGGGCCGGCCACATCTTGAGGGAGAGAGAGAGGTTCATTTGAGTGAAGGAAAAATGTTTCATCTCATTTTTCATGCTACCAAATTCCTAAGCTCACTTCCATAGTTGATTTCTTCACCTCCACATCATCCATGGCAACTTCTTGACCCCATAGAGACATGGTTTCTACACTTGCCTACAGCATATCTTGGACGCGTCGGCTAGCCAACTTCGCGCCCGAGTTGCCTCGGTCTAGAGGTAGGAGCCCGTAAAAGATTCCGGCTACGTGGTGCCCTTTCCGACGAGGAGGTGATGGACGGAGTTTCCGCGGGAGATCGGAGTGAACACGAAGACCGAAGGACATGGATCGCTTGGTATACTTCTTCACCCGTATTTTAGTTTGCTAGTTGCTAGGTTAATGGCCCGATCCGGGTTAAAAGTGCGCGGTGGTGCCGGTTTACTAGTTTGCAAAGTTTTTCGTTTCCGCATTTCCGGCATCGGATCGACGGCCGGGGCGCCGCCGCGGACTTACATTGGTATCAGAGCCAGGCCATTAACCATGCCTAGCTTGCTCTAGTACGTTTAAAACCCGATCGAACAAAAATCCCCGAAAACTGTATTTTCCAATGCCCAAGTTTCTGTCGAATTATTTTTGTCTCGAAAATTTTTTCAGGTCGTTTCAGAAACATGTGTTGACAATTCTAAGAATTCTGGTAAAATTTGGAGCAGTGATTCGTCAGTAAGACCGCGGAAACACGGCCAAACCCCTGGTTTGGCCGCGGTTCCGCGGTGGTAAGGTGTCCTCACTGCACCAAAATTTCCCTGTAGGCTTTAGACTTGGAAATAGGGGTTTTGGGACATTCTTTTTGGGCCCAGATTTTCTGTGAGTGCTACAGTACTGCTTGGGGCCCACTTTGATAAATTTGTTCGATCGTATATTTTAAACATGCTAGTTCACAGTATTTACATTATATCTGCGACCGTGAATGTCACTCGATCGGTAAATCCAGTCTATCTGCTATAGCCCTTTTAGACGGATTTGCGAACGTGACATTCACGTTGATTTTCTGTGTTTTGCTGTGATGTTGCGGATCGGTCGTGGGGGATAGCCTGGATGCAATGTTAGTACAGTTTTGTTTTATATGTACATTTGATATTGCGGGGTGAGCGTCCGGCATGTGGACTGCCGTCACTGCCTGTTTGTATTATTCTTTTGGGGCACGACCAGGTTGCGGTCGATGTACCCGTTGTATGTATATTTTACTTTCTGTACTAGGATTACCCCGCGGAGGGATGCACGGATAGCCAGGTTCTAGAGGGCAACAAGCCCGCATCTCATGGCGTTGAGACGGAGGAGGCTTCACTCTAGAATTGGCGGGCTATTCGCCGCACTCGTAGGGGGTATAGGTTGACCCAGGAGGGGTGCCCAAGTTACCGGATTCCGTGAAGTGCTGGGTGGTCCATTCATGTTGCTGAAGGGGGCTGCCTCGCTTCAGGTTTTGGCGGGTAACTTGCCGCGCCATTAGGGGTCTAGGATTTCATTGCACAGGCTATCCACACGACCAGGGGAACGTCGGGTTTCAGTAGCGGCTCTATGAAACCCGGGGATCCCAGATATCTGTATTGTTCTGTGATACTATACATTTCTATGATGTTGCATTTTATCACGCCTTGAGCGAAATGTAATATATTGGTATATATATTAGTAGATGTTGTATATGTTTTGCATCCGCGCTAGTCCAGTCCCCGCTCTGTCGTTAGTTAGCTAACCTAACGGGTAATGACGGGACCCAGTGGCGAATGCGGATGGCATATACGTACATCAGTATATTTTCGTTCTTTGTGGTGTGATTAATTGATGGGACTGCGTTGATTCGGATCAATGCAAGTTAAAAACAAACCTAATCTGATGTTGTTGGAACACTTTTCAAAAAGCTGTTATTGTAAGGACGTTCACTTTTGTTTTGCATCGTGGTATTCAGTTGGAATATCCTGCTCCTCAGTCGACGAGGCAAGGGCCGAGATCCCTTCACCGGGAGTGACCCCTTGGACAAAAAGTTTGCGTCAGGGCATTAACTTCACTATAGCCGATTACTTTTGCTTTGCATCGTGGTATTCAGTTGGAATATCCTGCACCTCATTCTGTGGGGAAAGAGCCGAGATCCCTTCACCGGGAGTGACCTCTTTAGCAACGGTTTTCGTTACTATATTTTCAAAAAGCTATCTGGTTCCTTCAACGATATCAAGTTCTTTACGTTAAAGGTTTTCGCCAGAAACCATTCGTAGCCCTCCGTCGTTTCAGACGGGTAGCACGTAGTATTCATGCTATGTTTGTTGGCCTTCGTCAAGGCATAGTGTATGGTAGCTGCTTGTTGGCTTTCTGCAGCATAGATAGATGCGTTGGTTTGGGACAGTCGTATAGCCTTGTTGGCCTTCGTCAAGGGCTTATACGGGTGGGTTCAAATCAACCTGGAGAATGACGGGTAGAATTTGACATGTGACTTATGATTTGTTTGCCTTCGTCAAGGTCATAAGAGCATGGGGCAAAAATCCACATCGGGAGTTTCAAAAGAACTGAAACTTGCCAGATATGCGCATACCTTCTGGAGTGTGATAGCGTGAGCGGATTCCGTCACGTTATCATGCGATGATAGTTGGATCCCGATTCCTACTGATGAGTTGGTTTACTCCTCGGGTGATCCCGGCTAATTCTTCTTTCAGGTTTGGGGAAGAATTTGACGTTACAGTGGGAGGTTTCCAGATTAGATAAAGTGATAACCATTCTGATCTAGGTTAGAGTGCACGCTGAGTGTTTCTTTTCTCTCTCTCTTTGGCAGCGACCATTGACCCGACCCTAGACTATGAATCAGTGACCAAGTTGACCGAACCTTCTTAACACTGGCTTTTGGATTGTCAGAGTTGCAGACCTCATTGCCACTCCTACTTTTACCCTTTTCTCCAGGACACCCCGTATTACTACGAACGTCCACTTCCATTGGACAAAACCATCGTATGGTTATATACGAACTCGAAGGAATTCGAGGATGGTTTCCGGTTCTGGAGAAAACGAATGGGACTATTCAGTTGTCTTTTCCTTTTTACCTTCTCTCAGGTTGCGAGTACTCCTTGGTTTAGGAGTAGTACACCTATTACGCAAATTGGATAGTCTTCTTCAAAACCATAGGCAGGTGCCGACCGGTAGGGAATGAAGAAAACCAATTAGCCTAACGGTGGTGTACAGAAGGTATTATGTAAAGACAAAGAAAGGGATTAGTTAGAGGGCAAAGTAAATTGCGACTGCTATTCACGACCAAACCAAGTATTTCTTCGCCAATCCTAAATCACCTTTGTATTTCTCCAGGACACTCAGTATCACTAAGAAGATCCCAGTTTATTGGATAATCCATCGTATGGTTATATACGAACTCGAAAGGAACTTGTTCCGGTTCGGGGATGGATCCTGGTTCAGGAGAAATAGGAATTAAGTTCATTCGGTTGTCTTTTATCCTCACCTTCTCTCGCATTGCGAGTGCTCCTAGGATTAGGACAGTACACCCATTATGCTTATTGGATAGTCTTCTTCCAAACCATAGGCTGGTGCCGGACGGTAGGGAAGGAAGAAAACCATTTGGCCTAAAGGGGTGTACAGAAGGTAACGACTAAAGACATATAAAGGGATTTGGAGAGGTGGCAAAGAATTACACGGTTACAGTTGTGAATCTGGATAATGGAAGGGACATTACTAGGAATACCGGGATACCCCATCGAAACATTTCAATGTTTCAGTTTCACTGTGTACTGTTAAAAGAAAACTGATTTCTCGATTAGACACTTGCTCCAGGGTATGTATTTACCAGGTATGATTCTCTCATCTGTATGGTTTTACAGATGATGAGTGGGAGTAAGTTATTGGGAATTAGGTGATCATCCTTATTATATCGGAATTCGTTGTAATTGGTGATATTTGAGGAAGTCACCTGGGTTGTTTGCCGGTCGGCAAATATTTGGTTTTGAATATCCGTTGTTGTGCACCAATTTCAAATTGATATATCTGTACGTCTATTTTTATAGAGTGAGACATACCTTTTTGAAATTATGTCTATGACTTTTACCTATACCAGTGGATGGTTAGGTAAGGAGCATTGAACAGCGGTGTAATTCTTCTTAACCAAAAGTACAGTTTTCAACCTACGACACACAGTGAATGAGTCATTTGACTCAAAGGACTTGTACAGAGTATTGTATATTGTCCAGTGTCCATTAGGACAGAGGGGTTGGTCCTCGTACTGTATTCTGTTTACTTATGACTTCTCTAGTTCTTAGACATGTGTTTCGTAGAAACACAAGGTTTAAGTTTTGAGAAGTTATAGGTATAAGAATAAAGTAGAGAACCAGATGTTGCAAATATCGGGATTCTTCAAGGTGATCGAAGATGTAGATACTTGTGAATGGTATTCAGTTGTTAGTAATGATTAAGAGAACTTGCTTCTCTTTCAGATTACTCATAATTGGAAGTACTCCTAAGTTGAGTAACGCTGATCGGCCTCCTTCCATTTAGTTGACATGCACTGGAGACAGCTGCATGATTTGAATCTGGTTCAATTAAATCAGTGCCTCTGTTTCTATATTGGATATAGAACAGTTCATATCTTAACGATGTTAAGGTACGGGGAGTTGTCCGGCTTATGCTTAAAACCAGACACTGGACAACTCAAGGCACGTTTCTGTAATGACTGTTTGTGGGTTGACCCGGGCTATGACGAGGGTTGATTTTCTACCATCTGGATGATCAATAGTGATATTGTTCTTGACTTGCCACAGTTTTAATAAAAATGGATTTTTTCAGAAAACGATAGTGGGAGTATGGTAGAACTGGAAGTGATTCCAGAACCGCAAACGATTACTGAAGATTTGATAAGAACTTAAAGATTCAATCTGGTTTGACATTCCATTGGCCACTCCGCAGATATGGTGGGTAACCTCAGGCACCCGAGAGGTACTTTGGTATGCTCAGGGACGGTGGCAGGGAGGTTCTTGTTTACCCAGACTTGTTATTGCTGTTGTTCCAGACTGTGAGACCCGGCAGGAGGATGAGTATAGCGTCGTTCTAAACTGGCTTTAGAAGTGTACGTGTATATGACTCTGCCAGAGGGTTGTCATGGTCAGTGGGAGCAGCGGAAGCATTGGTGGACAGGTAGCTTATGTCTATTTATAGACTAAAGCAGATATAGCGGAGAAAGATCATCTGTTTCTGATATGACAGTCATAGGTTTGACTTCATCGGAATAGGGGATGGATCTGTTAAGAAGGTAGTAGGGTGTGATGTCCTGGTATTTGATGACATACACAGAGTAGGAAGTGATATTCCTATACTACGATCGGTTATATGTTGGTCGTCACACAGTGGTTTCTCCACACAGGACTTGGATAATATATCAGACATTCTGGTCACTAGATCTATGGTTTTAGATCTAGATTTGGGTGGTTTCCCAATCAGGGTACTTTGACAGCATTCTAAGAGTATTTAGAATGGACGACTCCTGGCACGGTGGTGTACCTGCAGGTGATGGAGTCACCCTCTCTAAAGGTGTCTTACAGACTAAAGTGGAGAAGGATGTGTATGATTGGCAGATCACTTGCTTAGTCAATTGAGTTGATCATGAGATGTCAAGTACCACACCAGATGTTGTTCTTGCAGTAGATGCGATAAGTTGATATTGATCCAATTCTGGAGAAACAGTCGGAAGCAGTTTTAGAACATAAGTTGATGTTCTAGGGATATGATAACGACAGCCTCCTTTAGGAGACGGTTATCATTCCAGGCTTCCAAGGTGACCTGGATGGCAGAGTGGTTGTCAGAGTTATAGTTTTCCCTCTGACGAGGGGCAGTATTATGGACAGATGGTCCAGGTGGATACTGAGGGAAGGATGGCGCAGGATACTGATTAAGTTCAGTTGACGATACAGTCTAAGAAGTTTGGATTTGGAGTTCATTTATGAGCTAGGTCCCATCAGATATCCAGACACATTCTAAGACAGGTATTGCTCATTTCGGGAGATGGCTTTCTCCGCGAACTTGAGATAAAGAGAGACATAGAAAGAAACATTAGAGCGGATCCACTCACTGAGGCTATTCCTCGAACGCAATAGTTTCGCAAACGAGCTTTGTGAGACTGACTAGTAGAGGAGTTGGGTGTTCGGTATCACACAGGCTGTGAGTATGCGACATCGCAATAATTAGCCTTGAGTGCAAGTGGGAGATTGTTGGAGATAGTGCCCTCAGAGTCAATTATTGGATCACAGGCACGTGATTGCAATAATTGAGGGGAGGACCTGTCCCAGTAGGACAATCTTACTCGAGATGATAGTATGCTATCTGGTTTATCTTTATCATCGTGTACTGCTTTAGGTGACCTTACGAGTCGCTATTACACGTTGATAAAGCCCCTAGGATTCTTGCTTGACTACCAGCAGTATGAGGGCGATCATATACGTGAGAGCTGGAGTCTATAAGCACATCCTTAAAAGGTCCCTAGTCGTGGGAGTTTCGAGACAGGGCATCGATACTCCGGAGTAGACTAGTGTATACAGTCGAGACCCCGACGAGGGGCGGTGGCCGGTCTCACAAGCCGCTGGTGTCAGTTGGTTCACCTAAGATGTATACAGGTGCTCATTGGGTTATGAGTACACCGGACAGGACTCGCCGGGAACCTGCTAGTTGGGATTATACCAGACGTCAGATAGCAGTTCCCTGGTGACATGTGTACAGGTTAGTTCATCGACTTGAGATCGTCATTTGTCTCGTGTGAGTTCCCACTGTGCTTTGATTACTACCCTACCACGCTCAAAGGAGACGTGCAAACAGGTTTTAGTTAGGTACAGTCCCGAGCCACATGGAGGCAGTGAGCGGATCTGCAGGGGTTCGTCTCTCCCGGTATTGGGGGTGAGGTCGCGCTTTGTCTAGGAGAGCCAGAACATGAAAAGTCCTTGGGCAAGGCAGGAGATTTGCTGGTAGGTATTCCAGTAGTATCTCAGGGTGTTCTGGGCT
Organism: Agapanthus africanus; assembly: GCA_030015575.1. Classification (NCBI taxonomy): domain Eukaryota; kingdom Viridiplantae; phylum Streptophyta; class Magnoliopsida; order Asparagales; family Amaryllidaceae; genus Agapanthus; species Agapanthus africanus. The sequence continues at coordinate 171,381,855 of CM057337.1, read as the reverse complement.
ACACTCCGACACGACTTGTACCGCTATTGGGGGTCTGACTTTTGCTAACCCCCTAGGCCCGCCATGCGATGCTCATAGACGAACGGACCGGAATGTACGGATATTGTCACTGACAGGCTCAGTAGGGTGTCAGGATGAGTTCGCTTATCGACGTCCCTTTTGGTCAATAGCTGGTGGCCCGTCACGTATGGCTAATACCTATGACGTGCTAGTGGTTAAATCCACAGCCATAGTATTGACGAGTCTTTAGAGTCCACCACACACACAGTTACTCAAGTTTCGGGCGAAACGCTGTAGAGGCCGTATGGAGATATGGCAGGGTTCAATCAGATACGTGCGGTATTGCACGGATCGTGATCGGGCGGATTTTACTAGCCGGCTTTGGCTTAAGCCGGATCCTAGTATTAGATAGTGTAGTTTTGTCTCTTTGCATTTGTGTTCAGTGGGAATCCAAATGCGGGCATGTATTTGCAGTAGCGGGGTTTTCCTGTAATTTATTACGGGATCAGTTTTCTGAAGTTGCCAGTTTGCATTCCGTTCCGGCCGGTTTTCTTTTATTCCTTCACGGCCGGACCTTTTGATGGAGGGGGTTTATTGCAAGTTTGCAATTAACTTATTTGATGAGGGGTTTCATGCATATTGAGGGCTTCTTGATGGTTCTTTCATCATTAGATGCTTTTTGCATCATTTGTCTTGCATCAAATGAGAATGAGAAGTGAGTGTGATATTGATGTGAGCCTTTTTCCTTTATCTTTTTCCTCCACTTGATAATACTTGGGTTTTTAATTTCATTTTCTCTCCACTATGAAGTAGGGCCCGGCCACATCTTGAGGGAGAGAGAGAGGTTCATTTGAGTGAAGGAAAAATGTTTCATCCCATTTTTCATGCTACCAAATTCCTAAGCTCACTTCCATAGTTGATTTCTTCACCTCCACATCATCCATGGCAACTTCTTGACCCCATAGAGACATGGTTTCTACACTTGCCTACAGCATATCTTGGACGTGTCGGCTAGCCAACTTCGCGCCCAAGTTGCCTCGGTCCAGAGGTGGGAGCCCGTAAAAGATTTCGGCTACGTGGTGCCCTTTCCGATGAGGAGGTGATGAATGGAGTTTCCGCGGGAGATCGGAGTGAAGACGAAGACCGAAGGACATGGATCGCTTGGTATACTTCTTCACCCGTATTTTAGTTTGCTAGTTGCTAGGTTAATGGCCCGATCCGGGTTAAAAGTGCGCGGTGGTGCCGGTTTGCTAGTTAGCAAAGTTTTTTGTTTCCGCATTTCCGGCGTCGGATCGACGGCCGGGGCGCCGCCGTGGACTTACAACACTGAGTCCTGGACTTTCCCCCAGACTGTGGATTTGTGAGGAGAGTCGTTGATAGGACTGCTCCAACTATGGCTGCTTTGGAGCCTTTATGGGAGGAGGTGATCTCTTCAGTACCGCTGGTGGGGAATTGTTGCTAACCCACTTAAGCGGATTGAAGTTGTTTCCAGTTGGAACAACAGTATCAATGGCCACCACAGGAGCTGGTAGGTTAAGTCCGGAAAGGGAGTTGCCCCCAGCCTGCCTCACTCGACGCCAATGACGACATCGAGCATGTCGTGCAGTAGGAACTACCTCAATATTAAAGGCATCTTCATCCAGCCCCCGATGCTGCTGGGATCTTCGCCAAGCATCAGCCTATGGAAAACTTACATTCTTGATGGAGCTAGAGCAGAATCGGTCAACCTGTCGAAGACCGATCGTCTTAGAGGAAAAGCGTTGTTGCTAGCTTCACACGTGGCAGGAGCAGAGAAAGCTAGCCGTTTTGGGGCAACCCTCTCAGAAATCACGGGATTCTTTGCGGGCCCATTTGAGCTTTCTTTTAGTCTATTGAAGACTAAAACTTTGGAGTTGGATGACCCATCTGTGGGGGCCGCCACAGTAGCTAGCCGATCAAAGACCGACTTTCGGGGAGCTTCTTCCTTGGGCGTTGGGGCACCGAAGCTCAAGGGTGGGAGCATGGTCCCAAAGAATAATTCGATGGTCGTCTGGATGACCTGCCCCACCGGCATAGAGAATATGGAGGCCGTGTTGGGCCTATAAGTCACTCTTGCAGATGAGATAGAGTGAGAGTTGCTATTGCATGAGATGCAGCTGGAGGCCATTGCTTCTACATAGAAGTGAAATACCAAGTTTTAGTATCTTTAACCCAAGGGAAACTATAAACATAGCGAACCATGATTTTATTCACGAAACACGACACACGAAGTGTGGAGTCGAAAGAAGAAGAGATCCCCCCGGGTGTGCCAGAATCTGTTTACCGCCGAAAACAGAGACGAACTGGGATAAAACGTCTTACCTGAATTTAGTGGCAGATGCTATATGGAACATATCCGTCCACCTCTCTGAAGATACCAAGTTGATTTATGGCACTGTATATCGGAGGTTTGGGCAGATGCCACCGTTTTAGCAGACTTATTAGATTCCCCCTCATATGTAAGGGTTTTTTGATTATGGGGATGCACTTCCCTGCAAGGGCATGCCCTTACAATTAATTACGTTATCTTATCGCGATAACAACTTTCACCTGCTCCGGTAGGTCACTTCGTGTCGTGTTATATATTTTGTTTATTATAGCTGGTCATGGATTGTATTCGGAGACTAGTTTATGTCGTCGCCCGTAGGGCACGGATTAGTCCAAATCTGTATATTTGATTTGGGTTTGAACCTAGGTCATGTATTCCATCAGTTCAGAGGATATTTTATTTTATTTAAGGACCGTTAATCTAGTTTTAGATTAAGAAAGACTTAAATATATGTGCATATAGGCTTGATTTATTTTAACTAAGGATATGTTAGTTTTATATAAGATTAAGATCGAATTAGAAACATGGTTAATGATCATTAAATCTTGTTAAGATCCATTAACAGAGGTGAGCATATGGGCTCGGTTATGATGAGCAATATGGGCTCATGGAGTATGAAGTTTCAGGGGCTCAGCCTATATTGGAGCTCAATCTTGGGCTTTTTCATCATCCAGTAGTACTAAGCACTTAGTCCTTTGTCTATGGATATAATGTCCAAACTCCGCTCTTGTACTCAAGTGGGTATCACATGAGGCGTTCAGGCTTGGGCGTTGCCTTATCAATGCTAAGAACTCTTTTTTTATATGGCGCTCACATGGGTATCACGTGAGGTGCTCAGGCTTTGGCACTCATGTAAGTATCCCGTAAGGCGCTCAGACCTTGGCGCTCACATGAGTATCATGTGAGGCGGTTAGGTTCTAGCATATTTTAAACGCTCACGTGTTCTATGGCACGTGAGGCACTCAGTCTTTATGGGCCTTTTGTGCGCTCTATGAGCATCACGTGGGGCACTATCTACATAGAATCTTTTGAGTGTCTACGTAGATATCACGTGAGACACTGTGTCCTTAGAGATTAAATCTCAGCTTATTTTTTGAGAGAAGTTAAACTTCTGTTAATGGTATTTTGGCCATTAACGATCACCAAGATCACTGTTTTGAAGATCTGAGATCGGATATTTAAGAACTAAGTTCTTCTGTTCCTTTTTTGTTTGAACTAAGTTCTTTGAAAAGTTAAACCCTTTTTTCAGAGGAACTAAATTTCTGGAATGTAAATTCCATTTCATTCTTTCGTATTTCTTTTCTAATATTTAGTTTTCCCCTAGATCTTAAGACTGAAGAACCAGATCTTCCCGATGAGAATTAAATTCTCAACTTATAGGAGATTGGTCTTGTAGATCTCAGATCCAGATAAAGAACTAACTTCTTTATAAAGGGTTACACCCTTATATCTATATATGATAGGCAAATAAGATGTTTTGATCTATGCTTTTTTTCTTTACCTAGGGTTTGAGAGGAATACGGAGATTTTCTTCAGAAACAGAATTACATTCTCCGTTGTAGCTTCTATCTCTTTTGCAGAAGTTTATCGAGGGTTTTCTGTCTATGAGACTTGAAGTCTTGAGTCCTTTATATATGTGACGAAAAACAGTTGATTAGTTAATAGGATCCCTTATTTAAGAGATCTCAAGCTGATTTCACAATCAGGTGGTGATTTTTAATCACTATTGGATTTTAGATCCAAGGCTTTCTATTTAACAGAATATATATTTTTGTTTTTAATAAAATTAGGGAAATATTTTTCCATATAGAATTTAATTTTATTTTTTGATTCGAACGGTGATTTTTAATCACCATTGGATTTTTAATCTAAGGGTTCTCTGTTTAACAGAGCATATCTTTCTTATTTAGAAAGATTAGGGAGATATTTTTGCCTAATAGAATTTAATTCTACCATTGGATTTTTGATCCAACGGCTCTCTGTTTACCAAAGAATATCTTTCTTATTTAGGGGAATATTTTCCCATATAGAATTTAATTCTACCCGGAGCAAAAATGCTTCAACATTGGGTGCTGACGCTTACATGGTATGCACGCGGGTGTAGCCATAAGATTTAATCTTTTCTGAAGCATGTGCCCACGTGTCTAACATGTGAGACGCTGCCCTAAGATTTAATCATATCAGAACAGGAGTTCACATGCTTTGCACACAGGCGCTCACGTGTTTAACACGTGAGGCGCTGCCCTAGGATTTAATCCTAAAATAATAGGCGTTCAAGTGCTTTGCATGCAGGAGCTTACGTGTCTAACACGTGAGGCGCTGCCCCTTTTTTTATAAGGGAACAACACTGAAGTAAAAGTTTCATCACAATCCATATCGAGTATTCGATGAAAATATTTTACTACAAATCAAGCCTTTTTAGATTAATACCTTTCCATTTGCACCGATCTTGAAAGATCTACATGCTCCTTATGGGTTTTACTCTTTTCAGGAGCACGCAATAAAATCCATACTTTTGTTGCAGTGCATAGAGTCCAACTTGGATAACTTGGTATCCATCTATCAGTCGGAAGTCACCATTTCTTATGGCCTACTGTTATAGTAGGGTCATCATCATATGATGCAAGCCTCCATGTCACCGTCTATGAGGGAACCGAAATATCTTTCAGGTGGCTGAGGTCACCTACTAAATCTACAGAGTGGCTAAGGTTTGTCAGGGTCAATTGAATATCCAGGTTCTACTAAATCTTCAGTAACCGTTTGTGGTTCTGGATACATCCAGTTCTACCATACTTCCACTAATTTCTTTTGCAAGAAATTCCTTTTCTAAAAAGGCGGGGTGTCGAGAACAATACAACTTTTGATCCAGAAAATGGTAGAAGTTAAACCTTAGCTAAAGCTTGGGATAACCCGCAAACTGTCTATTACCGAAAAGTGCCTTGAGTTTGTCTGGATTTTATTTTTAAGTATAAACTGGATAACCTTATATCTTAACTACCTTAAGATATGTTCTATATCACATATAGAATCACATGCACTAATTTAGATGGAACCATATTCAATTAGTACGCAACGGTTTCCAGTGTATATCCCAAAATGAAAAAGGCTACTCAACATTACTCATCAAGGAGAGAACCCTCGGATGAGTAATCTGAGTCAAATTCTTGATTACGGAATACCTAGCATAAGTATCCACATCTTCGAACACTTCGAAAAATCTTGATACTTCCGACATTTTGTTCTCTACTTTATTCCTATAAACTTCTTAACATATTTAGACTTTGCATTTCAACAAGAATACGTGTTTAAAACAAGAGAACTCGGAGAAAAACATAACGAAGTATGAGTATAATTCCTTATCCATATAGACACCGGAAAACATACATCGTTATGTATAAGTCATATGAGTTCACTAACTCATACTCTATGTGTTGTAATTTGAAAACTGTATTTTGGTTAAGAATGTATATCCCGTTATTCAATGCATCTTACCCAATCATCAAATGATAAAGGCAAATTTTCATAACAAGTTTTTCAAAATTTATATCCCACTTTATCAAATAAAGAGACGGATACAGGAGTTTTAAAAATTGGTGTATTATAACGGCTATTCAAAACCAAAAGTTTGCTGATAGGAAAAATCAGGTGATTTCCTCAATAGCAACAATTACTCCGATTTTCGACAATGAAGATTAAATCACATTTTCCAATACTCTAATCCTTCTCAGCATCTATAACAACTTATAGTTGTGGGATGTTAATCAGGTATCTATATACCCAGGATTAAGAGTTAATTGGAAACCAGTTTTCGATTACAATCACATAGAAAATATGAAACATCAAAATATTTCTAGGGATAGTCGGGTATTTCTAATCATGCCTTTTTCACTGCCTAGGATCATAACAGTAGTTGATTTTTTCTTTCCGCTGATTTCGACCCCTTTTGATGTCTCTCTAACTTACCCCTTTTGATGTCTCTCTATCTTACCTTCTATATACCGGACTTATGCTAGTTGGTTTTCTTCTTACCCTTCCTTTTAGCTCCTGCATCGGGATTGGAAGAAAACTATCCAACAAGTGTAACTGATATATTCTACTTATTTAAGGAGCTCTGAAACTTGAGATAAGGTGGAGAGGAGAGACAAATGAATTGTATCATATACAATTCACTTTCTTTAGAGCCAGTGGTCATCCTCGACTGAAACATTTTCTTCGAGTACGTATGTAACTATACGATATGGCCTTCCATGCAATATAGATCTCTATATCGGATACAGAGTGTTCTGGAGGAAGAAAAAAAGGAAGTGGGAGGGGTAAGGATATATGCGACTATGTCGTGAAATAGGGCAATCATGATATTCCAAATACGTTAGTTGTAAAAGGGTTTGGTTAACTTGGTTTACGAGTTTTAGTTCAAGGTCGGTCAAAAGACATAGCCAGAGAGAAAGAAAAGAAACACTTGCCATGCACTCCGTCAAGATTAGATTGATTTATATTTTTATCTAATCAGGATGGCTCCCATTGTTCTGTCGAATTCTCCTTCAAATCTTAAAAGAAGAATTAGCCAGGATTATATCCCGAGAGTAACTATTACTCACAGTTGAAATCGAGACCCAAAATATCACGAAGTGGTAACCTTGACAAGGTCAACAAGTCTCCCCACATCATAGAAGGTATGCAATCTCATTAAAAGTTTCAACACTTGAAACTCCCGATATCGGTTTTTACCCCTGATGGCTTATGATATTAATTATGGTCAACAAATCATAAGTCGCTAGTCAAGTTCAACCCATCATTTCGTGACTGTTTTAGACCCACCTGCATGACCCTTAACTATGGTCAACAAAATCATACGACTGTCCTAACCAATCACATCATATGCAAGTAGGAAGATATCACTTAGCTACCGTACACTACACCTTAACTATGGTCAACAAACATAGCATGAATACTAAGTACTCTATTTCCTGAAATGACAGAGGGCTACGGCTGGTTTTTTAAGAAAACCTTTAAAGTAATGAACTTGATCTCATCATAGGAACCGAATGGTTTTGTAAATTTATAGTTATGTAGACTATTGCTTAAGTGCGGATTCCCCGTGAAAGGATCATAGCTCTTACCTCATTGAATGAGATGCAAGATATTCCTAACTGAATACCACTATGCAAAGCAATAGGATACGGCTATTCAATTTGCAATGTTATAGGAACACAAATTTTTGCCAAAGAGGTCACTTTCTATGAAGGGATATAGGTTCTTTCCTCGTCGAATGAGGTGCAAGATACTCCTAACCGAATATCTCGATGCAAAGTAAAGGAGTCATCTATAACACCAATATATAATATTTAGTTTCTACAACGTGTTTTTGCTTCATTTAACCTTGCATTAATCCTATTAATGCAATCTCATCATTTAGATAATCTCGTTAACTAGCATCTTTTCACGTAATCTCAGAAAAAATATGAAAAGAAAATAGAATGCACATATACGCCATCCGCATTCGCCACGGGGCCCCTGGTCTTCACCGTAAGGTTACTTAACTTATGGAAGGGCGGGGGCAGGGCTATGCGGATTTAAAACGTATATAACATTTATTTATATATCATATATATCACTATATATATATATATATATATATATATATATCAATCATCACATGCAGATAATCAACATCACAAGCATGTGGTGAATATCATCACAGGCAAGTAAACACATTACAGGCATGCAATGAACATCATAGAATATGAAAAAGCGGATATACTAGGAATAACATGTTTCAATTGAGCCAATTATGAAATACGAAATTCCACGGTCGTATGAATAGCCCGTATATTTTCGATCCCCAACCCCTACGAGCGTGGCAAGCCACCCGCCAATCCTAGTAGTGAGGCAACTCGCACCCAATATCATGAGTGAGCCACCCATCGCTATCTAGAACCTGGTAACTCGGGCGCTCTACAAGCACGACAAACCATCCGCCAATTCTAGACTAGGGTAACCCAGATCTCAACCCCTTGAGATTGCTACCTGTTGTATTCTAGAATCCGGTGATCCGTATGTTTTTCCGCGGGATATTCTAGTACATGAATCGAAATATATATATATATATATATATATATATATATATATATATATATCAAGTGGGGACGTCAACCTCAATCCGGAAGTGTCCCAATGAAAATATATACAACAAATGGTAACGACAACCACAATCCGGGCGCTCGTCCCAAAATAAAAAACACATATATAACAAAAATAAAAGCATCTCACACGAGGGGATATTCATCACGACGATCCGATAAACCATAACACAACATCAATATATCACAATATCACAACTAAGTAAATGTGCAACCCCATCGGATTGATCGCATCAATTTGGCGACGTTAAACACGTCATATCACATATGCAATCGAACTAACTGAACTGAACACATCATCGAGCTAATTTGAAACCGCGACAAACTATTTCACAACCCACGGAATTACAAACTTGAAAATCTAATAATCCAATTTCTAATTCATTCCGGTGCCAAAAACCTTCTCATTTCTTGCACATTTTGAATCACAAATGACCCAAAAAATGCCCGAGACTCCCGGGGGGAGGGGGAACTCGGGCACAACCCATGAGGCCCTGGGGAGCTTTTCGTAAGGCCCCCAACCCATGGCCACAAAGTTGTGGCCATGGGTTAGCTGTTGGATCAGCAAGCATACAATAGTGTGCTTGCTGGTCCTTCCCCGCATCCGAGACCATTTTGTCGTGGTCTCGGGTACGGGTCCACCCAAGTCCTCGGGGATAGCCCTAGGGTCACCCCCACTCATCCATGAGGCTCTCGGTTTGAACCATGAGCCCTGGAGTGCGAGTACAAGCGAGAAATGCGGAGATTATCACGGCTGATTTTCTGGACAGCCAAAACAGTGAGTCATTGAAAATCTTAGGTTTTGAGATCATTTTGCCACCAAAACAACTACTTGAATTTGAATCGGCTCTAATACCACTGTTAAGAAGGATGCTAGGGTCGCTATGATAGTGGACTATGGTGGAATGATCAACAAAATTAATGAAGAACATAGCACTATATCCCAAGCCCAAAATCATTCCAATTCTAGTAGTTGTCAAAAAATAAGAGAGTATGTTGGGGACTACAATTTTGTAGCACGGTAGCCATCTCTCTTTGGACTCCGACTAGTCTTCACGAAATCCGAAACAAGTTCGCTCGGTGATCTACTCGCCGAAAATGATCCACCTTGAGATCCCTCCATCACAAGCTTTAGCTTCAATTGATCATATCATTTGTGAAGCAATTCACTAATCAAAGTTGCTAAAAATGATTAGTAAGTGATTAATTTGGCTCACTAAAGTTCTTCTCTTCTTTTTCTCTTTCTCACTTGAGAAAAACTCAAGAGAGAGCATGATGAAGATGATGATCATTCTTATTCTTTTAAAGAAGTAGCCATGGTTATATTTTGATATAAAAGAAGAATAAGTCATAAAATCTACACACATATTTTCCAATGTCTCATTCTCTTTTTCAAAAAAAAAAACAAACAAAAGAATTATCATCTTACTTTTCATGCGCATCACATACACACAACTATCATGTATTAGCTAAACTTGTATGTGTATCTCATACACACAACTCACATGTATAAGCTAAAATGATACATATATTTATATCAATTATAAATATATATAAAGAGAAGAAATAATAAAGTGAACATGATATTAGTTTAATACATATCTATATCATATATAAATATATATCTAATTATTAAATCAACACTTGATTTAATAATCCGGTTATATCATATATATACCGGCTAATATCATTAAACACCCGATTAAACTGGGTGTATCATATACACGCGCTTAATCGAACTCCTGCATGTATCCTTATACATGCCTTACATCGTTTCTCCTATGCTGGGAAACCTCTGTGTGAGACTCTAAAGACTTGAAAATATGTTGGCAGTAGGTTAGGATCATATCTATAGCCTATAAGCACGTCATCGGTACTAGTTGGACATAACGGCTACCCAGGTATTGATCAAAAGAAGGTCAACAAGCAAGGTCATCTGAACCCCAATAACCTAATTAGTCGTGTCGATCAGAAACTCATAACCAACCGAGAAACTACTGATAACACTTAAGAGTATATCTCAATTGCCTTGGCCAAGGACTTATGCTTATAGTTGATCTGGCACATCATGACCTCGACTCCTAATACTGGGAGAGACGAAGTCCCTTTGATCGCTCACTGCCTCTATGTGCTTGGGACTGTACCCAACTAAAACCTGTTTGCATGACTCTTTAAAACCATGGTAAGGTAGTAATCAAAGTACAGTGGGAACACACACAAGACACTATGATGATCTTAGGTCTACAGACTACCCTGTACTCATGTCACATAAGAACTTTTATCTGACGATAGGTACAATACCATCTATGAGTTCTCAGGTGAGTCCGTCCAGTGTAACTCATTCATCTAATGAGCACCTGTATATAATTTTTGGTATAAAAAACCAATGGTTATTGGATCAACCATTGTCTCGGTCTGGGTAAAGAAACATATACACTAGTCTAATCTAGAGTATCGATACCCAGTCTCGATACTCCATCAACTAAGGACTTTTAAGGATGTGCTTATAAAATACCTAGGCTCCACTAGTATGATCCATATCATAATCCTGGTAATCAAGCAAAGATTCTATGAGCTTTATCTATATGTATTAGCGATACGTGATAACGAATAAAACGTATACACATGAATGATAATGACAAACCAGATAGCATACTATAATATAAAGTAAGATTGTTCTCTCGTATAGGTCCTCCTCCAATTACAATAATTACCTTGAGGGCACCTATATCCAACATAGTTAGGTACAGTCTAGAGCCACATGGAGGAAATGAACGATTTTTAGGGATTCTTCTCTCCCGGTATAGGGAGTCGATGTCGCACTGTGTTTGGTTGGTCAGTACCATAAGCCTTGGCCAAGGCAGATGAGATTTACTAATAGTTAGATCAGGTCTTGAGCCACATCGGCACGAATTCTCCGGTTATTAGGGTCTGGTGTTTACCACCTCTAGACCCGGTATGCGATACTCTTAGACGAAGAGACCGGACTGTACGGAGATTGCCACAGATAGGCTTAGTATGGGTTTGGATGAGCTTGGTTGTCGGCCTTATTTTTCGACAGATACCTGGGTAGCCGTTACGTATAGCTAGTGCCGCAGACGTGCTTATGGTGATGGATTTATCCAGTAACTCACTGCCAATATACTATCGAATATTTAGAGTCCCACATAGAGGGTTTCCCTGATTCAGTGGCCATATTTTGATACGTGCAGGGTTTCGATTAAATGCGTAAACTAGATACACAGACTTTAATCGGACGGATAATAATACTAGTCGGCCTAGGATTAAGCCGGATTATTAAATCAAGTATTGATTTAATAATTGACATATATATATATATATATATATATATATTTCGATATGTATATTCTAGTATTATGTTCATTGTATGTTTTCTATCTCTTGGGTATTCGTATTTATACGAATACGGGCATGTATTTGCGGAGATGTATTTTTATATGCATACAAAGATACATTCTAGAAAGAGGAAACTTCATTTTATGATCTTCCATTTATTGGAAAATAGAAATGTGGTGGAGGGGTGAGATGGCATGGAGGAATGGTGAAGGGAATGGCTTTGTATTTGTTTATTACATTTGCTTCTACTATTCAAGTATGGTGGCTATTTTTCTATTTGGAAAATAGATTAACAAAACCATGCTAGCCATTATTTTCCTTCACTTAATTTTTCATTTCATCATTTCCTTTCTTTATCCTCACTTGAGTCCTCATCCTCCTTCTTCTCTTGCCCTCTCATGAGTTGAGAATTAAAGAGAAGAAGAGAGAGAAAAAAAACTTGATCACATCACTACATCTCTAAGCACCTTAAATTAGCATCCTAGGGTTTTTAGTTGCTCCACTTACTTTTTTGTGTGTAGTTAGAGCCTTGAACTATATCACCCGGGAGGATTATCTAGGATCAAGGAAGACCGGCTTACAAGCTCGATCCCGGAGTTCCGAGGAGCTAAAGAAGAGAATTTCAAGACGAATGACACGACTATAAAGATTTTTATTTCAACAGATTAGTATAAACTCTTTCTTTCTTAGCTAGTTTATTGTTTAGATAGATTCTAGGGTTTACATTTCTAGCGTCAATTTTAAAATTTAAAGTTTTTCATACCGCAAAGGCCATGGGTTAGCGGCAGGGGCGCTATGAACTTCATCATGGTATCACAGCTACTAGGCAGGGATGCCAACCTATAGGGGTTCTCACTGTGTGATAGTAGCGGCAAAGCGCAGGCTCTTAATCCCAGGGTGCCCCGTGCGGTTATATGGTTCGGCGGGTTGTAGTCCATCGTGAGGGGACTACGTAAAATGTAGCAGCTGAGGGACCTATAGGCGCCACAGCCAGTTTTCGCTGCGCTGGATGACCTTAACTGGTATCAGAGCCACCCAAACACGTAAACTAGTCGTAGATGATACTTAAGTTTCGAAACCAACAAATTTCCGTTTTTTTAAAACCCTATATTTCAAGTTTCAGTTCAAATTTTTTTGGTCTCTAATTTTTTTTAGAGTATCGCAGAAGGATAATATTTGTATGAACATGACTAATTAGTCAAATATATTACACATTTGAATGAACATTTTCCCTACTATTGTTAAGTGGTAAAAGGTGTTTATTGTAAATATAGAACATATGTGGGTTTATTTGTAAAAAGATTATTATCATGTGTTTCTACATTTGTAATTAATATAATTAGGAAAATTTATGCATATAATATTTAAATGAAATATTAGTAATTAAAATATGCATATCATATCAAATATTCCTAATCCATATTCTTAAGATATTATATCATATAAATGGTTAGGATAATATCTCAAAAATACCAAATTCTATTAACACTTTAATTTGAGATATTGTGCAGGTATTAGTTCAGGTCTGAAATCCAAGTAAAAGATCCAAGTTAAATCAGGACTTCGAAACCGAATATGCCAAATTTTAGAAGCAAATCGAGAAATCAAGCAACGGCAGAGACTCAGAGCAATATTTTTAGAATCTATACATCAAAAGGATCTCAAAATATCGACACAAAAAGGCAGAAAAAATATCAAAACCCAGTGCCACCAGGAAGCGGCAGATCCGCGGCTAAAGTAGGTATTATGATATGGAAGCGCGGTCGAATCTGGGCCGTAGGACATGGGATTTTAGGATCATGATTTTAACTACATATATTCACAGATGGCATCGAGGTTTTCTGGTTTCATGGACTATTTAAAGGACCGAGAGCTGTGCATTCAAAATTATCTAAGTGATCACATAATCATTTATTCATCTATCTCCACAAAGAGAGAGATCTATAGCAAACTAGGGTTCTTGTAATCTACTTTCTAAAGAGAAAAATTGTATGCAATAGTTAATTAATAAAAGTAGTTTTTTTTAATTATTTTTGCATTTAATTTTACGTATTTACTTTATGCATTACTTTTCTGCATCTTCATTATGCTTTCATTCATCTTCAACCTCTCTTCTAAATTAACCATGAGCGAGTAATTCCTTACTTTCTAGGGTTTGTAGGATATGGTAGAATAATGGATGAAAAATCTTCTAACTTCTTTTTAACATTTTAAAGTTTATAAACTTTTGCAAAATAAATGTTAATCTCGTTATTAGGCGCGCTGTCAATTTATTGATAAGTCACGATCGCGATTTGAGATTGGTTAAACACTTGTTTTGTTAAGGGTTTGACATGAATAGAGATCAATGGATGGACAAGGGTCGGTAGTGAGAAACCCTAATTCCCTCCAAGAACCCTAATCCACATTCATCGCCATCGCTCTAGTTTTAAACTATTAAAAGATAAAAAGAGCCATTTTTAATATTCATCCATTAGCTACTAAGTCCTATGAACCCTACAAACCTTTTTATTATAAATTTTATATCCGTAGAATAACAACAATCACCCATCTCTTTTATCAACCCGTCTAATGTAGGAAAAGAATTCACGTTTTCCAGCGGACGACCCGTAGTCATCGCGGCTTGTTACTAGCGACACCGTCTTGATTGAGGTTATTTACAAAAACACTTTTCACGATCAATCAAATGGCGCCGTTGCCGAGGAGACGGTCGTAATTTTTTTCTTATTATTCGGGTTGATTTCTTATTAAAACCAGCAAACATAAAATAAAAGAGAACCAAAACCGCATTTTGTGTTTATAACAATTATCGTGTGAGTTTTGCAAGGGAATCTAGAGTAACTGGAGCAAGCCAACAGAGAGTCAGAGACCTTAAACTTGGACCAAAGGAGCATGGGTGTGCCCAGAAGAAATTTCAGCAGAAGCTCTTGGGAAACAACGGCGGAACCGCGGCACTATGGTGCAATTAGCGGCGGAACCGCGGCCTTCTTGTGGAGTTGGGCCTCCAAACTTCTGTGGTTATTTCCTATATTCTTTCTCTCTCCTCTAAACCTCCAATAATCTAATTTTTCCTGCATGATTCATTGCAAACAGCGCCGCTCAAAAATATTTTTGTGTGTTTTGATTTCGGTTTGTTTCTGCATATTTAAACCAGACTTTAAGGGGCAATAAACCCAAATCCAGATTAGGTGGGGATTTCTTCACCCTTCCTAGGCCCCACAAATCACAAACGAGCATACTATCACCCCACATTAATAAAAAAATATCTAGATCTAGCCCCTAAGGACATTCGCGCTCAATTAGGACAGAGGAGGGTCGTGGGTAATCTATTGCTTATCCGCATTTCTCTTGTGGTGCCTAGACAAGTGTGATTAAAGAAAATGGTTACTTAATTAGGTCCGTTATTTCGGTGATTCTTATAGTCAATACCTCCCACTTACCTGGCACTTACATGTCCACAAGATTGATAAGGAGGTAGTTGAGGATTGATCCTACAACTTGTCTTTTTAGAAGTCTAGGAGCATTCTAGTGACTTGACCTAGAAGACCCTAGCTCTAGGGATTGATTGTGCATTTTGTGATTTGTTGAGTAAAGCCTCAAGTCTGACTATTTTTTCAAAACAAACTTTCTTAAAAGCGTTCTCACATATCACATGCTCCACATGCACTAAACCCGCTTAGTGCATGATCGGATAGACACGGGATTCTAGTGCCCGTCTAGTCCGCTTTTTTGCTATCGACTCCAAAGTCGGTGCTTCTTCATCTTCTATTTCTACTCCACCCACTACATCTTCCGACATGGACGGATATCCATTGGGTTTTAATGACACCACCCTGCCACCACCCGCAGGTGCGCAAAATCCACCACGCATCACTCTACAAGACAGATGTTATCCCGTACGTGGACCCTTTCCTACGTGTCTGTCTCTTCCACCAGCCAATGGGGATAATTTCGAAATTAAACCCCACTTCATCAACTTGTTGCCCAAATTTCACAGGTTTAAATCTGAAGTCGCATACGTTTTCATAACCATGTTCAAAAACGTATGTGCTATGATGAGTACCACCCAACTATCAGGGGATGCTCTTATAGCACCGTCGTACATTCTATCACTAAATGAGATGAATTCGTTATAGCATTTCTTAAGAAATTCTATCCTCATCACAGGACCGCCCGTATTCGGAGTGAGATTAACCAGTTTGCCCAACTTCCCAATGAACCCTTTTCGAAATACTTTGAACGGTTTAAAGATCTTCCCGTCTAATGCCCTCATCACAGAATCGATATATGGAAACTTTTTCACATTGTATATGAGGGTGTTAATCCTGCGACAAAACAAATGCTAGAAACCATTTGTCAATGTCATTTTATGTTAAAATATGATGGAGAAGCACGGAAATTTCTGGAAGATCTCTCCAAGCAAACGTTAAAATGGGAGAGCACTAGACCAACATCGTCTTCATCTAGGGCAGGTATCCATCAGCTCGACACTTCCATCGCAGTGAAAGCCGAAATGGCCGCGATGAAAAATAAACAAGAAGCAATGGAAAAAAATTCTCTTCAGCCTCCCTAAACCAAGTTACGCTCCCCAAAACCGTGTGTGGTTGCTGTTTTAACCCATCGCATTTAACAGAAGAATGTCCTTTGAATCCTTCGTCTCAAGGTCATGAACAAACCAATGCTGCTTTTCTGCAACAACCTAGGAATGACCCTTTTTCATCCATATATAACCAGGGATGGAGGAATCATCCTAATTTAGGTTGGAACCAAAACCAAACTCAAACTCAAAATTAGTTCCCAAGCCAAAATAACTTTCAAAGGCTTCCCCCACAGCAACAACAGCCACCACACCAAATTCAGCACCCCTTTCAACCGCAATCTTTTCAAAATCCGACCAACAATCTTACCCCTTATAATAATTATTTCCAATCACAGACTAATATTCCAACGGCCGATACCGATAAAATCTCTGCACTCGAACGAAGTATAGAAACGTTTATTAAAAAATCTACACAAACGACGACTAATTTAATGTCTTCCATCCAAATATTAGTACAACACACTGCTTCCCACGGTTAAAGCATAAAATCAATCGAAACACAAATTGCACAGTTAAATGCCGCAATAAGTGAGAGAGAGAAAGGGAAACTTACATCTCAACCTTTACCAAATCCTGACCACTCACAAAGCGCAAATCTCATCGTTCAAAATCATAATGTGAGTGTCGTAACCACGTTGAGATTAGGAAGAGTGCTGAATAACCAAGTTGGTGAACAAATTGAAGTTGATGATATTGATGATACCCGGCTACCACTTCTACTCCTATTTCGTTTGATCCAGTATCTTTTTCCGAGCCTATTCTCCATTCTTCACTATGCTCAAACCCTCAGCCCACTTCCTTGAAGGAATTACCATCTACGACCATCCCAAATCCAATTTTGGGATCCATTCCATCTCCACAAACTTCTCCTCAAATGTTGGAGCCATCCCTTATTGATAAAGCTCATTTTCCAAATAGGTTAAGGGCCAACAAACTAAGTCTCCAAATGGTGAAGATTGTGGAAATTTTTAAGCAAGTGAACATAAATATTCCTCTCTTAGATGCTATCCAACAAGTTCCATCCTATGTGAAAATTCTAAACGACTTGTGCACTAGGAAAAGGAAAATTCAAGTGCCTAAATTTTTTTCTTAGCGAGTAATATGAGCAATTCTCATACCCAATCGGTGCCCACGAAACGTAAAGACCCCGGTTGTCCTACAGTATCTATAACTATTGGGGGTAAAAATATCAATCGCGCTCTACTCGATTTAGGTGCTAATGTTAACTTCTTTCTGTATTCTGTTTATGAGCAATTAGGCATAGGAGAGTTGAAACCTGCGCACTTCACTCTTCAGATGGCCAATCGATCTATCACCTACCCTAGGGGTGAGCTAGAGAACATGTTGACCAAAGTCGGGGAATTTATATTCTCTGTGGACTTTATAGTTATAGGTACACAGCCTGTGGCAAATCCACGGAACCAAATTCCTGTGATTCTAGATCGACCTTTTCTAGAAACTTCCAACGCGATAATCAATTAACGTAACGGTTCAATGAAGCTAATCTTTGGGAAAATGATAATTGAGCTTAACATCTACAAGTTAGGAAGTCAACCCTCCGAACCTTATGCTCATATAATTGATATATGTTCTGTCGACAAGATAGCTTCCAACAGTTGCGAATTTAAGAAGCTTCACGATACTGATCTCGATGCCACTAATGCGTTATTGTTTGATCCTACTGTTTATTATACATGTGAGGACCCTTCTATCGACAAGTCAACACTCGAGTCCGAATCCTTTGACTTGTCGAATGACTTAGTCGAGCTATCAGAGTCAGTCCATTACACTAGATATGAACCTCTTAGGGGGTCCAAGTATCATACTCTTCTTTCCGATGAGATTATCATTCGGAATATCGATGAAAGTTTCGAAGACATTTTCACTGAAGAACTCGCGTTCTTCTTATCCCATACGAGAATGCGACTATTCCACCTACTCCTTATTTTTCATATTCTCGTTTTTATCCACCATCACTATTTCGTCTCTACCAACCAAGACGTAAACCCGTTCAATTACACCTCTTATCTCCTCCCCACTTCTTCACATGTATCTGTAACATGATTTTCTACCAACCATGGTGTTATATTGATAAAATATTCGAATGGTTGGTGTTGTCTTTTGGTCTTTGTAAAGTTTTATATAGACCAATAATATTTCCCCCGCTTATGATAATTTCAATGCTGAAAAATACTGTTTTATTCAAGTTTGAGGGGGAGGGGGAGAATAATATTTTGGCTCTTGAAAGATTTTTTTTGTGCACGATTGTGTGCCAAAAATAAGTTTGGGGAAGGATTTCACTGTCATTGACTTTTTGTCCCTTTTTACTAATCATTGAGAACTTTTCCTCCCAAGTTTACAGGTTTTGAGCTTAAAAGATGACATCAGTGAGGACACTGCTGCAAATAGGTTTGGGGGGGAGGTTTGTGCTTATTCATGTATTATTTTGCATTATACTAAATAAAAGCACTAGATTTTTTATTTGATAATAAAAGTTAGAAAGTGAAAAATACATATGAAAGAGGGGAAGAGATTTAAGAAATGCAATAAAATTAGATGTTTTAAAACGAATCTAGTAATAGTTAGTCATGAACTGTTATCCCAAGGGTTAGTAAGATGAAGGAAATTACTAATTTGTGGATAGAAATAAGTCTAAAAAATAGTCTATGTTTTTGAGTCCAACCATCTTAATGTTGATATTCTATTATATGCACTTGCACACATCTTGAAACTTGGGATAGTAGAGGATACCTTGAAATGCTCTTGTCTAAAAGTTTTAGTATGAAGGAAAAAAATATATAAAAAAAATATAAATGACACATAAAAAAATAATTGGTGAAGAAAAATGAACATTGGTTTTGTAATTACTTAAGGCAGCATAACAAAATATAGCGAGGGTGCCTTATCACCCAGTGCCTTAGACCAACTGGTTTGGGAGTCATTGCTAAGCCTTAGGTGTTGCAAGGCTAAAATATTGCTAATTACGTCTCAATGAGTGAGCACATTTGGTAATTGGTTGGTTAATACCTCAAAAAGTATTAACGATCGCATGAAGAATGTGTGAGCAAATCGATCTAAAATATTCACCGACTAAAAAGTACTAAGGAAGATGGACAAGAGTATGATAGCTTGAATTGAATTCTCTAAGTGTAGGGATGTCTTTTACACACGTGTAGGAGTATATGATCGATGTTTAGAAGAAATGTAGGGAGGAAGACTAAAGACGATATTTTATTGAGAGATGATGTGATTTCTAACATTTTTCATGACTATTAAGATAGGGCTCATGGCAACTAAAAAGCTAGTATAGTTTGAAACACTAATTTTCAAGTTCTTTATTTCATATGTTCTTATCTTTGTATGTAATTTTCATCTTCTTTCGTTTATTATGGGATTTTGTGGGCATAATCCGTTGAAAACCCTCAGGAGACAACACTCCTACAATTAGAAATACCTAGAGGTTTGAAGGCTTGTTGCACGTGCTAAGTGCAATCGTGTTCCATACGAAAGTGTGCTAGTTAGGTTTTTCTTTTTCTCTTTAATAACTAGTTTGCTCGGGATGATCAAAGATAAGTTTGGGGGTATTTGATTAGTCTAAAATATTGCACATTTGAATGAACATTTTCTCTACTATTGTTAAGTGCTAAAAGGTGTTTATTGTAAATATAGAACATATGTGGGTTTATTTGTAAAAAGATTATTATCATATGTTTCTTCGTTTTAATTAATATAATAAGGGAAAATATATGCATATAATATTTAAATGAAATATTAGTAATTAAAATAGGCATATCATATCAAAAATTCCTAATCCATATTCCTAAAATATTATATCATATAAACGGTTAGGATAATATCTCAAAAATACCAAATGCTATTAACACTTTGATTTGAGATATTATGCAGGTATTATCTCAGGTCTGGAATTCAAGTAAAAGATCCAAGTCAAATCGGGATATCGAAACCGAATCTACCAAATTTTAGAAGCAAATCAAGGAATCAAGCAACGGCAGAGACTCAGAGCAATATTTTCAGAATCTATACATCGAAAGGATCTCAAAATATCGACACAAAAAGCCAGAAAAATCTCAAAACCCAGTGCCACCAAGAAGCGGCGGATCCGTGGCCAAAGAAGGTATTATGCGGCGGAAGCGCGGTCGAATCTAGGCCGTAGGATATGGGATTTTAGGATCATGATCTTAACTGCATATATTCACAGATGATATCGAGGGTTTCTGGTTTCAGAGACTATTTAAAGGACCGAGAGCTGTGCATTCAAAATTTTCCAAGTGATCACATAATCATCTATTCATCTACCTCCACAAAGAGAAAGATAAAGAGAAAACTAGGGTTCTTGTAATCTACATTCTAAGGAGAAAAATTGTATGCAATGGTTGATTAATAAAGTTAGTTTTTGTTTTAATTATTTTTGCATTTACTTTTACGCATTTACTTTACGCGTTACTTTTCTGCATCTTCATTATACATTCATTCATTTCCAACCTCTCTTCTAAATTAACCATGAGCGAGTAATTCCTTGTTTGCTAGGCTTTGTAGGATATGGTAGAATAATGAATGAAAAATCTTTTAACTTCTTTTTATCCTTTGAAAGTTTATAAATTTTAGCAAAATAAATATTAACCTCTTTATCGGGTGTGCTATCAATTTATTGATAAGTCACGACTGCGATTTGAGATTGGTTAAACACTTGTTTTGTTAAGGGCTTGACATGAATAGAGATCAATAGACGGACAAGGGTCGGTAGTGGGAAACCCTAATTCCCTCCAAGAACCCTAATCCTTATCCATCGCTATTACTCTAGTTTTAAACTATTAAAAGATAAAAAGAGTCATTTTTAATATTCATCCATTAGCTACTAAGTCCTATGAACCCTACAAGCCTTTTTATTATAAATTTTATATCCGTAGAATAACAACAATCACCCATCTCTTTTATCAACTCGTCTAAAATAAGAAAAGAATTCACGTTTCCCTGCGGACGACCCGTACTCATCGCGGTTAGCTACTAGCGACACCATCTTGATTGCGGTTATTTACAAAAACACTTTTTCACGATCAATCAATGACACAGAATGTAAACGAACCAAAATAGAGAACTTTTGGCCACCGAAAAGTTCATTTTGGCCGCCCAAAAATTCATTTTGGCCGCAATTTGTGGCCATACTTGCTCTATTTTGTCTTGTTTTCTTTCTGTGTCTTGGATTTTAGGAATTGGAATTTTTGCCATACATCTTTTCTGCCCATATTTGGTTTGGTACTGTTTGTGCTTAGGGCAACACGGAAAGTTTTAAAATTTGAAAATTTTGCATCGTTGATATATGTGATATTATATATGTATTTCAGACGTCGTCTAATTTCTATATGCCATTTAGACGGGGTTGCACATACTTGCTTGTGTTGTTGTGATGTATATCTCTGTGATGGTTTATACGGATTTTCGTGTTGGATAGCCCTCGTGCGATGTTGGTTATACAATTGTGTCTTTTGTATATTCATTATTGCGGGACGAGCGTCCGACTTGTGGACTGCCATTTCTTTCTGTTTGTATATTCTTTTATTGGGACACGATCGGGTTGAGGTCAATATCACCATTGTATATTATTTAATTTTTGGACTAGGATAAATCTTAGGAGAAGTGCTTGAATAGTCAGGTTCAGAATGTGCTAGGTGGTCGTCTCGCAGTGGTAAGTTCGAGATGCCTCGCTCTAGAATTGGTTGGCTATTCACCGCACTTGTAAGGGTTTAAGGATGACCTATGGAGGAGTGCTCAAGTTACAGGATTCCAATAAGTGTCGGGTGGCCCACTGATGATATTGAGTGCGGGTTGCCTCACTTATAGAATTGGCGGGTTATTTGCCGCACTCATAGGGGTCTTGGTCTGATATTTTATGGGCTATCTATACAACCGGAGAATGTCGAGTTACATTTGCGGCTAAAATGAAATGCGGGGCTCCTAGATTATCCACTATTCCATATTTCTTATCGTATTCATGTGATGTTTATTGTATCGTGCCTGTAAAGAAAGGTTATTGTTCCCGCCAAAATTTTGGCTCAAAATTTGCTCCCTTAAAATAAAAATAAAAATAAAGGAAAAACTCCACATGCCAAGCATGTAGGTACTGCCTCGGATAGAATTAAATCCTATGATGGCGCCTCACGTGCTCCTCACGCGGGCACCATTGTGCAAAGCACAAAAAGAAATCTATTAAATAAGAGTTAAACTCTTAGGAGGCAGCGCCTCACGTACCTTGCATGAGGGCGCCAGCGCCCAGAGTTAAAAACTCTGAGGTAGCGCCTCACGTGCAAGGCACGGGAGCGCCAGCACCAAGAGTTAAAAACTCTGAGGCAGCGCCTCACATGCAAAGCACGAGAGCGTCAGCGCCAGAACTAAAAGTTCTCCACCCTTGGATCAAAGATCCAACGGAGATGATAAATCATCAGAGCACAGAATAAAATTCTGATTGAGGAAATACTCCTCAAATCATTCTAAACAAGAAAGATTGTGCTCTGTAAATCAAAGCACTGTTGGATCAAAGATCCAAAGGTTATTAAAAATCACCAAGATACAGAATTAAATTCTGATTGAGAAAATACTCCTCAAATCTTTCTAAACAAGAAATATTGTGCTCTGTAAATCAGAGCACCATTGGATTAAAAATCCAATGGTGATTAAAAATCACCAAGATACAGAATAAGCTCTGTATGGAAAAGTATTTTCCCAATTTTGTTATAAATAAGAAAAATGTCTTCTGTAAAACAGAAGTGCTTGGATTAAAAATCCAACAGTGAATAAAATTCACCGACTGATCTAAAAGATCATTTTGGTTGATTATAAAATCAATCAAAATCTCTCAATGAGAGATTTTCTGAACGAATTGATTCTTTTCTTTCTCCTATTAATAAGAGCCAAGAGACAGAAAAAAGGAGATATAGAAGAAACAGAGAGAAAAACCCTGATAAGTTTAAAAGAAAAGAGAATTTAATTCTCTAGAGAGAAGAAGATCTCCTCAAAAAAAAAAAAAAAGAAACCCTAGCTAAGAAGGAACAAAACACAGAGAACATCTTACTTCTTCTTCGTCTCCAAAAGAGTTTAACTCTTCCAAAAGAACTTAGTTCTTCCTTTGGTTGGGATCTGCAGAAGCAGATTTTTACATAAGTTGAGAATTTAATTCTCATCGGGGAGATTCTGCCATGCAGATCCAAAACCTAGGGGAAGATCTAAGTTCAGAGAATTTAATTCTCCCAAAAGGCATATAGGAATTTAATTCCTCTGATAAAACTAGGGTTTAACCCTTCATATAAGAACTTAGTTATCCCTTCTAGTAAAAGATCTGCAGAAGCAGCTCTCCACAAGTTGAGAATATAATTCCCTTCGGGGAGACTCTGCCATGCAAATCCAAAACCTAAGAGAAGAACTATGTCCAAGGAATTAAATCCTTATAAAAATATATAATAAGGGATTTGAGATTTTTAAAACTCAGAGAAAGAATTCCATGCATATTGATGATCACGTGTTCACACGTAACCACCTATGATGAACTCAAAGGAAGTACTGAAATAGATCACGTGTCCACACGTAACCCCCCTCACTGATAGTGCTTGGCATTTTTTTAAAAGAAAAGAGAATAAACCCAAGGAAACAATGTCTAACTCTGAGGCGCCCCACGTGCTCACACGTGATGGCCACAAGGATAAAGTGTTTAACACTTATATAAAGTTGGGGAATAAAACCAAGCAAACAGCACTACCTTTAAAAGCATCACGTGCGACACATGAGCACTCTCAAATTCCAGTGTTTAACACTACCTTAGAGCATTATGTAGGAGCACTTGAGCACTAAAGGTACATTACTGTTTAACACTATAAGGAACCAACTCCAAACTCAAATTGGTTAAGTTCCTTCTGAGATTAAATCTCCAAACAAACCGAGCCTCTATGCTCAGAACTGATAACTCCTCGATTTGGAATCTGGTTCAAGGATACATCTCTCTACACCTCTGATATATGTCGTTGTAATCCTTCAACGTCTTCAGAGAGGTGGAGGGTCCCAATAACCAATAACTCTTGGCACACCCCCAAACCAATGAGCCAAAACAACATGGACTATGATGTCCTTAAACCCTATGGAACACAATGTCCTTAAACTAGCTATGGACCACAGCGTCCTTAAACTAATTATGGACCGTAACGTCCCTAAACTAAACTCTATGGACTATGATTTCCTTAAACATAGAATATGATGTCCTTTAACCCAATGGGCCGTAACGTCCCTAAACTAAACTCTATGAACTATGATGTCCTTAAACCCAATGGACCGTAATGTTCTTAAACTAAACACCATGGACTATGATGTCCTTAAACCCAATGGATCGTAATCTCCCTAAACTAAAACGATAGAGCCCAAATGCTCTTTCGTTGGATCAAAAATGATCTTGAACCTTCGTTAAGTAGATCTTGATCTAAAATTAGACTAACGTATCCTTAACAAACATTTAAGTTGATCTTAATCTCAAACGAGGTTAACGATCCTTAAATCAACTAAACCCAAATCTAAGAAAATACGGATTTGGACTAATCCCCGCCCTACGGGCGACAATATAAATTAGTCTCCGTATACAATCCATGGGCAACAAAAAGTAAAACAAACACACACGACACGAAGTGATCTTCTGGAGCAGGAGAAAGTGGTTATCGCTACGCGGTAACGTAATTAACTGCAGGGGCTTGCACCTGCAGAGAAGAGAGTCCCCACAATCAAAAAACCCCTCACAACGAGGGGGAATCTGACTAAGTCTGCTACAACGGCTGCATCTGTCCAAACCTCCGATACACGGTGCCATAAATTAACTTGGCATCTTCGAAGAGGTGGACAGATAAAACCAAATAGCATCTGGCCCTAAAATTCAGGCCAGACATCCCAACGTCCCGGCCGCGTCTTTCGGCGGTAAACAGATTATGGCATGCCCGATAGGATCTTTTCCTCTTTCCACTCCACATTTCGTGTGTCGTGTTTCACGAACAAATCACGGTCTGCTATGGTTGCCTGTGGATTTGAGGTACTAAGATTTGGTGTCTTGCTCCTGTGCAGAGAAAAGAAGATCAATGGTTTCCAACTGCAACAACAACTTCCGCTCTGCCCCCTCTGGAGGAGTATCTTACTGGCCTCAAGCGGCCTCCATCATCGCAATGCCGGTGGAACAGGTTACACAGGCCACCACTGGATTGTTATTCGGGACCATGCTCCCGCCAATAATCTTCAACACTCCAGTGCTGTCACAGGAAGCTCTAAAGAAGTCGGTCTTCAATCGGCTTGCAACTACCGCGGCCCCTCTCAACGGGTCGTCCAATTCTACTGCCTCAGTCTTCGACAGGCTGAGCATAAGCTCAAATGGGCATGCGAAGAGGCTTACAATACCGGAGAAGGCTATCCCAACTCCTGCCGCAGAAAAAGTCGTCTAAACTACTTCCCCTACTCGAAAGTCGGCTTTCGACAAGTTGACCATTCCTTCCCAGCGGATGTCAGTCTTTGACAGGCTAGCGCCAATAACAGCCTCTCCTCAAAGCAAGGGGCATGACGAAGCTACTCCGATGATAAAGGTGACCCCGGCTACACGACATGCTTGACGTCGTCACTGGCGCCGAGTGATGAAAGCTAGGGGTAATTCCCCTTCTGGACTGACCCCACCAGCTCTAATGGTGGAAGTTGATGCTGCTGTTCTAACTGGGAACAACTTTGAGCCGCTCAAGAGGGTGCGCAAGAACTCTTAAACTGCCGTGTTGAAAAAGTCTCCTCCACCTGTGGAGAACGTTGCAAAGGCAAACCCGGAACATCCCTTTTAGCGGCTGTCCTCCAAAATCCACAGGGTCTGGCAAAGAGTCCAAGACTTTGAAATTGACAAAGACTACTCCCGCCGATCAAAGTAAATAAAGGTCCGGCAAGAGGAGAATCATCCCGACGTTGTACCACGGAAAGTATCGTTTGCGATAGCTCCTTCAACTTCGACCGCCCATTAAAGGAGAAGGCCGAAGAAGATCCCCATGTCTACGACAAATCTCAAGGGCACTGAATCCAAACGCCCTAAGTCTGGGGCATGGTAGTGCATACCATTTACATGTCTTTAGGAAAATAAGAAATCCGTGCTTCTGGGGGTCATCGACCACTTATGCGGTCCGTAACAAAGGCTCAAGAGCAACAACAGAAACTCCAGGAGATGCTAACGAAAATGGCCGCACTCACCGGGCAGAAAGAAAGCCCGGAAGCGTCGTCGGACCAACTCCAGGAACAGGAAACCGGTGCCGAGTTCCTCCGAAGAATGCTCGAAAAGAAAGATAAAGAGTCCGTGGAACAAGTGGCTAACATAAAACAAATGGCGCTTCTGTTCCAAGATATGGTGGGCATGATGATCCAGCCGGACCCTCCAGCCAAAGATCCCCCAATAATCATTGAAGACGACAGAGGGGAGACAGCAAACCCTCTTCCGGCTTTATCAGCAGCCAGGGAGGAAACGATCTCAAAAGCTATGCTTGATGACTACATAGCTCAACAAATACGAGCTCATCAGGCAAGCGAAGCCGCTGGCCAAGTCGTTATAACTGGGCGACCCTATCCCAACCAGTACGATCAAATTAAGTACCCGCAGGGATATACGATCCCTAAATTTCACTTGTACAAGGGGACAGGCAACCCCCATCAGCATGTCTCTCAGTTTATGGCTCTCTATGGCAATACTGGAGGTGACGACAAATTGCTACTTCGCCAGTTCGTCGGCAGCTTGGCGGAGACGGCCTTTGAATGGTACTCGAAGCTTCCGAATGACTCCATCAAATCGTTCATAGAAATGGAGCTGCTGTTCACCCAGCGTTTCACAAGCGCCAGCGAACGCACCCCGATCACGGCATTGATCAATGCCAGGGTGAAGCCAGGAGAGACATGGGTTCAGTATGCAATTCGGTGGCGGAACCTATGGTCGAAATGCGAACTACGCACAGAAGAATCTCCTGCCGTGGGCATGTTCGTGGGAACCCTCGATCCACAGGAGACTATATCCCAATTCATGATGTTTTTCAAGCCGACCACCTTCCATGCCTTAATCAACAAGCTGGCCCAAATAGACCAGATGGGCCATAGACTGTATTCCTCGAAAACGGATCCTCGGAATGAAAAGGGAAAAGGGAAAGAAACCTTCGTCGCCAACGCTCAACAACAACCGAGTGGCCCGAGACCGGTCGTTCGCCAAAGCAACAAGCCGTGATCCCTCGATGAGAAGTTGAGACGTCCTTACTCGTTTCCCCGGGATAAAATAAGCAGACTGTTCGAACTAGCGGTGCGCAACGGGCTCATCACTCTGCCGGATCCGAGACGCCCACTGCAACCGGACGACATCAACAATCCCAATTACTGCCCCTACCACCGAATAGTGGGCCACCCAATCGAAGATTGCTACGTCTTCAAAAACTGGGTTGAAAACCAGTACCAACATGGCAAGTTCGTGCTGTCCGAAAACTGGAAGGTAAATCCACCACAACAGGACACTCTTGAAAGGGTAAGCACGCTGGGGTATCATGTTCATTTATAGAAGAAGCTCCGTGGGAAGTTGTCCTTTCAGCCAAAACAAAAAAAATGTTGAAGGGTCTTCAAGCATGCCCCGCGATCTGGTGGAAATGCCCGCTGGAACCTGAGGTCATTTAGGGAATGCTGAAACCGCACCCGAAGCCGAGAGTTGGTAGCGATGGGCAAAATACCTAGGCCTAGCCGTCAAAGTCTTCGAAGAAAAAGAAGAAGGCTGAGAAGCCCGCACGGCCTGACGACAAACGCACGGACCTGCAAAGGCATATTGACGCACTGGAAGAATATAACCAGAAGGCGTGAACCCCGGTTACACTCCAAGAGTTTTTCAACCATATCTTTGAGAGCGAAGATGAGGAAGATGACTCATCAAAAGAACCCGAGGATTATGTGCCAAGTTGTCACATGATCTCTCATTCGTCATTAAATGACGAAAAATTTCACTTGGCATCAGAAGATAACGTAGAGGGGCTGGGGGCAGAATCGGTGCAAAAATCCTTGGAACCGTTAGACGAGGGGATTGACATGCCGGTGAACGAAGCCCGTCAAATCACACCCAAACTGGGTGTATTCCATATCATCGTCATGTATCCCGTCACGTAACAAATACACGTGCATGTAGAATAAACAGCGGACCGAAACGTCCCTAAACTAACAATGGACCGAAATGTCCTGAAACTAGCTACGGACTGAAACGTTCTTAAACTACTACGAACCGCGGCAGCCTTAGGCTAACGCAGTAAAAAAACGGTACGTCCATAAGCGAAATGGGCACGGATGAAAACCTGAAAGGGCTTAGCAGGGCTACCGACGTGTTTGTGAAAACCCGAAAGGGCGCAGATTCATAAAAGAAATTCCTGTTCACTTGCAGGTTCCTCTCGACCTTGTAAGGAGAAAATATCTGCGTAAGATCCTTACGACTCACTAGGGAGCAACACACTTAGGGACCCCCACTATTCCTAAGGAGAAATTATACTTATGAGATCCTCACGACTCGTAAGGAGAATTCCCTTATAAGACCCTCACGGCTCATAAGATTCAAAAGCCTTAAGCTACAGGGATCTGAACCTGTTCTTAAGACATCATATTCCCCAGATTCCCCTACAAAATGTTCAATATTGACCCTTGTATACAATCCACGGGCACAAATAAACGTCTCCCCCACCAAGTTCCACCAATGGCGCGAAATGTCCTCATGTGGTGAACGACACTTATAAGTCCTCTCGACTTATAAGGAGAAAACACTCTTGTAAGATCCTTACGTCTTATAAGAGAACACGCACTTAAGAATCCTCACAATTCCTAAGGAGAAAACACACCTACGAAATCCTCACAACTCGTAGGGAGAAACACCTTTATGAGACCCTTACGGCTCATGAAGTCAAAAGCCTTAGTCGACAGGATCTTAACCCTGTTTGCTAAGCCACCTTTGATCGAATCGACAAAGGCAAATGATGATTCGCTCCTGGCAATATTCCAGTTGTAGCGATGCTGATACTTAAATCGGTAACAAATTCCAAGTCCTTTCACGACAAATGATAATTCACTCCTAGAAATATTCCAGTCGCAGCGATGTTGATGCTAAGATTGGTATCAGATCTTAGGTCCATACTCGCAACAAAATCAGTGAGCCAAAAATACAAAAAAATATACAGCCGAAATGATCGGGCAACTCGCAATAAAAAGCAGCGAGTAAAAAGAAAAATATCCGAAACGATAGGGCAGCTCACAATAAAAAGCAGCGAGTAAAGAAAAATAAAAACAGCCGAAATGATTGGGCACCGCGAAAAATAGCCGAAATGATTGGGCAATCGCGACTTTCGCAATATAAAAAGCTGAAATGATAGAGCATCGTGGAAAGAAAAAATAAATGATGAAATGAAACTTTTGCCCTACATGCAAGTCCATAATGACCCCTGTATGCAATCCATGGGCATAAACGAAAAGGGAACTATATTTCCCCACCGTGCTCTTTTAAACGGAGAGTCAGATCTCAATGGCAACACCTATTGCCTAAAGATCAACAATGGCATTTTTCTTACTCTGACCGGATGCAGATGCGACATCAACAAAGCGGAGCCATGGCAATGTCCCTAGTTCCAAATCGCGAAGTCCATATCTACAGCCTAGAGATCAGCAACGACATTTCTCTTCATTCCAGCAGGATACGGACGCGACGTCGCCAATCGGAGCCATGGCAATGTCCCTAGTTCCAGAACTCTACAGTTTACAGATAACCTAGAGTCAACCCCAACACTGCAGAAAGCGGAGCAAATCAAATCCAATCCTTGGCACCGCAAGAAGCAGAAACAAGTCAACCAATGACCTCCCCGTCTCCCCGCCGGATCAATGCTCCATCTCGGAATCAAGTCAACTCATGAACCTCTCGATTTGCATCAACCTGCAAGGAAATCAGTGTCTTTATAGGAATCTCTCAATTCGTCTCGACCCTAGGGAAATCAGTGTCCTTGGCAAAAACCTCTCGATTCGGGGAAATCAGCGTCCTTGGCGATAACCTCTCGATTCGCGTCGACCCGCAAGGAAATCAGTGTCTTTGAAGGAATCACTCGATTCGTCTCGGCCCCAGGGAAATCAGTTTCCTTGGGAAAAACCTCTCGATTCGGGGAAATCAGCGTCCTTGGCGAGAACCTCTCGATTCGCGTCGACCCGTAAGGAAATCAGTGTCTTTGCAGGAATCACTCGATTCGTCTCGACCCCAGGGAAATCAGTGTCCTTAGCAAAAACCTTTCGATTCAGGGAAATTAGCGTTCTTGGCAAGAACCTCTCGATTCGTGTCGGGCCGTAAAGAAATCAATGTCTTTGCGGGAATCTCTCGATTCGTCTAAACCCCAGGGAAATCAGTGTCCTTGGCAAAAACCTCTCGATTCAGGGAAATCAGCGTCCTTGGCGAGAACCTTTCGATTCGTGTTGACCCGCAAAGAAATCAGTGTCTTTGCAGGAATCTCTCGATTCGTCTCGACACCAAGGAAATCAGTGTCCTTGGCAGAAACCTCTCGATTCAAGGAAATCAACGTCCTTGGCGAGAACCTCTCGGTTCTTGTGGGCCCGCAAGAAAATCAGTGTCTTTACAGGAATCTCTCGATTCGTCTTGACCCTAGGGAAATCAGTGTCCTTGGCAGAAACCTCTCGATTTAGGGAAATCAGCGTCCTTGGCGAGAACCTATCGATTCATTTCGACCAGCAAGGAAATCAGTGTCTTTGCAGGAATCTCTCGATTCGTCTCGACCCTAGGGAAATCAGTGTCCTTAGAAAAAAACCTCTCGATTCAGGGAAATCAACGTCCTTAGCGAAAACCCCTCGATTCATTTCAACCTACAAGGAAATCAATGTCTTTGCAGGAACCTCTCGATTCGTCTCGACCCCAGGGAAATCAGTGTCCTTAGCAAAAACCTCACGATTCAGGGAAATCAGCTTCCTTAGCGAGAACCTATCGATTCATTTCGACCCGCAAGGAAATCAGTGTCTTTGCAGGAATCTCTCGATTCATCTCGACCCGAGAGAAATCAGTGTCCTTAGAAAAAAATCTCTCGATTCAGGGAAATCAGCGTCCTTGGCGAGAACCTTTCGATTCGTGTTGACCCGCAAAGAAATCAGTGTCTTTGCAGGAATCTCTCGATTTGTCTCGACACCAAGGAAATCAGTGTCCTTGGCAGAAACCTCTCGATTCAGGGAAATCAGCGTCTTTGGTGAGAACCTCTTGGTTCTTGTGGGCCCGCAAGGAAATCAGTGTCTTCGCAGGAATCTCTCGATTAGTCTCGACCCTAGGGAAATCAGTGTCCTTGGCAGAAACCTATCGATTTAGGGAAATCAGTGTCCTTGGCGAGAACCTATCGATTCATTTCGACCCGCAAGGAAATTAGTGTCTTTACAGGAATCTCTCGATTCGTCTCGACCCCAGGGAAATCGGTGTCCTTAGAAAAAAGCCTCTCGATTCATGGAAATCAACGTCCTTAGTGAGAACCCCTCGATTCATTTCAACCTACAAGGAAATCAATGTCTTTGCAGGAACCTCTCGATTCGTCTCGACCACAGGGAAATCTGTGTCCTTGGCAAAAACCTTTCGATTCAGGGAAATCAGCGTCCTTAGCGAGAACCCCTCGATTCGTTTTGACCCGCAAGGAAATCAGTGTCTTTACAGGAACCTCTCGATTCATCTCGACCCCAGGGAATCAGTGTCCTTAGCAAAAACCTCTCGTTTCAGGGAAATCAGCGTCCTTAGCGAGAACCCCTCGATTCGTTTCGACCCGCAAGGAAATCAGTGTCTTTGCAGGAACCGCTCGATTCTTCTCGACCCCAGGGAAATCAATGTCCTTGGCAAAAACCTCTCGATTCAAGGTAATCAGCGTCCTTAACGAGAACCCCTTGATTCGTTTCGGCCGGCAAGGAAATCAGTGTCCATGCGAGAACTTCTCGATTCGTCTCGACTCATAGGGAAAACCTTAGGCAATGGGGATAAGGACCTGTTTCCTAAGCACCGAGGCCCTGCAAGTCGGTCTAACATGGACTATTACATACTATTCACGGGCCACGCTCTCTAAAGCCGAATATCGACAAGGAGGGAAACAACCACTTACGAGTCCTCTCGACTTTTAAGGGGGAAAAATTCTCTTGTGAGATCCTTACGACTCCCAAGAGAAAACACACACTTAGGAGTCCTCACGACTCCTAAGGAGAAAATACACCTACGGGATCCTCTCGACTCGTAGGGAGAAAAATCTTTATGAGACCCTCACGGCTCATAAAGTTGAAAAGTCTTTGGCGACAGATCTTAACCTGTTTCCTAAGACATCGATGCCCTGCAAGTAGGTCCAAGATGGACTATTTTATACCATCCACGGTCCACACTCTCCAAAGTCGAATATCGACAAAGAGGGAAAAAACTACTTACGAATTCTATCGACTTGTAAGGGTGAACATTCTCTTATGAGATCCTTACGACTCTCAAGAGAAAATGCACTTCGGAATCTTCACGACTCCAAAGGAGAAAATACACCTACGGGGTCTTCTCGACTCGTAGGGAGAAAAACCTTTCTTGAGACCTTACGGTTCATGAAAATGGAAAAAGTCTTAGGCTATAAGGACCCTAAACTTGTCTCCTAAGCCATCAATTTTTTGGTCACGCATAACATTGCACTATTTCACCCACGTACATACTTATGTGGGCAAAGTAGTGGGGGGCATTTGTTCCCACCAAAATTTTGGCTCAAAACTTGCTCTCTTAAAAAAAATAATAACAATAAAATAAAGGAAAAAATAAAGGAAAAACTCCACATGCAAAGCATATAGGTGCTGCCTCGGATAGAATTAAATCTTATGATGGCGCCTCACGTGCTCCTCACGCGGGCACCAATGTGCAAAGCACAAAAAGAAATCTATTAAATAAGAGTTGAACTCTTAGGAGGCAGTGCCTCACGTGCCTTGCACGAAGGCGCCAGCGCCCAGAGTTAAAAACTCTGAGGCAGCGCCTCACATGCAAGGCACGAGAGCGCTAACGCCAAGAGTTAAAAACTCTGAGGCAACGTCTCACGTGTAAAGCACGAGAGCGTCAGCGCCAGAACTAAAAGTTCTCCACCCTTGGATCAAAGATCCAACGAAGATGATAAATCATCAGAGCACAGAATTAAATTCTGATTGAGAAAATACTCTTCAAATCATTCTAAACAAGAAAGATTGTGCTCTGTAAATCAGAGCACCGTTGGATCAAAGATCTAATGGTGATTAAAAATCACCAAGATACAGAATTAAATTCTGATTGAGGAAATACTCCTCAAATATTTCTAAACAAGAAAGATTGTGCTCTGTAAATCAGAACACCGTTGGATCAAAGATTCAATGGTGATTAAAAATCACCAACATACAGAATAAGCTCTTTATGGGAAAGTATTTTCCCAATCTTGTTAGAAACAAGAAAAATGTCTTCTGTAAACAGAAGTCCTTGGATTAAAAATCCAACGGTGCATAAAATTCAACGATTGATCTAAAAGATCATTTTGGTTGATTATAAAATCAATCAAAATCTATCAATGAAAGATTTTCTGAACAAATTGATTCTTTTCTTTCTCCTATAAATAAGAGCCAAGAGACAGAAAAAAGGAGATATAGAAGAAACAGAGAGAAAAACCCTGATAGGTTTAAAAGAAAAGAGAATTTAATTCTCTAGATAGAAGAAGATCTCCTCAAAGAAAAGAAGAAACCCTAGGTAAGAAGGACCAAAACACAAAGAACATCTTACTTCTTCTTCGTCTCCACAAGAGTTTAACTCTTCCAAAAGAACTTAGTTCTTTCTTTGGTTGGGATCTGCAGAAGCAGATTTCCCCACAAGTAGAGAATTTAATTCTCATCGGGGAGATTCTGCCATGCAGATCCAAAACCTAGGAAATGATCTAAGTTCAGAGAATTTAATTCTCCCAAAAGGCATATAGGAATTTAATTTCTCTGATAAAACTAGGGTTTAATCCTTCATATAAGAATTTAGTTCTCCATTCCGGTAAAAGATCTGCAAAGCAGATCTATACACAAGTTGATAATTTAATTCTCATCGGGTAGACTCTGCCATGCAGATCCAAAACCTAAAAGAAGAACTAAGTCCAAGGAATTAAATCCTTATAAAAAAATATATAATAAAGGATTTGAGATTTTTAAAACTCAGAGAAAGAATTCCATGCATATTGATGATCACGTGTTCACACGTGACCACCTATGATGAACTTAATGAAAAAATTGAAATAGATCACGTGTCCACACGTGACCCCCCCTCACTGATAGTGCTTGGCATTTTATTTAAAGAAAAGGAAATAAACCCAAGGAAACAATGTCTAACTCTGAGGCGCCTCACATGCTCACACGTGATGACCACAAGGATAAAGTGTTTAACACTTATATAAAGATGGGGAATAAAACCAAGCGAACAGCACCACCTTTAAAAGCATCACGTGCGACACATGGGCACTCTCAAATTCCAGTGTTTAACACTTCCTTAGAGCATCACGTGGGAGAACGTGAGTACTAAAGGTACATTAGTGTTTAACACTATAAGGAACCAACTCCAACCTCAAATTGGTTAAGTTCTTTCTGAGATTAAATCTCCAAACAAATCGAGCATCTATGCTCGGAACTGATAACTCATCGTTTTAGAATCTGGTTCAAGGGTACATCTCTCTACAACTTTGATAGAGGGTCCTAATAACCAATAAATCTTGGCACACCCCCAAACCAATGAGCCAAAACAACATGGACTATGATGTCCTTAAACCCTATGGACCGCAACGTCCTTAAACTAGCTATGGACCGCAACGTCCTTAAACTAATAATGGACCGTAACGTACCTAAACTAAACTCTATGGACTATGGTTTCTTTAAACATGGACTATGATATCCTTTAACCTAATGGACCGTAACGTCCCTAAACTAAACTCTATGGACTATAATGTCCTTAAACCCAATGGACCGTAATGTCCTTAAACTAAACTCCATGGACTATAATGTCCTTAAACCCAATGGACCGTAATGTCCCTAAACTAAAACGATATAGCCCAAATGCTCTTTCGTTGGATCAAAAATGATCCTAAAGCTTCGTTAAGTAGATCTTGGTCTAAAATTAGACTAACGTATTTTTAACAAATATTTAAGTTGATCTTAATCTAAAATGAGGTTAACGATCCTTAAATCAACCAAACCCAAATGTAAGAAAATACGGATTTGGACTAATCCCCGCCTTACGGGCGACAATATAAATTAGTCTCCTTATACAATCCACGAGCAACCAAAAATAAGACAAACACACACGACACGAAGTGACCTTCTGGAGCAGGAGAAAGTGGTTATCGCCACGCGGTAACGTAATTAACTGCAGGGGCTTGCGCCTGCAGGGAAGAGCGTCCCGACAATCAAAAAACCCCTCACAACGAGGAGGAATCTGACTAAGTCTGCTACAACGGCCGCATCTGTCCAAACCTCCGATACACGGTGCCATAAATCAACTTGGTATCTTCGGAGATGTGGACTGATAAAACCAAATAGCATTTGTCCCCAAAATTCAGGCCAGACGTGTCCCAACGTCCCGGTCGCATCTTTCGGCGCTAAACAGTTATATATATATATATATGTGTGTGTGTGTGTGTGTGTGTGTGTTGTATATGTTTTGCATCCATGCTAACCCGGCCCATACGCTGCTATAACTTAAGTAACCTTATGGTGAAGTCCCCAGACCCCAAGGCGTATATAGATGGTATATACGTACATTCTATTTTCGTTGTTTCTGGTGTGATAGGATTTTAAATGATAGGACCGCATTAATATTGATTGATGCAAGGAATAAAACCTAAAATGATGTTGTTGGAACAAATTTTTCAAAAACTATAGCCATATTCGTTTGTTTTGCATCGATGTATTCGGTTAGGAATATCTTGCACCTCATTCAATAAGTGAAGAGCCTTGATCCCTTCATGGGGATTTCACTCTTAAGCAAAAGTTTGCGTTACTATAGATTACTCGGTTTTCTTCATAACCCCTCGTTTTTAAAATGGAGCCTAGACCACTTCTTTTAAAAAGTGCTCAATTTTTTCAATGATATCAAGTTTATTACGTTAAAAGTTTTTTCCGCCAAAAACCAACCGTAGCCCTCCGTCATTTCTTACAAGTATCTCTTAGTATTCATGCTATGTATGTTGACCTCTGTTAAGGCATAGTGAATGGTATATAGGTGATGCTTATTTGCTGCATAGAGATGCGATTATTTAGGACAATCGCACGGTCATGTTGACCTCAGTTAAGGTCTTATGCGGGTGGGTCTAAATTAATCAAGGTCAATGAGTGGTTGAACTTGACTTGTGACTTATGATATATTGACATCTGTCAAAGTCATAAGCCGCTTGGGGTAAAAACCATATTGGGAGTTTCAAATATATGGGAAACTTGACAGGTGTGTGCATACCTTCTGGAGTGTGATTACTAGAGTGGATTCCATCTTGGTTATTACGCGATGATGGTTGGGTCCCGATTCCCACTGATGAGTAGGATTACTTTCGGGAGATATTTTTCACTTCACAATTAGCTAACCTATTAGCTGCCCAGAAAGTGTTGACGGGGCTACATTTATGTGGAAACAGAGTTTACATTAATTAGGTCCGTACGAGAGCATGAGGAACCTCTCTCGGAGTACCAACATACACATGGTTGAACGGTTAGCAAACTTATAAGGTGTAAATGATCCCGACTAGTTCTATTTTTAAGATTGAAAGGACAATTCGAGGAAATAGTGGGAGCCATCCTGATTATATAAATTATAAACCAATCTACTTGCAAAAGTATACGCTGAATGTTTCTTTTCTATCTCTCCAGGTAGCAACCATATCATGCCTTAATCAAGATAATAAAATGTATGATTTGACCGAACCAGCTTATTACACTGGGTTGAAAAACGTCGGTTCAGCTCTAACCTATGACAACTGTCACGAGTATGAGTAAGGGAAAGAGAATTGCATGGAATTCCACATGACCCTAATGAAGGAGAAGCATTCTAATGTATCTTCTTCGGGTGTATTTGTTATTGAGAACTGTTTTTCAGTCAGTCCTACCTCCTGGGTACTAGATATCGGATCAGGATCTCATATCTGTAATTTATTGCAGAGACTGAGAAAAAATAGGATGGTTGGACCAGGTGATATGTCTCTCAGAGTAGAGAGCGGAGCATAAGTTGGTTCTACTGCCGTCCGCAAATATCACCTAGTGTTGCCAAGTGGCAACATTATGATTTTGAATAACTACTACTATATACCTTCCAAGCTTTGCAATATTATATCAGTTTCCTTACTAGATAAAAATGGATATAGCTTTGTTCTAGATAGAAATGTTCTTGAACATTTACCTTAATCAGGTACTGGTTGCAAAAGGTATATTATGTAATGGTATATATGTTCTTAATCAAAAAACAGTTTTTAATGTACAAAACACACGCAAGAGGAAGAGTTCATATGTGAACAAAGCCTATTTGTGGCATTGTAGACTTAGTCATATCAATGAGAAAAGACTATCTAAGTTATATAAAGATGGATATTTAAATCCGTTCGAATTTTCATTTTAAGAAACTAGTCAGTCTTGTCTCAAATAAAAAATGACCAAAGCTCCATTTACGAAACACGAAGAAAGAGCTACAGAGCTCTTGGGACTCATATACAGTGATGTATGTAGTCCAATGTCTACACATGCAAGGGATGGATTCTTATTTTTAATGAAATACAATTCCAAAACTTTTGAGAAATTCAAAAAATATAAAAGCGAAATAGAGAACAACACTGGAAAAAGTATCAAGATCTTTCGATCTGATCGAAAAGGGGAGTACTTGAGTACGGAGTTCCGTGACTATTTAAAAGAGAATGGAATTCTCTCCCAGCTTACTCCTCCGTACACACCTCAGCACAACAGTGTATCGAAATGGAAGAACCGCGCCTTTTGTTGGATATATATGCCCTAGAGGCCTTCATTGTATAGGATACTGGGGATATGTATGTACATAACAGTCTTGCTTAATATGATAGTACGCTATTTGGTTTGTCTTTATCTTGACATATGATATATTTTGCGTAGTATTCATATATATATATATATATATATATATATATATATATGCGTGTTGATAAAGCCCATAGGGTGTTTGCCTGACTTCCGGCGTTATGATGGCAGTCATACTAGTGGGAGTTGGATAGTCAATAGGCACATCCTTAGATGTCCCTGGTCGCAGGAGTATCGAGACTGGGCATCGATACTCCGGAGTAGACTGGTGTATACATATCTAGACCCTGAGGAGGGGCGATGGATTGGTCCCGCAGCCATTGGTGGAGTGCACCTAAGATTGTATACAGATGCTCACTGGGTGTGAGTACACCGGACAAGACTCGCCGAGAACTGACTGGATGGTATTTATACCTAACGTCAGATAGCAGTTCTCAGGTGACATGTGTACAGATAGTCCGTTGACTTAAAGTCGTCATTTGTCTCGTGTGAGTTCCCACTGTGCTTTGATTACTACCCTACCACGGTTCAAAGGAGTCATGAAAACAGGTTTTAGTTGGGCACAGTCCCGAGCCACGTGGAGGCAGTGAGTGACTGTTAGGGATTCGTCTCTCCCGGTATAGGGAGTTGATATCGCACAGTGATCGGTTGGTCATTACCATAAGTCCCTGGCCAGGGCTAATTGAGAATTACTGATAGATTGATCAGTAGATTCTCGGATGGTGATAGAGCCATACCGACACGACTTGTACGGTTATTAGGGGTCTGACGTTTACCACCTCCCTAGACCATACATGTGATACTCTTAGACGAACAGACCGGATTGCACGGATATTGTCACGCACAGGCTCAGTAGGAATTCGGATGGGTATCCTCACCGGCCTTCTTATCGATATCTACCTGAGGACCGTTACGTACAGCTAGTGCCGCTTGCGGTCTGTGGTTAAACCCACTGCCAGCGTAGTAGTTGAGTCTTCAGAGTCCCACACAGAGTTTTCCCAACTCCAGGCGAAATGATATAGAGGTCGTACGGTTTTACGACAAAGGGTTCGGACGCATACGTGTTTAAACGCACGTACGACATTCAAACAGTTTTTACTAGCCGGCTTTGTTTTAAGCCAGATTCTAGTATCGGGTTATTGGATTTATACAGTCTATAGTTTTTCCGTGTTTTCACGGATGCGAGGGGCGTTCTCGTAATTTTCCGAGAAGCTTCTAGAAGGAGGGTGACTAAGGAGGTTAAGGTGGCATTTTCATTTAATGCAAATTGTGACTCATTAGTGTGATTCACTATGTCATTAATGCATCATTTATTGCTTAATGACTCACATAGTGAATCACTCTTATTGAGTTAATGAAACATGGTGAATAATCATTTATATTCATTTATATTCAGTTATTTGATAATTCATTATATTTCATATATTCAAGTGAGAAGCTTTTTTTATTCTCATTATCATCTCTACCTTCTCTCTCCTCAAGTTCACTCCTTCTTCAAACCCTAATCCTACCACTCATGAGTTGAGACCAAGGATTGGGATAGAATAAACACTCCATAACCTAACTCTACATCATCTTAGTTACTTTGGTTAGCAACTAGAGAAACAAAGTTACCTCAAGTCTTGAGGTGTAGCTTGGATTAGGGTACTCGGGTGGAT
Source organism: Agapanthus africanus (assembly GCA_030015575.1). NCBI lineage: Eukaryota > Viridiplantae > Streptophyta > Magnoliopsida > Asparagales > Amaryllidaceae > Agapanthus > Agapanthus africanus. Next base: position 171,341,637 of record CM057337.1, on the reverse strand, counting down.
CTTCTATTACGGAAAGGAGGCCGAGGAGGATGTAGAGATCACAAAGACGAAGGACTAGAATCATTAGGTATAATCTCTTTATATAGTAGCTTAGAACTCTATGGTTGTTGTTAATTATCGTTTAGCAAAGATCTTCGGTTAGTCGATGTACGCTTCAAAAAAAGATCGTTTTTCATATTTCCGCCACCCCACAACTCATGGGGTGTTGCACATTGACTTACACCCTTTTGGATAAGGTTCGCTCCATGATGAGTAATACTGAGTTACCTCTTTCATTCTGGGGTTATATGCTTGAGTCAGCAGCGTACCTATTGAATCAAGTTCCGTCTAAATTCGTGCCTCAAACTCTGTATGAAATATGGAAAGGAAGGATACCATGTCTTAAAAGGGTTAAAATATGAGGTCGTCCAGCCTATATTAAAAAACATAATCCGGAAAAACTCGAGACACGATCAGTATTATGTAAGTTTATTGGATATCCAAAGTATTCAAAGGGATATCTGTTCTACCACACCGAGAAACAGAAGTTGTTTATTGCTCAGAATGCCACCTTTTTAGAATGGCAATTTCTTGCAAAAGAAATTAGTGGGAGCACGGTAGAACTCAAAAAGAAATTCCGGAACCGCCAACTATAACAGAAGACTTGGTGGAAGCTCAACATTCAATAATCCCGAATGAACTTCAGCCACTCCGCAGATCAAGTAAGATTTCTAATCCGCCAAAGAGATACTACGGTTTTCTCATAGACGAGGATCGAGAGCATTGTATCTTGGAAGAAGATGATCCTACTAGTTTTGAGCAAGACATTACCAGTAGGGACTCTGAGAAAAGACTGGATGTTATGCGATCCGAAATGGAGTTATGTACACCGACAAAGTTTGGAGTTTGGAAGTTTCTCCTTCCAGAGTAAAACCCGTTGGATGCAAATGGATTTTCAAGAAGAAAATTGGTGTAGATGGACATGTGGAAACCTATAAGGCTAGTGTAACAACTCCAATTTTCGTTTACAAAAATTTGTTTAAAAGTTAATGTATACTTGGGGTATTTACATTTCCTGTGAGTACTATAAGTATTTGTTTTGCTTTTTAATAGCAAGAAGTAGCTTGTAGCTCATTGGTAAGACCTTGCACTGCTGTTACAAAGCACCAGAGTTCAAATTCCATCAGCCACATTATTTTTATTAGTTTTCTTTTAAATTTTTAGAAGCCCAAGTGCCTACATGTGCATAACTCGTAAAAACCAAAAGTCACATATAAAAAAAACTGACCCAGGAGATAGACCAAGAGACAAGGGGCACGTGACGACAAAACCCGGCCTGACTCGGCCGAGTCATAACCAAATCAGATTTTGTCTTCTGTGAATCTGTGCCTTTTGGTCTTCTGAAAACCCTTGCATAGTTAAAAACCCTGCATTATTGCATAGAATTAAAAATCAAATTAAAACTCTTTTTAATGCAAAAATTTAATACATTTTCTTTCACACCCTTTCACCTACCCTAACCCTAGTTTTTCCAATAAATACCACACTTAAAGACACCCCCCCCCCACTCACAAACTTTGCCCAAATTCTCAAGAAAACTCTTAAGAAATTTTGTGTACAAGTGGAGTTAGCGAAGGGCGAAGATCCTGCAAACTTCCGACGACGACTCTAGGAGCTCCCGGCGACGAAACGACGCACCGGAACCCACTTCTACTCCCCTTCCTCTTTTCTAAGCTAACTTCAAGTATGTCCTTCCTCCCTTTCCTCTTTACTATTCTTAAAACATGTATTTCTAAAACCCGACGGAAACGGAGTTAATCCGACTTCCGGTTCGGTTCTTCTTAAAAATGCCACCTTTTCTGAAATACAAACATATCAAACCCTCACATGTTGACTATTAAACATTAACAAAATATCATGAACAAGTTTCATAGCAAAGTATTTCATATTGTAAATTTTATCGTACTTTTTCAGTAAAATACCATGTAGTTTAATTTTGACATAAACATCATTACCCTTACTATACCTTTAGATAGATCATAAGGTAATGACCTTCCTCTTCACAACACTCATATGCAACATAGCACGATATTTTTCGGGAATATAGAATACGGGAATACGAATTTACACTTAAATACCTTTTACTATTAAAACATTTTTCTATAAGATTATGTATTTTAAATAATTCTTTGCAAAGCGCCGCTACAACCTATTTTGGGGAACCCGTTCGGGATGGTGCAGATTATCGTATATCCTCGTGCTTACTAGTGCGAGATGCAGACCTCCGTAAGGAGCATTCGGTCTCGAAAGATTTAAAAATATAAACATCTTAAGAAAATGAGATTTCTAGAAAAATAATAAATTAAATTATTTTTATAAATATATGTGTGTGTGTGTATGTGTGTGTGTGTGTGTGTCACCAAAATATCTATTTTTGATATAGTATAAATATTCCAACTTTTCTAAATCAAAAAGAATCATTTTACATGAAAATACCATGCAATTCAATACAAGTTCAATAATTTACAATTAAATACCATATATTATGAAATTAGGTTTTATTCACTAGAAATATCACAAATATAAAATCTACATCAATGAAAACTCTAAAGACGATAATTAAATACTTGAGGTGTATTTTGAAAATTATACAAAATTATTTTTACATAAAACCCCCTCAAGTTTTATAAATTACAATAAGGACCCTAGTAAATATAGGTTTAAGCGGGACCAATCTCTTGAGCCTCAGAAAGCCGGAGATATGGGTTCTTTCCTATTTAAGGTAGACAACTTAACAAACGGTGTTATCAACACGGTAATCGTCTTTGAAATAAACACAAATCATGCCGTCCATGTGCAGCGGTTACCGATAACATCTAAACCTAATTCTGGATTTCAATTCTTTTCTAATTGTTCTGACTCAGACTGGGTCTCATTATAAATAATCTGACTTGAATATGATTCAAGTATAAACCACAATTCAATATGAATCCATATAATCAATCTGTTCCAGTTATTCAATCTGTATTGCTTAAACCGAACCATGGATATACTTCCATTAACTTGATTCTCCAGTTACATCCATTTACTGATATCATGGTTTTGGCAAGTCATCCATCTATACAAGACAATACAATTTACAACATAATACAACAATACAATCAAGATATCGCGGGGTTTTAAGGGGTAGATTGGTACGGAAAGTATTAGAAGTGGCACGAGATTGCAATATTTAAGACACCTAACCTGAATTCATTTGATGTTGTACCGTGGCATAAACGGTTCCTTGTATTCCATTTGCCGTTAGTCTCTGGCATATAGAGATTTCTCTCGTATATACTGACATCCTTCTGTACCAAGCAACAAATAACAGCGTTAACAATATAATATAACTTTAAAAGCTACTCTTTCTATCTATTCTACTTCTCCCTTATCTTTGGGACTTACCGAGCGATTTGTTCGCTGAAGACATTCTCTTCTTATTTTTTGAATGTCGTCAGGTGATTCGGACCTTCCATATATCGAGCCTAGCACTGAAGACTTGGACCAGTTTATTGAAGATCTCAAGCTGTAGTTATACTTGTACATTTTCCTTTACATTCTGTATCTTTCCATTTCTGTTATGGCACAGTTTAGGTATCGCTTTATTCCATGTATTTACTTTTCCATGTATTTTAAAAAGAATGTTAATAAATAAAGTTGCTTTTCATTACACCTGTCTCTTGTGTACATTTCTTTTATATTGCTTGGTTACGCTTAGCGTATTTACTTCATAGTAAATACGTAGCGGCCTCGTCGCGTTCTCTGCCCGTATACTGGGAAGTGGGGCGTGACAGGCTTTGTTGGTGGCTCATGCAGGTCAGAGCTGTATGGAACCCTGCCATGCAGTTCTGTTCTGCGTGAACAACCTAATCAATATAACAAAAGAACTAGCAACTGAAAACATTCGTTACAATTCATACTCCCTGAATCTTATAATTTCATATACTTTGAATCTGTCCTAACCTAAATTTTTCATTCAAGGTTATGGATTCTCCGAACAACACTAGCACCAACTTCAACAACACTCCACCTCCCCTACCGATTACACATGTCGTAGCTGCTCCGATCAACGAGCAGACGGTTCTGCTTGAGGCGATCCGCGGCCTCCTAGAAGGACAGCAGCAACAGACTGCCCTTTTAATGAACCGTCCCAAGGCAGAAGCACCCAGGGTGAAGCAATTCAGGGCTTTGCACCCCCAAACAATTCTCATGAAAAGAGAGCCATCTAGAAGCTGAGGAATGGGCTCATAGCATCGAAGATGATCTGGCAGCGGCACAAGTGCCATAAATAGCTTGGGTCCGTGTTGCGAAACTGCAGCTCATGGACAATGCACGGGTCTGGTGGAAGGCGAAAGAAAGCCGTCTTGATCAACCCATCGAATGGAATACTTTCCGCGACATGTTTGACGCAAAGTACTTCCTTGAGACTGCCAGGTTAGACATGGAACAACAGTTCATCCATCTGCAACAAGGTTCAATGTGGACCAAGTCAGTAGATGAATATGACACTGAGTTCACCATGCTTAGTCGGTAAGGTATGTCTCAATAATTCGAATTTTTCAAATATATCACATACTACACAACTAACACAATACTTTAACAGATTTGCGGCACACCTGATACCGACGGATGAGATTAGAGCCCGTCGATTTCAACAAGGTTTGGACTCGAAGATTCAAGTTGCACTGGCCACAGGAGATTTTCCGACTCATGAATCGGCTCTGAAAGCTTCCCGCCGTTATGAGGAAGTGGTAAAGATGAGAGGCAGATCTCAAGCTGCTGGAGTTAAGTGTCCTGCCAACCAGATGGTAGGAGGAGCCTCATCAAGACCGCCTTTTGTGCCAAGGAGACCGGGAGTACCGAACAACAGGCCCAGCCCAGCCTTTTGTAACTACTGCAAGAGAGATGGGAATCTAATGAAGGACTTCCAGTGTGCAAACCGCCTTTTCTTAGTCTGGGGCTCAGCTACTCATGATATTATGTCTTGTCCTCGTAGACAAAACTCATATGCTGCACCCAGGCCAGCAATCACTTACCCTCAACGCCCAGCCATCCAAGCACCTGCTCCGAGACTTGCACTACCTGCTCCACCACCTAGAGGACCACCGGCTACACCTCCTCCTTGTCAGTTCCATCAAGCTCAACGGAACGTTTCGAGGAATACTCCTCAGGCCAGGAGGAATGTACCACGGCGACAGGCTTTCACGATGACAGTGGAAGAAGCTGAGGCCACTGGCCAAGTAATCACTGGTAACCCTTCCTTCTCAAGCTTTTCTTTCAGTCTTAATATCTATCCACATATTTTCCTATACCTAAAACATATCCCACATACCTTAGGTACAATCCTAGTAGCCTCACTCCCAGCAATAGCACTCTTCGATACTAGAGCATCTCACTGCTTTATGTCGGAATGGTTCATCCGAACTCATGCGATTCTAGTCACACCGCTTGTATCCAGCTAGAATTCTAGTTCAGGGAACGGCATTCTGAAGGCAACAGTGGGATACAGCTTGTGTCCAGTAGTCTTCTGCGGCAGAGAATTCTATGCTGACTTCAAAGTGCTGGACTTACCGAACTTCGATGTGGTTCTAGGTATGGATTGGCTCGGAACCTTCTATGGTACCATTGACTGTCGTCAAAGGAGGGTAGTGTTCGAGATTCCAAACCATCCGGTCTTCTATTTCAAAAGTGGAGACTGTACACTTGAGCCAAATACTTACAAGGCGAAACCAAAGAAGGCAGTGATTGCAGCAACTCAAGCGGAGGAAGAATCAAAGCCAGAAGTGGTTCGAGAGTTCGACGATGTATTTCCTGACGATATATCAGGTTTGCCTCCCGATCGAGCTCTTGAATTCAGCATTGATTTAGTACCAGGAGCACAACCGGTGATCAAAGCACCTTATAGATTAAGTCCGGAAGGTTTGAAGAAAGTCCGAACCCATTTGAATGAATTATTGGCGAAAGGATGGATTCGTCCCAGCACTTCAAGTTGGGAATCACCAGTATTACTTGTGAAGAAGAAGGAAGGTTCATACAGAATGTGCATTGATTATAGAGCCTTGAACGAAGTAACGATAAAGAACAAGTATCCGCTACCGCGTATCAACGATTTATTCGATCAGCTAAGTGGATCTTGTGTTTTCTCTAAATTAGATCTTCGTTCAGGTTATCATCAGGTGAAGGTCAAGGAAGCTGATATTCATAAAACGACTTTCAGAACTCGTTATGGACATTACGAATTTCTAGTGATGCCATTTGGAGTGACCAACAGACCGGCAATATTCATGAACCTAATGAATCAAGTTTTCCGGGAGTACTTAGACAGGTTAGTTGTCATCTTCATCGATGACATCCTGGTGTATTCAAAGAGTCAGAAAGAACATGCCGAGCACCTACGAATTGTCCTGGAAACTCTACGACAACATCAATTATATGCCAAGTACAGCAAATGTGAGTTTTGGCTAGATCAAGTTGGTTTTCTTGGACATATTGTATCGGACGAAGGAATATCTATGGACCTAGCGAAAGTTTTAGTAGTAAGCGAATGGCCGACACCAAAGTTAGTGAAGGACATTCGAAATTTCTTGGGTCTAGCTGGATATTACAGAAGGTTCATTGAAGGTTGTTCTAAGATAGCAACACCCCTGACCAAGCTCACACATAAAGATGAAGAATTCGTGTGGTCAGAAGCATGCGAACAAGCTTTCGTAGACTCAAGTCAAGGTTGACATCAACATCTATTCTCGTTATACCGGACCAATCTGGAGGTTACGAAGTGTATTGTGATGCATCCGGTAAGGGATTAGGATGTGTTCTACATCAGCATGGTAAGGTTGTGGCTTATGCTTCAAGACAGCTGAAGATTTATGAGCGCAATTATCCGACGCATGATTTGGAATTGGCAGCCGTTATCTTTGCTCTTAAGATTTGGCGCCACTATCTTCTTGGTGAGCGAGTGAACATATACACAGATCACAAGAGTCTGAAAAATGTGTTTACTCAGAAAGAACTTAATATGCGGCAGAGACGATGGTTAGAACTCATGGCAGACTTTGACATCAACCTGCAATATCACCCGGGGAAGGTGAATGTGGTACCTACTGCCCTTAGTCGCCAACCATTATCGATGAATCTCACCGCTCAGTGGAAACTTCAACAAGACTTGCATCAGATGGAGATTGAAGTAGTCATGCCAGGTAACACTTCAAGTTTTATGAATATATAAGTTCAATCTACCATTGTCAATCAGAACAAAGAAGCTCAAGCAAGTGATGCTAAGTTGCAAAAGATCAGAGAACAAGTAGAGAATGGACTCAGAACAGACTTCATCATCCATGAAGACGGATCTTTGAGGTACGGCAGCAGATTGTATGTACCAAAAGGTTCTGTTCGGAAAGAGTTAATGAAAGAAGCTCACAGCTCACCCTACTCAGTACACCCTGGAGGTACAAAGATGTACAAAGATCTATGTTAGAATTACTGGTGGCATGGAATGAAGCATGAAGTAGCCAGGACCGTCGCTAAATGCTTGGTGTGTCAGCAAGTAAAAGCTGAACATCACAGGACTGCTGGATTACTGTAACCGTTACCTATCCCAGAATGGAAGTGGCAACACATCATGATGGATTTTGTGACTGCACTCCCTCGCAGCACAAAGGGTAACGATGCGGTATGGGTCATTGTTGATCGACTCACAAAGTGGCTCACTTCATCCCATTTCGAGTTGGCCGATCAACTGAGACATTAGTAAAGAAGTACATAGAAGAAATTGTGAGACTTCATGGAGTACCGGTCTGCATTGTCTCTGATCGTGACACCAGGTTCCGATCATAATTTTGGCAGAGTCTGTAAGCGAGCTTGGGAACAAGTCTGAACTTCAGCACGGCTTATCATCCACAAACAGATGGTCAGTCTGAGCGAACTATTCAGATCTTGGAGGATATGCTCAGAGCGTGTATGTTAGACTTCGGAGGATCATGGGAAGACCACCTACACCTTGTGGAGTTTTCATACAACAACAGCTACCAAGCAAGTATAGGAATGGCACCTTTTGTAGCACTTTATAGAAGGAAGTGTCGATCGCCATTAAGTTAGGACGACGTCGGAGATAGAAAACTCCTTAGACTTGAGATGATAGTAGCAACATTTGATGTGATTCGTACTATCAAAGAAAAGATGCGCATAGCCCAAGATCGACAGTTGCGCTGAGCCGATGCAAAGCGACGTCACTTGGAGTTCCAGCCGGGAGATCACGTATTCTTAAAGATATATCCGAACCATGGAGTGATTCGATTTGGAAGACGGGGTAAACTAAGTCCGAGATATATTGGACCGTTTGACATACTCGAACGAGTCGGTGAAGTGGCATACCGCTTGGCACTTCCACCTTCATTGGAAAGAGTGCATAATGTGTTCCACAAATCCTAACTCAAAAGGTATGTGAGTGACCCCAGCCACATTCTCGATCATTCCGAGCTCACTGTACAGCCCAATTTATCTTGTGAGCAACAACCTGTTGAAATCCTGGACAGTAAAGTGAAGTCACTTCGGAACAAGGAAGTCAACTTGGTTCAAGTAATGTGGAGAAAAGACACTCTAGAAGAATCGACATGGGAAAGTGAAGATGAGATGAGTGCAAGATATCCTTACCTATTTGTAAACTAGTCCTTCAAATAAATTTGTAAATTTCGAGAACGAAATTTTTGTAAGAAGGGTAGACTGTAACAACTCCAATTTTAGTGTACAAAAATTTGTGTAAAAGTTAATGTATACTTGGGGTATTTACATTTCTTGTGAGTACTATAAGTATTTGTTTTGCTTTTTAATAGTAAGAAGGAGTTTGTAGCTCATTGGTAAGATCTTGCACTGCTGTTACAAAGCACCAGAGTTCAAATCCCATCAGCTACATTATTTTTATTAGTTTTCTGTTAAATTTTTAGAAGCCGAAGAGCCTACACGTGCATAACTCGTAAAAACCAAAAGTCACATATAAAATAAACCGACCCAGGAGATAGACCAAGAGACAAAGGCCACGTGACGACAAAACCCGGCCTGACTCGGCCGAATCCGCCGGCGCCGCCGGCCGAGTCATGACGAAATCGAATTTTGTCTTCTGTGAATCTTTTTCTTTTGGTCTTCTGAAAACCCCTGCATAGTTTAAAAACCCAGCATTATTGCAGAGAATTAAAAATCAAATTAAAACTATTTTTAATGCAAAAATTTAATACATTTTCTTTCACACACTTTCACCTACCATAACCCTAGTTTTTCCTATAAATACCACACCTAAACACACACCCCTTACTCACAAAATCTGCCAAAATTCTCAAGAAAACTCTCAAGAAATTTTGTGTACAAGTGGAGTTAGTGAAGGGCGAAACTCCGGCGAACTTCCGACGACGACTCTAGGAGCTCCCGGCGACGAAACAACGCACCGGAACCTACTTCCTCTCCCCCTTCCTCTTTTCTAAGCTAAATTCCAGTAAGTCCCTCCTCCCTCTCCTCTTTACTATTCTTAAAACACGTATTTCTAAAACCCGACGGAAACGGAGTTAATCCGACTTCCGGTTCGGTTCTTCTTAAAAATTCCACCTTTTCTGAAATACAAACTTATCAAACCCTCACGTCTTAACTATTAAATATTAAAAAAATATCATGAATAAGTTTCATTGAAAAATATTTCATATTGTAATTTTTATCGTACTTTTTCAATAAAATACCATGTAGTTTAATTTTGACATAAACATCATTACTCTTGCTATACCTTTAGATAGATCACGAGATAATGACCTATCTCTTCACAACACTCATATGCAACATAGCACGATATCTTTCAGGAATATAGAATACGGGAATACAAATTTACACTTAAATACCTTTTACTATTAAAACCTTTTTCTATAAAATTATGTATTTTAAATAAATCTTTGCAAAGCGCCGCTACAACCTATTTTGGGGAACCCGTTCGGGATGGTGCGGATTATCGCACATCCTCGGTGTTAGTACTGCGAGATGCAGACCTCCACAAGGAGCATTCGGTCTCGAAAGATTTAAAAATACAAACATCTTAAGAAAATGAGATTTCTAGAAAAATAATAAATTAAATTATTTTTATAAATATATATATATGTATGTATCACCAAAATATCTATTTTTGATATAGTATAAATATTCCAACTTTTCTAAATAAAAAAGAATCATTTTACATGAAAATACCATGCAATTTCATACAAGTTCAATACTTTATAATTAAATACCATATATTATGAAATTAGGTTTTATTCACTAGAAATGTCACAAATATAAAATCTACATCCATGAAAACTCTAAAAACGATAATTAAATATTTAAGGTGCATTTTGAAAATTATACAAAATTATTTTTACAAAAAAACCCCTCAAGTTTTATAAATTACAATAAGGACCCTAGTAAATATAGGTTTAAGCCGGACCAGTCTCTTGAGCCTCAGGGAGCCGGAGATATGGGTGCTTGCCTATTTAAGCTAGACAACTTAAGAAACGATGTTATCAACACGGTAATCGTTTTTGAAAAGGATACAAATCTTGCCGCCTATGTGCAACGGTTACCGATAATATCAAAACCTAATTCTGGATTTCAATTTCTTTTCTAATTGTTCTGACTTAGACCGAGTCTCATTATAAATAATCTAACTTGAATATAATTCAAGTACAAACTACAATTCAATATGAATCCATATAATCAATCTGTTCCAGTTATTCAATCTGTATTGACTGAACTGAACCATGGAAATACTTCCATTTACATGATTCTCCAGTTACATCCATTTACCGATGTCATGGTTTCGGCAAGTCATCCATCTATACAAGACAATACAATTTATAACATAATACAACAATACAATCAACACATCGCCGGGTTTTAAGGGATAGATTGGTACGGAAAGTGTTAGAAGTGGCAGGAGACTGCAAGATTTAAGACACCTAACCTGAATTCATTTGTTGTTGTACCGTGGCGAAAATGGTTCCTGGTATTCCATATGCCGTTAGTCTCTGGCATATAGAGACTCCTCTCGTATACACTGGAATCCTTCTGTACCAAGCTACAGACAACAACGTTAACAATATAATATAACTTTAAAATCCACTCTCTTTCTATCTATTCTACTTCTTCCTTATCTTTGGGACTTACTGAGTGATTTGTTCACTGACGACATTCTCTTCTTCTTCTTTGAATGTCGTCAGGTGATCGGACTTTTCAGAGATCGAGCTTAGAACTGAAGACTTGGACCAGTTTATTGAAGATCTCGAGCTGTAGTTACACTTGTACATTTTCCTTTACATTCAGTATTTTTCCATTTCTGTTATGCCACTATTTAGGCATCGCTTTATTCCATGTATTTACTTTTCCATGTATTGTAAAAAGAATGTTAATAAATAAAGTTGATGTTTATTACACTTGTCTCTTGTGTACATTTCTTTTATATTTCTTAGTTAAGCTTAGCGTATTTATAATAAATATGTAGCGGCCTCGTCGCGTCCTCTGCCGGTATACTGGGAAGCGGGTGACAGCTAGACTTGTTGCAAAAGGTTTTCATCAAAGACCTTGTGTTGACTATGACGAAACCCTTTCTCTTGTGGCTATGCTGAAATTCATTCAGATCCTACATACCATTGTTTCCTTTCATGACTATGATATCTGGCAGATGGATGTAAAAACAGATTTTCTAAATGGAAGTTAAGAGGAGTGCGTTTATATGGATCAGCCAAAAGGATTCATAGACAGCGGGAGCAGCAAAAAGGAGTGCAAGTTTCTCAAATCCATTTATGGATTAAAGCAGGTATCGCGAGGCTGGAACATTTGTTTTGATGAGACAGCCAAGGAATTTGACTTCATCAAAAATGAGGATGTTCTATATATATACAAGAAGATTGCAGGGAGAGCTGTCGTATTTCTCGTGCTGTATGTTGATGGTATTCTCCTGATAGGAAATGATATTCTTATGCTGCAATCAGTCAAGCTGTTTTTATCACAAAAGTTCTCCATGAAAGACTTAGGTGATGCCTCATACATTTTGAGGATTAAGATCTACAGAGATAGATCCAAGAGGTTGTTGGGACTATCACAGTCCAAGTACATAGACGTCATACTAAAGAGTTTTAGTATAGAAGATTCTAAGCACGGTAATATACCATCTTTGCATGGAATCACCCTCTCCAAAGAAATGTCTCCCAAGACTGATGAGGAGAGAGCTCACATGAGTATTATATCCTATGCTTCGGTGGTATGATCTATAATGTATGTGATGTTATGTAACAGACCAAATGTAGCTTACGCGCTTAGCGTGATGATCCGGTATCAGTCAAACCCAAGGGAGACACACTGGATAGCTGTAAAGAACATTCTCAAGTACATGAGAAGGTCTAAGGAGATGTTCTTAGTGTATGGTAATGGAGACCTCCAGGTTGAATCCTTTACCGAATCAAGCTTCCTAAGTGACAAGGATGACAGCAAGTCTGTCTCGTATTATGTGTTTACCCTCAACAGAGAGGCGGTATGTTAGAAGAGCCCCAAACAGGACACCATTGCAGAATCTACGATGGAGGTTGAATACATTGCTGCCAACAATACCGCAAAAGAAGCGGTATGGACGAAGAATTTCATTACTGAACTTGAGGTGGTTCCATCTATTGTTGATCCAATACTTTTGTATTGCGATAACAATGGGGCTATAAATTTAGTGAAGGAACCACCGTCCCATTAGAAATCCTAACACATGTTGAAGCGATATCACCTGATCAGGGAGATCGTAGATCACAAGGAGATCGAGATTCGGAAAGTGGACACAAATGAGAACATGATGGATCCATTCACAAAGGCCCTTCTTCAAACACAGTTCGAGCGACTTTTTAAGATGTTGGGTATACGATACGCCAACAACTGGCCCTAGTGCAGACGTTGGATACTCGATACGCCAATAACTGGTTTTAGTGTAAGTGGGAGATTGTTGGATATGTATACTCTATAGACCATTATTGATAAATATAGTGGATGCTTGGACATATATATGTACAGGACAATCTTTCTCAATATGATAGTATGCTATTTGGTATGTCTTTATCTTAACATGTGTATATATTTTACTTGTTATTACATATCGCTAATATATGTTAATAAAGCCCGTAGGATTATTGCTTGACTACCAACGTTATGATGGCAATCAAACATGTGGGGGTTAGGTAGTCTATAAACACATCCTTAAAAGTCCTTGGTCGTGAGAATATCGAGACTGGACATCGATATTCCGGAGCAGACTGGTGTATACGTTTGTAGACCCTGAAAAGGGGCGATAGTTGGTTCCATAGTTATTGGTGTGTGGCACCTAAAATCGTATACAGGTGCTCACTGGGATGAATACACTAGACGGACTCGTCAAGAACTTCTAGATGGTATTATACCTATTGTCAGATAACAGTTCTCAGGTGACATGAATACAGATTAGTCTTTATACATTATATCGTCATTTTTCACGTGTGAGTTCCCACTGTACATAGATTACTACCTTACCATGGCTCTGCTGAGTCGTGCAAACAGATTTTAGTTGGTTACAGTCCCAAGCCACATGGAGCCTGTGAGCGATTGTTAGGGATTCGTCTCTCCCGGTATAGGGAGTCGATGTTGCACTGTGTTCGGTTGGCCAGCACCATAAGATCTTGGCCAAGGCGGATGGGATTTACTGATAATTAGATCAGTAATTTCTCGGATCGGTCTTAAGCCACATTGTCACGAATTATCGAGGTATTAGGGTCTGACGATTACCATCTCTAGACCCGGTATGCGATACTCCTAGAAGAAGAGACTGGACTGTATGGAGATTATTATAGATTGGCTCAGTAGGGGTTTAGATGAGCTTGCTCATCGGCTTCCTTTTCGACAGATGCCTGAGTAGCCATTACATACAGCTAGTGTCGCTAACGTGCTTGTGGTTATGGATTTATCCAGTAACTCACTGCCAGCGTATTATCGAGTCATTAGAGTTCCACACAGAGGGTTTCCATGGTTCAGAAGAAATGGTGTAGTGGCCATATTTTGATACGTGCAGGGTTCTGATTAAATACGTATATTAGCTACACGAACTTTAATTGGATGGATAATAATACTAGCTGGCTTAGGATTAAGCCGAATTATTAAATCAAGTATTGATTTAATAATTGGCATATATGTGTGTGTGTGTGTGTGCGCGCGCGCGCGCTAGTATTATATTCATTGTATTTTTCTATCTCTTGGGTATTCGTATTTATACGAATATGGGCATGTATTTGCGGGAATGTATTTTTGTATGCATACAATAATAGATTGTAGAAGAAGAACACCTTATTTTATGATTTTCCATTTATTGGAAAATGGAAATGAGGTGGAGGGGTGAGGTGGCATGGAGGAATGGTGAAGGGAATGGCTTTGTATTTGTTTATTACATTTACTTCTACTATTCAAATATGGTGGCTATTTTTCTATTTGGAAAACAGCTTAACAAAACCATGCTAGCCATTGTAGAAGAAGGACACATGTTCCTTTCTCTCTCCTCACTTGAGCTCCTCCTCCTTCTTCTTATTTTGCCCTCTCATGAGTTGAGAATCAAAGAGAAGAAGAAATAGAAAAATACTTGATCACATCATGACATCTCTAAACACCTTAAATTAGCAACTTAGGGTCTTTAGTTGCTTCACTTGGTTTTTGTGTAAAACTTGAGGCTTGAACCATATCTCTTGGATAGATCATCTAGGACCAAGGATGACCGGCCTACAAGCTTGATCCCGGAGTTCTGATGAGCTAAACCAGAGGATTTTAAGACGAAGGACACGCCTATAAAGGTTGTTATTTTAACCGAGTAGTATAAATTCTTTCTTTGTTAGCTAGTTTAGTGTTTGGATAGTAACTATGGTGTAAGTTTCTAGCGTCAATTTTAAAATTTAATTTTTTTGATTCCGCAAAGGCCGCGGGTTAGCGACAAGGACGCTAGGAACTTCATCAGCCTCTCCGCCATTAACCCCACCAAACCCCGTAACTACCCCGACCACCATCTTCTTCTTCTTCCTCTTCCTTCGAACCACCACCACCTTCTTCATCTTTCAAATCATCACCACCACCCACCACCACCACTGTCCTTCAAATCTACCTAAACCACCACCATTTTTCCTCCAAATCCTCACCACCGTTATCACCATCTTTTTCCTCTGAATCCCACAACCACCATCTTTTTCCTGCAAATCCCATCTTCTACCTCCTCCTTCACACCACCACCGCCATCACCTTCTTTCAAATCCTATCACCACCTTCTTCCTCCAACTTCTCTAAATCCCATCTTCCTCCTCCTTTAAACAACCACCACCACCTTCTTCCAAATCTCACCACCATCACCTTTTTCCTCCAAATCCCCACCGCCGCCATTACGACCACGTTCTTCCGCCTCCTTCAAACCATCACCACCACCTTCTTCTAAATCCCTCCGCCACTTCCTTCCTCCAAATACCAAATCCATTACCATCAACTTTTTCCTCTTCCAAATTCCCACCACCACCATCTTCCTCCTATAAATCCCCACCACCGTCGTCACCACTTTCTTCGTCCAAGTCTCCAACACTAATCACCACCACCACCACCACCACCACCTTCTTCATCATCCTAATTCCTACCACATCACCTTTAACGATTCAAATAAGTTAGGTTAGGATAGAGAGAGAATGATTTTTTTTGTAGAAAAAAGAATAAGAGCATTTTGGAGATTTTTTAACGGAGTTATTGTAGTACAGTTAAATAGAATAGTTTCTTACCTATTTAAAACTACAGAAGAGTATTCTGAGACTCAGCGAAACTAAAAAGCGGTCTAGTGAAATTAAGCCTTAATTGAAATTCAAATTTCAAACTCTCATATTGCGAATCTCCTCCCCCTCTCTTTTACTCTCCCTCTTTCTAAATACATGTAGACAGCAACATCGAGGGCATCCTTGTCAATCATTATACTAATAGAAAGTGGTATCAAAAATGGAAATTTCAAAATTTGCACTTTTTCCCTCCACTTTCTATTATTTTGGATTTATGGGAAAAATCAACAA
Source organism: Agapanthus africanus (assembly GCA_030015575.1). Lineage (NCBI taxonomy): Eukaryota > Viridiplantae > Streptophyta > Magnoliopsida > Asparagales > Amaryllidaceae > Agapanthus > Agapanthus africanus. Next base: position 171,325,525 of record CM057337.1, on the reverse strand, counting down.
GTTAGCAATTTTGTTATTTTTGTGAAGTAGTAGAGATAAAATTATAAACTTCTCATTTTGGTAGACTTTATTTACAATTGTGCCCTCAGCCAAACACTTTTCTTTACTTGCTATTATGCCATCAGCTCAAAACCCTTTTATGTTTTCACTAAAATACCATGAGCTTTCAACATTTTAAAGGTAAACTACCATGTACTTTGTTGTTTACAAAAAATAAACATAGACTTTGTTTATCACCGCTAGGTTTTCGCTAAGATATCATGGGCTATCGACTTTATTCATAAAATTACCACGGCTTTCACCATTTTTTAGATATATACCATAGACATTATTTATTATAAATAAATACCATAACTCCCGCTGTTTTCTAGCTTAATATAATGGGTTTTGTTTAATATAAATAAATATCACGATCTTTCATCGTTTTCGATATAAATTTCATGGACTTTGTTTATTGTAAATCAATATTATGATTTATCATCATTTTTGGATAAATTCTATGGACTTTGTTAGTTAGAAATAAGTATAATGAGATTTCATTTTTTGCATATAAATACTATGGATTTTGTTTATTACAAATAAATACAATGAAATTCCAATAAATTTCAAATAAATACCATAAAATTTGTGTATTACAAACAAATACCAAGAAATTTTAATGTTTTCGGATAAATGCCATGGGCTTTGTTTTTTTACATAAATGCCATGAACTTTTACCGTTATGATCACCGACGTAGTTATTTACATGAATTATTGTTTATTTAATTTCATATATTATTCTAAAAAGCCGCTGCATCGTGCGAGCATGACCACTAGTTTCAGAAGATATCACTACAAGTTTATTTTCAAACCTTAATACTTAAATCACATGATATTTACTTCAACCAAAAAATATATACTACACATCCACATGCATGACACCGTGTAAAATAATAGTATATGTGGACGTTACAAATGAATTGCATCACCGAAAAGTTGATGGTTACATCACCGAAACCTGGTTACATCACCGAAAGTTGATCGGCTTTTCTCAACAAGCAGATTAAGCCTCAAGTGAAAGTCTACTTTGGTTTGTCAAGGTTATATGATTGAATTATTATTGCAATTAAATTCCCACTATTCCTCTATTCAAAAAGTGTTAATTGCACAAAAAACATCTTTAGCTTACCCTCTGCTTAACATGTATCTCGTGGATTTATTTACTGGCATAAACACCACTGCTTATCGATTGAAACACTTAAAAGTGACCAAATTCAACTTAAATGACAAAAACAATTTCTAAGGTCAAAATAGACAATCGTTTGACTTATTTAGAATTGAGTTACAATAGTTTTTTGAACATTTTTAGCGTTTAGACGGATAAACAGAGGGGGTTTGTACACGTAAAGTAGTTGAGGGATATAAATGTTATACATAGTGAACTACATGGTGTTTTGTAATATAAGCACATAAAAAAAGAATTTTTTTAATCACTTTATCAATATAATTAGATTTTTCTTTCACCGACACTTGTTTAGGCTCCTCTCTCTTTTTGCTCTATGTTTATCCTTTTAATCACTTCATATGGAGAATAAAACTCATCAAATTATATTGATAAAGTGTTCATCATTCAATTGGGATATTCTATTAACATGGAAAGCTAAATCTTCATAATTTTTTCATATGAACGATTGATTTTGTGTGCATAAATAATTGATCATATCAAATCATTAACATGAAAGAGTTTCCTCATAAAGTTAATTGATTCACGTGCATAATGATGGATTACAATATATAGGGAATTGATTTGAGTATTTTATATTGAAGGCAAGGATCTCACTAATTGATTCATCTAATTAAGTTGTTGCCTTATTAGGATGATTGCTTTCTATGCATATTAAATGTATAAATATTGTAAGCATTATATATATGAGAATGATATGAATCAAATAAATATCTCTTGCTCAAGAATGCAGAGCATATATTTTCTTCTCCGTATTTTTTCTTTCATAGTTATTATTGCTTCTAATTTTATTAGGCCATCATAGCGGTGAGATCTTCGATCCAAAATTTTTTTTGATATAATTCTCAAGTATTTTTTCATGGGTGCTTTTGATCCAAATTTTGGTGCTTGTGACGCTAAATCTTCTTATTATCTTCAACATTCCAACAATCTCATTGGTATGATTTTGACTTCTTTTTTAAATATATGTTGGATACATTCAATCCAAAACTGATTATTCGACATTCTTCTAATGCCTCGACTTCTGTATGCTAATGATATACTTGTTATTAAAAATGATTCTGCCATGGTAACCAATTTAAAGAATTACCTAAATGCACGATTTCATAACAAAGATCTTGGTCGATTGAACTATTTCCCCGGCATTGAAGTCGCCCGTTCCGCTAATCGTATTTTCCTTTTCCAACAAAAATACACATTAGATATTTTATATAATATGGGCTTTACGGTTAGTCGTCCTGTATCTTTTCTTATAATTTAGAATTTAAAATTGAATAACTCTGATGGTGCTCCCCTCCGTGATCTATTATAATATAGATGTCTTGTTGGACGTCTAATTTATCTCACCATTACTCATTTCGACATTTTTTATTCTGCTCATATATTGAGCCAGTTTATGCATGAACCACGCACACCACATCTTGATGCTTCTTATTGAGTACTCCACTATCTCAAAAGTAGTGAGGATATGGGCGCGCGTTCTTCTTTTCTCTATAGATGAATTTCATTTTCGAGCTTATTGCGATTCTGATTGGGCATCTTGTCCATTTACATGACGATCCATAATAGGTTTTTGTACGTTTCTTGGCGCCACTCCAATTTCATGGAAAACCAAAAAAAAAACATATTTGTAGACACCGCAAAGAAGCAACGATATGCGAATTTACTCTTTTACCCCTGCATTTTTACGCCATAACCATGCATCATCATCACGCCAGTGTATCTACATCATGTCATTTACCTCATTTTGCATAAAAATAAATGTTTTGTATACATGGAGGCAATTTAAGTGTATGATTTAAGATTCGTTCAAATGACCGAAATACCCTTTTCAAGAGGTTTTGAATGATTTATCATGAATTACCGAAGTGTAAAATTCGAATAGACTTGTCAAAATCCTTGAGATTTGCATTAAACCCCATCGAACTTTCAAGAGCCGGCCAAAAATCACTTCCAACCAATTAATGGGTATTTTCATGATATGATCGTCATATTTGACCATGTTATATCAATTGGGACTATTTTCGATTGGCAATTTTACTCGGAACCTGTTATTTTCCTTATTCACTTATTAATCGCCATCAACGACTCCGATTTTTTTATCTCGTAATTTGTCACGCTCCACCCTCAATACAGAGAGCATTGTCCGCTCTAGCCGAAACTGCACGGTTTTGTCTTTCAGGACGAACCAGACCTGATCAGGGGCCACTTCTCAGGAGGTCACCCATCATAGAACTTCCCTGACTTGAGCACGCTTAACTACGGAGTGCACAAACACCTGTAGTACCGGTTCACTTAAAAGGCGGCTCTGTATTGAAGAGTGGTATCATTCCATTTATAGTACAGATTTACCCTCTTTCGGAATATATTCCGAAAATTCTCCATTGTTCAATAGTGGGTCCCATGGATTCAATAGGTGGCCCCCACCCCCTAGGCATAATATTTGGCGTAGCACTTTGTTCCATGAGCAAGAACCGGGTCCCGACATTTTCCCTACCTTTGAACAATGATTCGTCTTCGAACTACAGACCTAATATTGAGGGATCGACTCTGATACCATTCGAACAAAACCATGTCACGCCCCGCTTCCCAAAATACGGAATACGAGCGGTGACTAGGCCAGCCATGCTCCTACGGCCAGGGAATAATCCCATTGTAGTCACACTTCGGCTTCTAGTATTATATGGTAGTTACTAAACAGTACTGGAGTATAGGAAAATCACAGTTCACAGGTTTATTACATTGCAATAAAAGAGTTCGAAATACATTTATTTTACACAAGGGAAAAACTAACCAACGAAATACAGAGTGCTTAAAGCAAAAGAAATGGCACCGATGATGCAGTCTAGACCTCCGCGATCTCGAGTGGCAGGTCCTGCTCCTGGGCTGGATCCACTTCGTCCTCTGAGCATGCACACTCAGATCGTCAGGGAGATACATATAGAAATAATTATATAATGTGTGTGCAATGTTATTAAATATGAAAAGTGCAACAGAATGCAGAACATGAAAATAATGAACATCATTTTCATATGAACAGTGTGATATAAGTATCATGTCAGTAAACCAGGCAATGTGTATGTCACTACTTATCAGTCACTAAGTCAATGAAATCAATTGCTGGAAAGGATGCTCGTGTTTAACAAAGGTCTCGTGCATGCCCGAGACTACGGTCCACTGTTGCCCGGGACATAACCCTGCAGCCATGCCGTTAGGCCCACGACCTAATGTATGTATGTATGTGTGTGTGTGTATCACTAAAAGCGAATGATCATCCACTAAATCACTGTACCTCGCTAAATACAAGTTCAATTCCACCTTGATTTCTCTATTCCCTAGGTTATAGTATGAATTCAGGTATTAGATGTGTTGTGAGCAAATACGTATCGCTTTCACTTTCAACCACGTTTCCATTTATCAATATCACTTTCGTATTTGCCACAACCCAATAACTAACACTTATATATTGACAATGCAAAACAGACCCTAGGTATCAATGTTAAAAATCACTATGCAACAGGTATAAATCAAGCACAAAAATAGGCAAAAATGCACTGAATAGACATTCACTATATTATGACAGCCAACGCCATATAACTTGCACAATTTACCATAAAACACATGTATAAAATCAAACAAAACAATATAACAGGCGTACAGAGTAAATTTGATTATCTAAGCAATAAAATTAATTTCATGTCAAACGGAACTCAGGTTAGCGACTTATCATCATTTTAAATTGGCGATCAATTGCTGGAATTTCAGTTTCAGAACTGGAAGTCCAATTTCACGCACAGTTTACTAAGGATTATGTTCAGATTCAGGTGTTTCTCCAGTTGAATAAAATATAGTTCTGTCTGTTGGGTTTCCAACGCATCAAATGGATTATCAAAAGCCTTCATGTACTGGAAGTTAGGTCCTGTTAAGTGTGAAGGTGTAAGAATATATTACCGCAGAAACTGCAGAACACGCCGACATTCTAAAATACAAACTAAATAGTCTGTGAAACTGAACGAGATGAGATTCATATATTATCTAACTAAATTATCTACACGACTATATGGGACTCCGCACATTTTCAGTTTTATATAGGGATGTGCAGGTATTTAAATTCAAGTATCCTCGAGAAATGTTGTCCCGGACTGCAGTCCAGTGCTGCATTTGTAGCCAAATCTCATTACAATAATCTATAAATGTCAATAAATAAACTATGTAAGGTTCTTGATTATTGAGTCGGTTTCGATATGAGCTATAGAATATCACATTCCAAACTTTATTTAATTTACAATGATTTTAACAAGGTAACATGTGTGGTAAAATTCAAATTTAGTGTCGCCTTTAGGGGGAGACTTTACATGACTATAAACACGATATTTTGCATCCAATTTCCTACATGGTATTCGTAATCAGTAAAGGGATCTAACTATCGTAGGTTCTGCCATAACAAGATATGTTTTGGTTTATAGTTCGCATCAAACACTAGGGTAGCGGTTGGTAATCGGTCGAAAACACACATCTACACTACTATATAAAAATAATCTAACATTATTATCTAGCCTAGGTATTAAAATAGCAGGAACAACAAGAGATGGGTTTTTTCTTGCCTTTGGCGAAAGTGGCACGACTGAGCCGGCGGCATGACACGAGCTACAATCTCGGCATGGAAACGTCACGACACGATATGCGCGCGGCTAGCACGGCTATGGTGAGGACTTGGGGAGGCTCGTCATGATGCAGAGGTGAGCACGGGCACTATGACACGGCGGTGGGGGCAGCGGGGCTCCAAGGGTGATGCATGCGGTGAAGGGTGTTAGTTATATGTATGCCCTAGAGGCCATTGCTATACATAGGATGTATATTGTAGTGGATGCTGGGACATATATAGGGAGGACTTTCTTGCTCGACATGATAGTATGCTATCTGGTTACTCTTTACCTTAACGTGTATACTGATTGTCTCTCTGTTACATGTTGGTAAAGCCCTTAGGATGTGTACTTGACTACCTGGACTATGATGCGGATCATACTAGTGGGGACATGGTAGTCCATAAGTACATCCTTCAAGGTCCCTAGTCATGGGTGTATCGAGACGGGGCATCGATATACCAGAGTAGACTAGCGTATACCTTCTCGACCCATACAGATGGGCGATAGATGGTCCCATATCCATTGGTGTTTGACATCGGAGATGATATACGGGTGCTCAGTGGAGACTAGGTACACTGGACGGACTCGCCGAGAACTCCCAGATGGTATTATACCTTACGTCAGATGGCAGTTCTCTGGTGACACTGGTACAGAGTAGTCTGTTGACCCGAGATCGTCATAGAGACTTGTGTGGTTCCCACTGTGCTTTGATTTCCACCTTACCACGTCCAAGAGGGCGTGCAAAACGGTGGTTTTTGGGTACAGTCCCGAATCACATGGAGGCAATGAGCGATAGGAGGGGATTCGTCTCTCCCGGTATAGGGAGTTGATGTTGCACTGTGTTCGATTGGCTATAACCGGAAATCTCTAGCCAGGGTTGCTGAGATTTACTGGTAAGTGTTACCAGTAGTTTCTCGAACTGTTATAGACCTCATATCGACACGACTTATCGAGCTATTGGGGTCTGACGTTTACCACCCCTAGGCGAGATATGCGACATATCAGACGACGAGACCGGACTGTACGGTAAGTGTGACTGGTTGGATTCACAGGAGTGTGAGCGGGCTTGCTCGTCGATCTTCTGATCGCTCAATACCCGGGTGGCCGTTACGTTTAGCAGACCGCTTGCGGCTTGTAGGTGTTTGATATGATCATCATCTGCTGCCGGCGTATTGACGAGTCTTTAGAGTCCTACACAGAGGTTTCCTGGCTCAAGCGAAACGAAATAGGAGCGCATATGAGATATGTGCGGGACCGAGAATATTGCGTGTATGTGATACCGTATTCTATTCTCCCGATGAATGTATCGACTGGTTGTATGCGATATAACCTAGTTATCGAATCAAGGATTGATTCGATAAGCCGATACATTAGATATTAGTCGGTTATATACGATATGACCGGATCGTTAAATCAAGTATTGATTTAATGATTTAATGCATAATTATATATTTGATATATTACTTTGCATTAACTAGTATTTTTTCACTTTAAATGTATTTTCTTACTTGATGTACACAAGTTGTATATGTGATATACTTTTGTGCACTTGTTTGTATCATGTTTGATGATACATACTCACTTGGTTGAGTGTATGATTAAACCATGGTTGTGTAATGGTTAGGGTTTTGATTTACTTATTCATTTATTTATTTTGTTTATTTATTTTGCAAAATAAATGAATGGTGGCTTTCTTTGTTTGCTAGTTGAAGCTTCATGAAGCTTTGACTAAGTGACCATTTTTGTTTTCATGCTTAACCCTAACCATTCCATTTAACCCTAGTTCATTCTCTACACTTGACCATGGTTGCTTTATGATAAGTATTCCTTTTATTTTCTATTTTTTTTAGGAAAAGACTTATCATATCATCTTCTTCTTCTTCTTCTTCTTCAAGAAGAAAAAGCTTGCTAGCTTCAATGGCAACTAGTGAAAATGAGTGAGAAATCCAATTCTAAAGTGAACCCACTTCCTATTTCTTCATCCTCTACCTCTTGCCAAGTAGTATAGGGTGTTTTCTTCACAAGTTTCATGACTTGGTGAAGTGGGAGCTTGATCTTGTGATGCCTCGACGTAGATCATCTTCGGCATCGAAGCCGACGACCAAGCCCGCCCATTTCTCCGATGAAGCCGACGCTAGAGCCCGGGATCCGATGATCGCAGCGAGGGGACTTCATCGTGGAGCTATGGAGGTGGAGGACTGGATCTACAAAGGTTGTATTTCCGTTCACTTAGTTAAGTTGTTAACTAGTTGCTCGCATCACCTATAAATCTAGTTAACGATCCGTATTAGGGTTTGTAGGCACATGAAATTTTATAATTGGGCATGTTTGATCACTTGTGAGACTTCATTAGTGTGTCTAGGAACCCTACAGTGGTATCAGAGCCTAGCTAGAGCCTTAGGCGATGTGCAGACGGAGTTAGAATTCCGATCGAACCGAAACCCTAACTCCAAAATGCTCTCTGGACTTTTTTCAAGAACTGGGATTTTTCCAGATTAAAAATTCTTAAAAAATTCAGCAGGAAATTCTAAGAATTACGATGCAAAATTTATCAAGTGATGCTGCTAAAGTGCGGCGGAACCGCGGCAGAAGCTTGGCTTCTGTGGCGGTTCCGCGGCCAATATATGTGATCACTCTTCAATTTTTGCACAGTAACTCCTATATTTTGGTTCTGGATTTTCTGGGATTTTTTAATATTTATTCAAGAGTTGAATATTCTGGGGTGTTTTGGAGCTTTGTTAATTCGATCGGAAATTTCAAACTTTGTCTATGTGTTTTTCCGGGTAAATTTTAGAATATGTTAAAAAGTTCGACCGGATAAAAATACCCACCTTTTCCCCTGTCGGAAATTTCCAAGTGTTGGATCTTTCCGTAGTTTAACGACGTTCTAAGTAGTGCAAGTAACGCGATGGTCCCTCTAGAAGACAACAAACCTTAACTCGATTATGTGACCGTCTTGAACTGCCCTTTGAACCTTAGGGTTTGGGTCAGTACAGCGTGCCACATGTGAGGCGTTGGCTTGACCCTTCTACGGCTGGACCGTTGGTACTGAGGCACGAACTGAATGTTTTTAGACTCATTTCATGTGTTGAGCTGTATCGGGAAAACTTGGGTGTTTGAATGTTCGATCGGAAAGTTTAACATTTTCTAATTATCTGGAATGTGATACAATAATTGAAATTCACAAGTAGTTATAAGATAACTGAATGAATGTTATAAACATAGCAGTTTAGTCTCACTTGATCGGTTGCTACGGAATTTTGATGTGATCAAAAGTCCATCGCAATCACGTAGCGTACGCGGATACTCGCCGGGTAAACTTAATAGACAGCCTCACTCCATAGCCCCGACCAAGTGACTGTAGGAAAACCCCGTCGCCGAAAGCATCCGTTCGGGTGCTCGCGGCAGCGGTGTTCCGCCTTGGTGCACTTCGTCGATGGCGTCGGGGGTGCGGCCGCCTACTAAAATTTGCGACGAGCATTCGATCAGGATGTTGGGAATCTTGTTGTATTGCCCGACTTGATATTGAAAAGGGTTTTCGATTTTGAGACTAAAATGCGGGGTTTATAATTGGTAGGCATGCGATGTCTAAGTAATTCATTTGATTAGGCATGTGATGTCTAAAGAGATTGCGGATTCCAACTGTTGTAGTTTTACACTTTCTTTTCTGTGACCGTAAGTGTAATATGTGATATTGCCGATTGTCGTTGCTATACGTCGACGACAATCGGTGTATGCATACTTACTTACGTTGATGACATGTGATATTATCTGTTGCTGGATATGTTATATTGGATCGTCGTGTTTGAATAGCCGGGGTTTTTTATATGAGATGAGTGTTTTTCATTTTCATTCATGTAAAAACTTGTATGTAATATTCTTTTATTGGGGCACTTCCAGGTTGCGGAAGATATCACCATTTGTATATTATTTACTTTTCCGCACTAGGATAGACCCAAGGAGGAGGGCATAAGTAACCGGGTTCTGGAGTCCAGTGGGAGACCAACCCGAGGAGTCGAGTCCGGGTCTCCTAACTCTAGAATTGGTAGGGTTGCTTGCCGCTCTCGTAGGGGTCTAGGGGTGTGGGTTTGGCTATTCATCGCGACCGTGGAATCCGTGTTTTATACTGGCTCGTATTAAAAACACGGACGTCCTAGTATATCTAATATTTCATATGTTTCTTCTGCTGCGATATCTGTGATGTGATCATGTGATGTTCTGTGATGGATACTGTATATAGTATATATGATATATTATATAGACGTTACTTATGTTTTACACCCGCGCTAGCCCTGCCCCACTCTGCCGTTAGTTACCTAACCTAACGGTGCACGAGGGGACATCGAGGCGAATGCGGATGGCATAAGTGTACGTCGTATTTATCTGTGATGTTTAGGTACTTAAATGATGGGACTTCATTAATGAGATTAATGAAATAAAAGAAACCTAAAGATGTTGTAGAATTGAATTTCAAAATAAAACAGGTAGCTACAGTTCTTGTTTTGCACAGAGGTATATATGATATATCCTGCACCTTATTTGATAAGGAAAGGACCGAGATCCCTTCATCGGGAGTGACTCCTTTAGCAATAACTGGCAGATGCTACACACTCGGTTTGTCTTTTGATTGCTTTTAAGAGTTTTGCTTTGCACAATGATATATATGATATATCCCGCACCTCATTCGACGAGGAAAGGGCCGACGATCCCTTCACCGGGAGTGACCCTTTTAGCAAAACTAGAAAAACCTCAAAAACACTCCATTTCAAAATTCATTCGATCCTACAACGATATCAAGTTCATTACGCAATAGGTTTTCAGAAAAACCTGTCGTAGCCCTCCGTCATTTCAGATAAGTCATGTTTAGTATTCGTGCTGCGTTTGTTGACCTTGTCAAGGCGCAGTGTGCGGTAGCTAACCAGTATTTATCTGCTTATGCATATGATGCAGATTGGGTTAGGGTAGTCGTACGGCCTTGTTGACCTTGTCAAGGGCCGTGCGGGTGGGTTTGATTCAATCAAGAAATGACGGGTTGAACTTGACTTACGGTCTATGGTTTGTTGACCTTGTCAAGGTCATAGATTGTTTGGGGCAAAATATTATCGGGAATTTCAAGTGTTGAAATTTGCAATGAGATTGCATACCTTCTATGATATAGTTGGATCCCGATACCCGCTGCGAGTAAGAGTTACTCCTGAGAGAGTTTTACACATTACAATTAGCCGATCAAGTAGGTGTCTAGAAAGGTGTCAATGGGGTTACGCCTCTGGGAAAACGAGGTTTACATTAATTAGGTTCGTGCGAGAGCACGGGGGACCTCCCTCAAAGTACCGACACGGGCCTGGCTGAAAGATTAGCGAACTTGTAGTGTGTAATTAATCCCGGCTAGTCTTTCCATTTAGGGTTTGAAGGAAGATTTGATAAAAAACAGTGGGAGCCATCCTGATTAGATAAAATAATAACCAATCTATTCTTGCAAGAGCGCACGCTGAGTGTTTTCTTCTCTCCCTCCAGGTAGCGACCATATCACGCCTTAATCAAGATAATAATACGGAATATTGACTGAACCTGCTTGTTATACTGAGCTGGGGAACATTGGTCCCGCTCCAACTTATAATTGTTATAAGACAGAGCAGGAAATTGGGGAATACCAGATTTCCCGTGCCGCCCAAACGAAGAAAGTGCATATGATGCATCTCCTTCGGGTGTGTTCATTACAAAGAACTGTTTCTCAAATGTCCTCTACGTCCTGGGTATTTGATACCGGATCAGGATCCCAGATATGTAATCTGTTACATAGGGCTACAGATAGTTAGAGAACTGAGAACGGGTGATAAGTTTCATGAGACAGAAAACGGGGCAAGTGTTGCAGCCAAGTCTGTTGGTCACTGTCACCCTGTATTACCAATACATTGATTCTGAACGAATGTTATTAGATACCGAACCTGATATACAAAATCCTATCAGTCTCTTTATTAGTAAAGAAATGATAAAGTTTTGTATTGTTGGATAATGTTTTGAACATTTCCTATATCAAAAGTTGATCGGTTCAGGAACGTTATCTAAAAGCATTAATGTTCTAAATCAAACTATAGTTCTTAGTATACAGAACACACACAAGAGGAAGAGTTCAGAACTGAACGAATCCTTCTTGAGGTATTGTAGACTAGGTCATATCAATGCGACCCGACTAGCTGAAGTTACATATAGATGCATATTTAAATCAGTTTAAATTTACATCTTGTGAAACTTGCCAGTCATGTCACAAAGATAAGATGACCATAGCTCTGTTTATTGGAAACAGAGAAAGAGTTATTAAACTCTTGGGACTGATACATGATGATGTATGTAAAGGTCCCCTGTCTACACATGCCAAGACCGGTTCTTTGTACTTCATTACATTCTCTGATGATCTCTCAAGATTCAGACATATGTTCCTGCTGAAACACAAGTCCGAACCTTTTGAGATATTCACAGAATATAAGTTAGAAGTAGAGAACCAATACGGGTATAAGTATTATGTCCTTTGTTGAGATCAAGAAGGAGAATACTTGAGCACGGAATTCCTGGACTATTCTAAAGGAGAATGAAATTCTCTCTCAGCATTACTCCTCCGTATACACCATAGCATGATGGTATATCGGGGCGGAGCAATCACACCCTATATGATAAGGTGTGCTCTATGATGAGTACTACTGAGTTACCTATTTCCTTTTTGGAAGTTATGCACTTGAGAAGCTGTATACCTATTGAATTAGGTTCGAATCAAATCAGTTGCCTACCACTTCATATGTGATATAGAAAGGGAAGAGCCCATATCTTAAGTTAGTTAAGATTTGGGGTTGTCCAGCCTATGTCTAAAAGCAAAATCCGGACAAGCTCGAGGCAAGGTCAGTTATATAGAACTGGAAATGTTCCAGCTATACAAACTGCAGTTGATGATTTGAAAGAACCAAATGATTCAATAGTTACCAACGAACCTCAGCCTCTCCGCCGATCTAGTAGGGTTCCTCACCCACTTGAGAGATACTTCTGTTTCTCTATGACAGTAGGAGCGAGGATTACATCATGGGATGATGACCTATCTAGTTTTGAGCTGGCCATCAGGAGTAGGACTCTGTAAGAATGGCTGGATGTTTAGCGATCTGAGATGGAATCCTTATACACCAACAAAGTATGGACTTTGGATGCTTTATCTGAAGGGTTAAATCCCCATCAGGAGCAAGTATATCTTGAGAAGATTACTTGGTGTACATGGAAGAGTTGAGACTTTCAAAGCTAGACTTGTTAAAGATTTTCGTCATCGACCAGGCGTGGATAATGATGAAACCTTTTCCAGTGCCTATGCTTAAGTCCATCCGGATCCTACTTGCCACGGCTACATACCATGACTACGATATCTGGTGGTTGGGTGTCATGACAGCTTTTCTAAATGATGTTTTAGAAAAGAAAGTCTATAAGTACACAGTCAGAAGGCTTCGTAGATAGTGGGAGTAGCGGAAACGTGTGCAAGATGTTTTATGTGATGAAGCAGGCATCGCGGAGTTGGAACATCTGTTTTGATGAGTTAGTCAAACAGTTTGACATCATCAAAATGGTAGATGAACCTTGTATTTACAAAAAGGTAGTAGGGAGTATGGTAGCGATCCTCGTAGAGTACGTGGATGACATACTCTTGATAGGGAAGGAGTTTCCTATGCGACGCTCGATCAATCTCCGCTTATCACAATGATTCTCCACATAGGATCAAAGTGATACCTACTAAATCCTGGGTTTTGGTTCTATGAGATAGATCTAAATGGATGTTAGGATACTCACTAGATGTAGTGAGATGGTATCAATTGATCCTGGGGAGAATCACTGGAAGGGTTCCAGGGTGATAAGGACGACTGAATGTCAGTCACAGGCATTGTCTTTACCCTCAGTGGAGGGACGGTATGTTGGAAGAGTTCCAAGCTAAATACCGTGGCTTACTAGACGATAAAGGCAGGATACATCGCTATTTAAGATGCTACCAAAGAGGCTGTTTGGGTGTATATTGGTTCATGAGATGAACTTAGTTCCTCCCATTGTGTGACAATGGAGTTGTGGCTTATGCCAAGGAACGACGGTCCCATCAATGATCCAGACATATTCTAAGGCAGTATCACCTGATCATGGAGATGGTTGATCTCCAGGGTGATCGAGGTTAGGAGAGTAGACTCAGATGACAACACGACGGATCCACTCACAAAGGCCTTTTTCCCAGAGAGAGACTTTTATGGGATGGTTGAGTATGAGATACTACAACCACTGCTATCAGATGGCCCTAGTGCAAGTGGGAGATTGTTAGTTATATGTATGCCCTAGAGGCCATTGCTATACATAAGATGTATATTGTAGTGAATGCTGGGACATATATAAGGAGGACTTTCTTGCTCGACATGATAGTATGCTATCTGGTTACTCTTTACCTTAACGTGTATACTGATTGTCTCTCTGTTACATGTTGGTAAAGCCCTTAGGATGTGTACTTGACTACCTGGACTATGATGCGGATCATACTAGTGGGGACATGGTAGTCCATAAGTACATCCTTCAAGGTCCCTAGTCGTGGGTGTATCGAGACGGGGCATCGATATACCAGAGTAGACTAGCGTATACCTTCTCGACCCATACAGATGGGCGATGGATGGTCCCATATCCATTGGTGTTTGACATCGGAGATGATATACGGGTGCTCAGTGGAGACTGGGTATACTGGACGGACTCGCCGAGAACTCCCAGATGGTATTATACCTTACGTCAGATGGCAGTTCTCTGGTGACACTGGTACAGAGTAGTCTGTTGACCCGAGATCGTCATAGAGTCTTGTGTGGTTCCCACTGTGCTTTGATTTCCACCTTACCACGTCCAAGAGGGCGAGCAAAACGGTGGTTTTTGGGTACAGTCCCGAATCACATGGAGGCAATGAGCGATAGGAGGGGATTCGTCTCTCCCGGTATAGGGAGTTGATGTTGCACTGTGTTCGATTGGCTATAACTGGAAATCCCTGGCCAGGGTTGCTGAGATTTACTGGTAAGTGTTACCAGTAGTTTCTCGAACTGTTATAGACCTCATATCGACACGACTTATCGAGTTATTGGGGTCTGACGTTTACCACCCCTAGGCGAGATATGCGACATATCAGACGACGAGACCGGACTGTACGGTAAGTGTGACTGGTTGGATTCACAGGAGTGTGAGCGGGCTTGCTCGTCGATCTTCTGATCGCTCAATACCCGGGTGGCCGTTACGTTTAGCAGACCGCTTGCGGCTTGTAGGTGTTTGATATGATCATCATCTGCTGCCGGCGTATTGACGAGTCTTTAGAGTCCTACACAGAGGTTTCCTGGCTCAAGCGAAACGAAATAGGAGCGCATATGAGATATATGCGGGACCGAGAATAATGCGTGTATGTGATACTGTATTATATTCTCGCGATGAATGTATCGACTGGTTGTATGCGATATAACCTAGTTATCGAATCAAGGATTGATTCGATAAGCCGATACATTGGATATTAGTCGGTTATATGCGATATGACCGGATCGTTAAATCAAGTATTGATTTAATGATTTAATGCATAATTATATATTTGATATATTACTTTGCATTAACTAGTATTTGTTCACTTTAAATGGATTTTCTCACTTGATGTACACAAGTTGTATATGTGATATACTTTTGTGCACTTGTTTGTATCATGTTTGATGATACATGCTCACTTGGTTGAGTGTATGATTAAACCATGGTTGTGTAATGGTTAGGGTTTTGATTTACTTATTCATTTATTTATTTTGTTTATTTATTTTGCAAAATAAATGAATGGTGGTTTTCTTTGTTTGCTAGTTGAAGCTTCATGAAGTTTTGACTAAGTGACCATTTTTGTTTTCATGCTTAACCCTAACCATTCCACTTAACCCTAGTTCATTCTCTACACTTGACCATGGTTGCTTTATGATAAGTATTCCTTTTATTTTCTATTTTTTTTAGGAAAAGAATTATCATATCATCTTCTTCTTCTTCTTCTTCTTCAAGAAGAAAAAGCTTGCTAGCTTCAATGGCAACTAGTGAAAATGAGTGAGAAATCCAATTCTAAAGTGAACCCACTTCCTATTTCTTCATCCTCTACCTCTTGCCAAGTAGTATAGGGTGTTTTCTTCACAAGTTTCATGACTTGGTGAAGTGGGAGCTTGATCTTGTGATGCCTCGACGTAGATCATCTTCGGCATCGAAGCCGACGACCAAGCCCGCCCATTTCTCCGATGAAGCCGACGCTAGAGCCCGGGATCCGATGATCGCAGCGAGGGGACTTCATCGCGGAGCTATGGAGGTGGAGGACCGGATCTACAAAGGTTGTATTTCCGTTTACTTAGTTAAGTTGTTAACTAGTTGCTCGCATCACCTATAAATCTAGTTAACGATCCGTATTAGGGTTTGTAGGCACATGAAATTTTATAATTCGGCATGTTTGATCACTTGTGAGACTTCATTAGTGTGCCTAGGAACCCTACAAAGGGAGCTTGGTAAGGTGTTAGCGGCATCGGGAGGATGACGAGGAGCAGTGGGTAGTAGGCTCGTTGTTGGGGAGGAGAGGATGTGGCTCTGACAATGGTGATGTTGCTGGTGGTCGTCGGTGATGGGGATGGCCGGAGGAGAAAGCTACGGTGGCGGTTGCAGCGAGGTGAGACAAGCTTAGGTTTAGGGTGTTAGAGCTCGGGTGTTGGCAGCAGGGGTGAGCCGACGGTAGGTTAAAGCAGAGAGTAAGAGAGGGGGAGAGAAAGAGAGAGAGTGAGATGAGGAGGTCAGGGCTCGTTGTCGATGGATGAGTTGGTGGGTGTTTGGAGGGGAGGGCTCATCGGCGAGGGTGCAGGGGTTGAGTTTGGGGTATCGGCTGTAAGAGAGTTGGGTCTCGCGGTGGTTGGTCGATGGAGGTGAGACAATAGCGATAGTTGGTGGCAGTCGCAAGTGAAGAAAGAGGAGAAGGAAGTGTGGCTGGTGATGGGTTCGTGGTGGTGGTTAGCTCGAGTTGAAGGAGGAGGAGCTGGGGGAGGTTGTTGCAGGGTTCCCTAGGGCGAAAGCAAGGTTTCGGGAGGCATCGTCCATACCGTTTTCAAATTTTTGCCATTCTAAAGAACCCTAACTTAGAATCTTTAACTAGAGTTTTAAACGAAACAACATGTAAACAACTTTTACATCTAAGTGAATGAGGAATACAACCTTTGTAGACCAGTCTTTCGCTTCTAAAGCTCCGTGTAGTAGTCCCTTCGCTCCAAGTAGTGAACTCCCGAACTCTAGTAAGGGTTCACATGAAAAAATGAATATACTTGCTCGAAGTCTTCGAGGCCGAAGATGGTCTACGTCGAGAAGACTCAAGCTCATGTTACCTCTTCACTAATTATAGATTAGTGAAACAAACATCCAAAACTAAATGGCTAATAGTAGAGGTTGATGAAGTAGAAAATGGGCTCATTTTAGATTTATTTTTCTCACATTATTTTTTCACTTTGAGAAAAGCTAGTGAGCTTTCTCATAAGGAAGAAGAAGCTCAAGTGAAAAATAAGAGAATGAACTCATGTGGTGAGAATAGCAACCATGGATGAGTTAGTGTCATACACTAACTCATGTAGAGAATAAACCATGGGTTACAATAATGGTTGGGTTAATAAATATCTTCAAGTAAAACAAAATGAGTGGACTTGGTCAATGGTTCCACAAGCTTCTACAAGCTTCAACCATGTGACTAATTACCACTAATTTATGAATTACCAAGATAAATAAAAACCTACACATTATTATAAGTATGGTGTAAGTCTCATACACCCATGTTGCATGTGGCATCAAGCATGACACAATAGTTGTACATTAATATATATATATATATATATATATATATATATATATATATATATATATATATATATCTGTGTGTGTGTGTGTGTGTACACAAGTGAGAAAAAGAAATGTTTAAGTGAGAAAATATTAGTTAATGTAAGTTAATATATCACATATATAATTATACATTAAATTATTAAATCAACACTTGATTTAATAATCCGGTTATATCTCATACAACCGGCTAATATCAAATGTAACAATCTATCGAATCAACACTTGATCCGATAATCCGACTATATCACATATGACCGACCGATATCACATATCGATAGAAGAATGCGGTATCACATACGCGCATTAATCTCAGTCCCGCACATATCACATATGTGTTCCTACTTCATTTCGCATGAACCAGGAAACCTCTGTGTAGGACTCTAAAGACTCGTCAATACGCCGACAGTAGGTGATGATCATATCAAACACCCATAAGCCGAAAGCGGTCTGTTAAACATAACGGCCACCCGGGTATTGAGCGATCAGAAGAATAATAAGCAAGCCTGCTCATACTCATGCAAATCCAATCAATAACACTACCGTACAGTACGGTCTCTTCGTCAGATATGCCGCATATCATAGCCTGGGGATGGTAAAACGTCAGACCCCAGTAGCCTGATAAGTCATGCCGATGCAAGGTCCATAACGGTTCGAGAAACTACTGATAACACTTACCAGTAAATCTCAGCAACCCTGGCCAGGGATTTCATGTTATAGCTAATTGAGCATATCGCAACATCAACTCCCAATACCGGGAGAGACGAATCCCCTCCTATCGCTCATTGCCTCCATATGACTCAGGACTGTACCCAAAAACCACCTTTTTGCACGATCTCTTGACCATGGTATGGTGGAAATCAAAGCACAGTGGGAATCACACAAGACTCTATGATGATCTCGGGTCGACAGACTAACCTGTACCAGTGTCACCAGAGAACTGCTATCTGACGATAGGCATAATACCATCTAGGAGTTCTCGGCGAGTCCGTTTAGTGTACCTAGTCTACACTGAGAACCCGTATACCATCTTTGATGTCAAACACCAATGGATATGGGATCATCCATCGCCCATCATATTGTTCAAGATGCACATACGCTGGTCTACTCTGGAGTATCGATGCCCTGTCTCGATACTCCCACAACTAGGAACAATTATAGGGTGTACTTGTAGACTACCCTTCGCCCCACTAGTATGATCTCCATCATAGTCCTGGTAGTCAAGTACACATCCTAAGGGCTTTATCAACATGTGAGAGCAAGACAGTATCACTTATATAAGTCAATATGTTAAGATAAAGTGCAACCAGATAGCATACTATCATGTCGAGCAAGAAAGTCCTCCCTATATATGTTCAAGCATCCACTACAATATACATCCCATGTACAATAATGGCCTCTAGGGCATACATATAACTAACAGTTGTCGGTGATGATGAGTGAGGATGAGGGGGTGAGCGAGATGGGTTAAGGAGTGAGAGGGGCTTAGTGTTGAGGTGAGGGTGAGACGAGGACGTGGGGGAGCGATTCTCACGGCGAGAACGAGAGAGGGGGAGCCATTTGAGGGATGGGATTTGGTGGAGGGGATCACGGGAAATTGTTGGCGATGGGGCGGCATCGACGAGGGCTGGGTACGGGTCTCGCGGAGGGGCACGAGAAGGGGGGAAGCACGTTGGAAAAGAGAGGGAAATGAAAAGAAGAAAGGAAGAAGAAGAAGCGTGGGAGTCGGGTCGGGTTGAGGTTGGTCGGGTCGGGTAGGATAGGTAAAGGGTCCGGTCGGGTTTGGGTAGGTTTAGGGTTTAGAGTTTTAGAAAAATAATTAAAAGTATAATAAAATATATTTAAAAATAGGAAAAAAATCTAGAAAAATACATATACGGAACAGGGGATTTACATCATACTCTCCTTACAAAAATTTCGTCCTCGAAATTATAGAACGAAAACAACGGAACAACAACACTATACAAACAGGTGCGGAAAATGTGAACGTGTTGGCTATTTTGGCTTCAAGTCAATTATTAGATTGCAGGCACGTGATTGCAATGATTGAGGGAGGACCTGTACCAGGAGGACAATCTTACTCGAGATGATAGTATGCTATCTGGTTTGTCTTTATCATCGTGTACATGCTTTAGGTGACACTACAGATCACTATTACATGTTGATAGAGCCCATAGAATTCTTGCTTGACTACCAACAGTATGATGACGATCATATACGTGAGAGTTGGGTGGTCTATAAGCACATCCTTAAAGTATCCCTAGTCGTGCGAGTTTCGAGACTGGACATCGATACTCCGAGAGTAGACTAGTATATACGGATCGAGACCCCGACGAGGGGCAGTGGCCGGTCTCACAAGCCATTGGTGTCAGTTGGTTCACATAAGATGTATACAGGTGCTCATTGGGTTATGAGTACAACAGACGGACTCACCGGGAACATGCTAGTTGGTATTATACCTATTGTCAGATAGCAGCTCCCTAGTGACATGTGTACAGGTTAGTCTATCGACCTGAGATCGCCATTTGTCTCGTGTGAGTTTCCACTGTACTTTGATTACTACCCTAACACGACTGAAAGGAGTCGTGGAAACAGGTTTTAGTTAGGTACAGTCCCGAGCCACATGGAGGCAGTTAGGGCATCGTCAGGGGATTCGTCTCTCCCGGTATTGGGGGTAGAGGTCGTAGTGTGCACGGATGGCCATCACCGGAAATCCTTGGCCAAGGTAGTCGAGAATTATTGATCTAGGATCGGTAGTTTCTCAGGTGGTGATGGGTTTCATACCGACACTAAGTGTCTAGTTATTAGGGGTCTGACTTTATCCACCCCCCTAGACTCGATATGCGATACTCATAGATGAACGGACCGGACTGTACGAATATTGTCACTGTCACGCTCAGTAGGGTTTCAGGATGAGTTTGCTCGCCGGCCTCCCTTTCGCTCAATATCTAGGTAGCCATTACGTACAGCTAGTGCCGCTGACGTGCTTGTGGTTAAACCCACTGCTAGCGTATTGACGGGTCTTTAGAGTCCCACACAGAGGGTTTTCCTGGTTCGGGCGAAACGTTGTAAAGGCCGTATGGTTTTATGGCAGGGTTCGATTTTATACGTGCACATGTGCACGGATCATGATCGGACGGATAATACTAGTGGGATTTGGTTTAAGCCGGATCCTTGTATTATATTGTTGGATTACTTTCGTCTCGTAGTATTCGTATTCAGTCGGAATACGGATGCGGGTATGTATATATGGATGAGGGGTATTCTTGTAATTCATTACAAGATTACTTTAGTTGATGCCATTTCTTTTTGGGTTAAACATTTTGGTTTAAATGTTTAATGGTGGAATGTGTGACTCATTCTTGGCATGAAATGGCTTTTTTCTTGGCTAAGATATTTGTGCATAGTGTTGTGAGATATTTTCTGAAGGCATGTGAGATATTTTTGGTGTGACTTTTCTTTTGTAGCCATCACAATAACACACAACATACATACACAAAAAAGAGGGCAGCCATCTCATTTCTTTTGGCTTGGCTTGCTCACTTGCTTCTTTCTTGAGCTCACACTTTCTCATCCATGGCTTCTTCCTCAATCTCCACCCATTCCATCTCATGTGTTGAGAATTCATGGGTATTTTGAAACAAAGTATTCACACACTATCTCTACTTCATCTTGTGCATCTAGGCTAGCAAACTAGATATTCGAGTTGCTTCGGTTTAGAGGCGGGAGCCTGTATTAAGAACCCTCGACGTGGATCTTCTTCGACGAAGGGAGACCGGTGAGCAAACTTGATCGGGGAAGCCGCGGGGGGCTTGGTATGATGGTTAAAGACCGAAGGACACGGATCAATTCGTTATAACCATTCTAACATCTTTGTAGTTAGCTAGTCAAGAGTTAATGGTAGAATCAGGGTAGCGGGTTGCGTTAGCGCCGGTTTTCAAAAGTTTTGTTCCGCCTTTGGCCACGGATTGATGGTCGGGGCACTACCGCAGTCTTACATGGTATCAGAACCATGCCATTAACCCCATACTAGCTTGTTCTAACGTGTAAAACATCGATCGACCGAATTTTCAAAACTGCATTTCCATTATTCTATGTTTCTGTCGATTATTAAATGTTGTCTAAAATTCATTTTCAGTATATCAGAAATTCGTGCAGGCTTTTTTAAGACACTAGAAGAAATTTGAGAGCAAGATCTCACCATAACGCTGCGGAACCGCCCCGGCCGTCTAACAGATGCCAAATGCGGAACAAAAAATTTTTACAACTGGCGCTATCACGTACTATAACCCGGATCTGCCATTAAAGCTAAACTAAGAAATTACAAAGTGGGTATAAGAGTTATACCGAACGATCCGAGTCCTTCGGTCTTCAACCATCATCCCACGCTTTGTTGCGGCTGCTCCGATTTCCTGAATCTCCAGTCTTCTCGTCTAGGTGGCACCACGTCGACGGATCTTTAAACGGGCTCCCGCCTCTGAACCGAGGCAACTCGGTCGTCAAGTTTGCTAAAAGAGATGACCAAGATGATGTAGAGAATGAGTAGAACACTTTGTCTCATTACGTCCAAAGTCACGGAAGAACGGTTAATGAAGTTGCCTTTTTGGATCGAATGGAAATGAGAAATGGATCACATCTAATTTCTATCAACCAAAACTATCATAATCTTTTCCAAGCAACCATCTCATTCATCAAGAATGGCCGGCCACTTTAAAGGGGAGGGAGGTGAGTGTAGGAGAGGGGAGGTGATCACAAGATCAATGAAGAGGATGCGTCACTTAACACCTAGTATGAACACCATTAATGAAAACAATGAATCACCTTAACTAGTCACCAAATCATTTAATGCAATAATCAATGCACTAATGACTCACCATCCTAGTCACCTTCTAGAAACTTCTACACTCATCTCAAGAAAAAATAAATCCGCATTTAACCGAATGTTAAATACGGGTGATAGAAAACAGGAAACTGGCAACCTCCAAAAGCGATCGTGAAATGAATTTTAGGATAACCCCGTAACAGTATAAACATACCTGCATTTGTATTACGACCGAATACAAATGCAACCGAGACAAAGATATTATATCTACACAGTATAATACTGGGATCCGGCTTAAACCAAAGCCTACCAGTATTATCTGCCCGAAAAATGACACGTGCGAAAACGCACGTGCATTTTCCGAACCCTACCATAAAACCATACGGCCTCTACAACGTTTCGCCCGAACTTGGGAAAGTGTCTGTGGGGGACTCTAATGACTCATCAACATACTGGCACTGGGTATAACCACTAGCATGTCAGAGGTACTAGCTGTACGTAACGGTTGCCTATGTATTGATTGGAAGAGAAGCTGACGAGCGAACTCATCCATAAACCCTACTGAGCCTGACAGTGACAATATCCGTACAGTCCGGTCTGTTCGTCTAAAGAGTATCGCATATCGAGTCTAGGGGGTGGATAAAGTCAGACCCCTAATAACGCGATAAATCGTGTCGGCATGAAGCCCATCACCACCTGAGAAACTACTGATCCAAATCAGTAATTCTCCACTACCTCGGCCGAGGATTTCTAGTGATGGCCACCCATGCACCGTGCGACATCAACCCCCAATACCGGGAGAGACGAATCCCCGACGATCCGCTCACTGCCTCCATGTGGCTCGGGACTGTACCCAACTAAAACCTGTTTGCACGTCTCCTTTGAGCGTGGTAGGGTAGTAATCTAAGCACAGTGGGAACTCACACGAGACAAATGACGATCTCAGGTCGACAAACTAACCTGTACATATGTCACCAGGGAACTGCTATCTGACGATATGTGTAATACCAACTAGCATGTTCCCGGCGAGTCCTGTCCGGTGTACTCATAACTTAATGAGTACCTGTATACATCTTGGGTGATCCTACTGACACCAATAGCTTGTGAGACCGGCCATCGCCCCTCGTCGGGGTCTCGACTATATACACTAGTCTACTCTGGAGTATTGATGCCCTGTCTCGAAACTCCCACGACTAGGGACACTTTAAGGATGTGCTTACAGACCTCAGCTCCCATGTATATGATCGCCATCATACTGCTGGTAGTCAAGCCAGAGTCCTATGGGCTCTATCATCATGCAATAGTGAACTAAAGCATGTATATGATGATAAAGACAACCAGATAGCAAACTATCATCTCGAGCAAGACTGTCATATCGGTATAGGTCCTGCCTCAATCATTGCAATCACGTACCTGCGATCCAATAATTGACTTTGAGGGCACTATCTCCAACAATCTCCCACTTGCACTTAAGGCTAATTATTGCGATGTCACATACTCATAGCCCGTGTGATACCGAACATCCAACTCCTCTACTAATCAGTTTCACAAAGCTAGTTTGTAAAACTCTTGTGTTCGAGAAATAGCCTCAGTGAGTGGATCCACTCTGATGTTTCTTTCTATGTCTCTCTTAATCTCAAGTTTGCGGAGAAAGCCATCTCCCGAATCGAGTAATACCTGTCTTAGAATATGTCTGGATATTGTTAGTTATATGTATGCCCTAGAGGCCATTACTGTACATTGGATGTATATTGTAGTGGATGCTGGGACATATATAAGGAGGACTTTCTTGCTCGACATGATAGTATGCTATCTGGTTGCTCTTTACCTTAACGTGTACACAGATTGTCTCTCTATTACATGTTGGTAAAGCCCTTAGGATGTGTACTTGACTACCTGGACTGTGATGCGGATCATACTAGTGGGGACATGGTAGTCCATAAGTTCATCCTTCAAAGTCCCTAGTCGTGGGTGTATCGAGACGGGGCATCGATATACCAGAGTAGACTAGCGTATACCTTTTCGACACATACAGATGGGCGATGGATGATCCCATATCCATTGGTGTTTGACATCAGAGATGATATACGGGTGCTCAGTGGAGACTGGGTACACTGGACGGACTCGCCGAGAACTCCCAGATGGTATTATACCTTACGTCAGATGGCAGTTCTCTGGTGACACTGGTACAGAGTAGTCTGTTGACCCGAGATCGTCATAGAGTCTTGTGTGGTTCCCACTGTGCTTTGATTTCCACCTTACCACGTCCAAGAGGGCGTGCAAAACGGTGGTTTTTGGGTACAGTCCCGAATCACATGGAGGCAATGAGCGATAGGAGGGGATTCGTCTCTCCCGGTATAGGGAGTTGATGTTGCGCTGTGTTCGATTGGCTATAACCGGAAATCCCTGGCCAGGGTTGCTGAGATTTACTGGTAAGTGTTACCAGTAGTTTCTCGAATTGTTATAGACCTCATATCGACACGACTTATCGAGCTATTGGGGTCTGACGTTTACCACCCCTAGGCAAGATATGCGACATATCAGACGATCAGACCGGACTGTACGGTAGTGTTACTGGTTGGATTCACTGGAGTGTGAGCGGGCTTGCTCGTCGATCTTCTGATCGCTCAATACCCGGGTGGCCGTTACGTTTAGCAGACCGCTTGCGGCTTGTGGGTGCTTGATATGATCATCATCTGCTGCCGGCGTATTGACGAGTCTTTAGAGTCCTACACAGAGGTTTCCTGGCTCAAGCGAAACGAAATAGGAGCGCATATGAGATATGTGCGGGACCGAGAATAATGCATGTATGTGATACCGTATTCCATTCTCGTGATGAATGTATCGATTGGTTATATTCGATATAACCTAGATATCGAATCAAGGATTGATTCGATAAGCCGATACATTGGATACTAGTCGGTTATGTGCGACATGACCGGATCATTGAATCAAGTGTTGATTTAATGATTTAATGTATAATTATATATTTGATATATTACTTTGCATTAACTAGTATTGGTTCACTTTAAATGGATTTTCTCACTTGAATTGTGCAAGTGGTATATGTGATATACTTTTGTGCACTTGATTGTATCATGTTTAATGATACATGATTACTTGGTTAAGTGTAAAGAATTAAACCATGGTTAAGTTAATAATTAGGGTTTTCTTTTTCTTATTTATTTATTTATTTATTTTATTTATTTTGAAAAGATAAGAAATGAAATGGTTGCTAGTTTTGTTTCTAGTTGAAGCTTCATGAAGCTTTGACTAAGTGACCATTTTGTCTCATGCTTAACCCTAACCACTCCACTTAACCCTAGTTGATTCTCTACACTTCACCATGGTTAGATTATGATAAGTATTCCTTTTATTTTCTATTTGTAAATAACTTATCATAACAATTATCATCTTCTTCTTCTTCTTCTTCAAGAAAGAAGCTTACATTCATCAATGGTGATTTGATGAAAAGAGTGAGAAATCCAAATCTAAAGTGAACCCACTTCCTATTTCTTCATCCTCTACCTCTTGCCAAGTAGTATAGGGTGTTTCCTTCACAAGTTTTCATGACTTAGTGAAGGTGGAGCTTGATCTTGCGATGCCTCGATGTAGATCATCTTCGGCACGAAGCCGACGACCTTGCCCGCCCATTTCTCCGATGAAGCCGACGCTAGAGCCCGAGTTTCCATTTGGACAGCGAGGAGACTTCATTGCGGAGCTATGGAGGTGGAGGACCGGATCTACAAAGGTTGTATTTCCGTACTCTTAGTTAAAGTAGTTAACTAGTTGCTTTTTCGCCTAAACTTCTAGCCAACGATCCGTATTAGGGTTTCTCGGCACCGTATTTTTTGAAATTGGCATGGTTGATGCCTTGTGAGACCTCTAGTGTGTGCCTAGGAACCCTACAGATATCTGATGGGACCTAGTTCATAAATGAACTCCAAATCCAAACTTCTTAGACTGTATCGATAACTGAACCTAATCAGTGTCCAGCACCATGCCTCCCATAGTATCCTCTTGGACCACCTGTCCATAATACTGTCCCTCGTCAGAGGGAAAACTATAACTCTGACAATCACTTTGTCATCCATGTCACCTTGGAAGCCTGGAATGATAACCGTCTCCCGAAGGAGGCTGCCGTCATCAAGTCCGTAGAATATGCACTTATGTTCTAAAACTGCTTCCTTATGTTTCTTCAGGATTGGATTAATATAAACTTATCGCAACTAGTGCAAATACAATATCTGGTGTGGTACTTGATATCTCATGATTGACTCAATTGCCTAAGCAAGTGATCTGCCAATCATGCACATCCCTCTCTCCTTTAGTCTCTAAGACACCTTTAGAGAGGGTGACTCCATCACCTGCAGGTACACCACCATGCCAGGAGTCATCTATTCTAAAATACTATTAGAATATTGTCAAAGTACCCATATTGGGAAACTACCCAAATCTAGATCTAAAACCATAGATCTAGTAACCAGAATGTCTGATATTATATCCATATCCTTGTGGAAAAACAACTGTGTGACGACCACAGTACAACCGATCGTAGTATAGGAATTTTACTTCCTACTCTGTATATGTCATCCAAATACCGGAACATCACACCCTACTACCTTCTCAACAGATCCATCCCTATTCTGATGAAGTCAAACCCATGACTCTCACATCAAAATTAGATGATCTATCTCCGCTATATATGCTCAAGTCTATAAATAGACATAAGCTCCTTGCCCACTTTGCTTCCGCTGCTCCCACTGACTATGACAACCCTCTGACAGAATAATATATACGTCCACTTCTAAAACTAGTTTAGAACGACGCTATACATCTCCTCCTACCGGGTCTCATAGTCTGGAACAACAGTAGTGTCAAGTCTGGGTAAACAAGAACCTCCCTGTCACCGTCCTTGAGGCTACCGGAGTACCTCTCGGGTGTCTGAGGTTACCCACCAGGTCTGCGGAGTGGCTATTAGAATGTCAAAGCTGATTGAATATATAGGTCATATTAAATTTTCCGTAATCGTTTGCGGTTCTGGAATCACTTCCAGTTCTACCATACTCCCACTACTGTTTTCTGAAAATAAAATCCATTTTACTAAAACTGTGGCGAGTCAAGAACAATATCACTATTGATCTTCCAGATGATAGAAATGTCAACCCTCGTCAAAACCAGGGTCAACCCACAAACTGCCATTACAGAAACGTGCCTTGAGTTATCCAGTGTCTGGTTTTAAGCATAAGCTGGACAACTCCCCGTATCTTAACATCGTAAAGATATGAACCATTCTATATACAATATAGAAATAGAGGCACTAATTTAATTGGAACCAGATTCAAACCATGCAGCTGTCTCCAGTGCATATCAACTTTAATGGAGAGAGGCTAATCAGCATTACTCAACTTAGGAATACATCCAATTATGAGTAACCCGAAAGAGAAACAAGTTTCTCAAAACCATTACTATCAACTGAATACCAATCACAAGAATCTACATCTTCGATCTCTTTGAAGAATCCCGATACTTGCGATACCTGGTTCTCTACTTTATTCTTATACCCACAACTTCTCAAAACTTAGACATTGTATTTCTATGAAACACTTGTCTAAAAACTAGAGAAGTCACAAGTAAACAGAACATAGTACGAGGACCTACCCCTTTGTCCTGACGAACACTGGACAACATACAATACTCTGTATAAGTCTCCTGAGTTTGAATAACTCAAAACCTGTGCATCGTAGGTTGAAAACTGTACCCAGGCGATTTCCTCAAATATCACCAATTACAACGAATTCCGATATAATGAGGATGATCACCTAATTCCCAATAACTTACTCCCACTCATCATCTGTAAAACTATACAGATATGAGAATATAAAACCTGGTAAATACATACCCTGGAGTAAGTATCTAATCGGGAAATCAGTTTTCCTTTAACAATGCACTGAAACATGAAAATGTTTCATAGGGGTATCCTGGTATTCCTAGTAATGCCTCTTCCATAATCCAATTCATGACTATAACCGTATATTTTTTTGCCATCTCTCTAAAATCCTTTTATTTTTCTTTAGTCGTTACCTTCTGTACACCTTCGTTAGGCTAAATAGTTTTCTTCCTTCCCTACCGTTCGGCACTAGCCTATGGTTTGGAAGAAGACTATCCAGTAAGCATTATAGGTGTACTCTCATAATCCTAGGAGTACTCGCAACTTGAGAGAAGGTGATGATAAAAGACTACTGAATAATACCTTATTCTATTTCTCCCGAACTGGGGAAAAAGCAAAGGTGAAATAGGAGTGGCGATGAAGTACGCGGTTTGGTCGTGAATGATAACAGTCGCAATTTACTTTGCCCTCTTTCTAATCCTTTTATCTTGTCTTTACATATTACCTTCCGCACACCCTACTTAGGCTAATTGGTTTTCTACATTCCCTACCTTTCGGCACCTGCCTATGGTTTGGAATAAGACTATCCAATAAGCGTAATAGGTGTACTCTCCTAAACTGAGGAGCCCTTGCAACTTGAGAGAAGGTGATAACAAAAGACAACTGAATAAACCAATTCTATTTCTCCTGAACCTGGATCCATCCTCGAAGAAGTCCCTTCGAGTTCGTATATAACCATACGATGGATCTATCCAATGGAAGTGGATGTCCGTAGTAATACGGGGTGTTCTGAAAAATGCAAATGGTAAAAGAAGGAGCGGCAATGACTTATGCAACAATAGACAATCCAAAAGCCAGTATTTTAAGAAGGTTCGATCAACTTGGTCACTGAGTCATAGTCAAGGGTCGGTCAATGGTCGCTGCCAAAGAGAGAGAGAAAAGAAACACTCTGCGTGCACTCTAACCTAGATCAGAATGGTTATCATTTTATCTAATCAGGAAACCTCCCACTGTAATCTCAAATTCTCCTCCAAACCTGAAAGAAGAATTAGTCGGGATCACCTGAAGAGTAAACCAACTCATTAGTGAGAATCGGGATCCAACTATCATCGCATGATAACTTGATGGAAGCCACTCAAGTTATCACACTCTAGAAGGTATGCGCATGCCTGGAAAGTTTGCTGTTTGTTTGAAACTCCCGATGTGATTTTTGTCCCATGCTCTTATGACCTTGACGAAGGTCAACAAATCATAAGTCACATGTCAAGTTCTACCCGTCATTGTCCAGGTTAATTTGAACCCACCCGTACAAGCCCTTGACGAAGGTCAACAAGGCTATACGACTGTCCCAAACCAACACATCTATCTATGCAACAAATGAATACCCCAGCAGCTACCAAGCACTATGCCTTGACGAAGGTCAACAAATAAAGCTTGAATACTACTGACCATCCATAAGAAATGACGGAGGGCTACGGCTGGTTTTTGGCGAAAAACCATTAACATAATGAACTTGATATCGCTGAAGGAACCTGATAGATTTTTATAAAAATATAGTGGCGAAAACCATTTGCTAAAGAGGCCACTCCCGGTGAAGCGATCTCGGCTCTTTCCTCTTGGAATGAGGTGCAGGATATTCCAACTGAATACCGCGATGCAAAGCAACTTGTAATCGACTATATTGAAGTTATTACCTTGACATAAACTTCTGCTCAATCGGTCACTCCCGGTGAAGGGATCTCGGCCCTTGCCTCGTGGAATGAGGTGCAGGATATTCTAACTGATTACCGCTTTGCAAAACAAAAGTAAATATCTTTGTAATAACACCTTTTAAAATTTGTTCCAACAACATCAAATATAGGTTTGTTTTATCCTTGCATTGATAAGAATCAATGCAGTCCCATCAATCAATCACACCAGAAAAGAACGAAAATAAAATGTACGTATATGCCATCCGCATTCGCCACTGGGTCCCGTCATCACCCGTTAGGTTACTTAACTAACGACAGAGCGGGGGCTGGACTAGCACGGGTGTAAAACATATACAACATCTAATAGTATATATACCAATATACAATAATCGCTCCAGGCGTGATAATATGCAACATTACAGAAAAGTAATAAGCATCACAGAACAATACAGATAAACTGGGATCCCCGGGTTTCACAGAGCCGCTACTGAAACCCGACGTTCCCCTGGTCGTGTGGATAGCCTGTGCAATGAAACCTAGACCCCTACGGGTGCGGCAAGTTACCCACCAAAACCTGAAGCGAGGTAGTCCCCACAGCATAGTGAATGGAACACCCGGCACTTCACGGAATCCGGTAAATTGAGCACCCCTCCTTAGGTCAACCTGTACCCCCTACGAGTGCGGCGAATAGTCTGCCAATTCTAGAGTGAGGTCCCTCTGCCTCTCAAAGCTATGAGATACGGACCCATTGCCCTCCAGAACCCGGCTATCCGTGCAATCCGTCGTGGGATAAACCTAGTACAGAAATAAAAATATGTACAACGGGTACATCGACCTCAACCCGGTCATGCCCCAAAAGAATATTCTACAACAGGCAGTAACGGCAGTCCACATGTTGGACGCTCGCCCCGCAATATCAAATGTACAAATAAATCCAAACTGCACTATCATTGCACCCTGCTATCCACCATGACATATCCGCAACAATACAGCACAATACAGAATATCAACGCGAATGTCACGTTCGCAAACCCTTCTAAAAAGAACTATAGCAATCAGACGCGGTTTACCGATCAAATGACATTCCCGGTCGGAGATATAATGTAATTACTGCATACTAAAAAGTTTAAAATTTCGATCGACAAAACTTCCCGAAGCGGGCCCCACGTACATCTGGTGTTTAGTAACAAAATCTGGGCCCAAATGAACAGTACCATAAACCACAATTTCCAAAATAAAGCTTTTGGAAAAAGTTGAAGCACTGTTCCCACAAAAGCGCCGCGGTTCCGCGGTCAAACCCTAGGGTTGACCGCGGATCCGTGGTGGTCTTATGGGATCACGTGCCCAAATTTTTCCACAATGCTTAGAAAACCCTGCACGCTTTTCTGTGATATGCAAAATTATTTGTAGGCCCTTTAAAAAATCGACAGAAACTTGTGTGCTGAAAATTGTGATTTAGGAAAATCGGTTCGATCGATATTTTAAACGTGTTAGCACAAGTTAGTATAGCTTAATGGTGAGACTCTGATACCACTGTAAGTCCACGGTAGCGCCCCGGCCGTCTAACAGATGCCAAATGCGGAACAAAAACTTTTTACAACTGGCGCTATCGCGTACTATAACCCGGATCTGCCATTAAAGCTAAACTAACAAACTACAAAGTGGATAGAAGAGTTATACCGAACGATCCGAGTCCTTCGGTCTTCAACCATCATCCCACGCTTTGTTGCGGCTGCTCCGATCTCCTGAATCTCCAGTCTTCTCGTCCAGGTGGCACCACGTCGATGGATCTTTAAACGGGCTCCCCCCTCTGAACCGAGGCAACTCGGTCGTCAAGTTTGCTAAAAGAGACGACCAAGATGATGTAGAGAATGAGTAGAACATTTTGTCTCGTTACGTCCAAAGTCACGGACGAACGGTTAATGAAGTTGCCTTTTTGGATCGAATGGAAATGAGAAATGGATCACATCTAATTTCTATCAACCAAAACTATCATAATCTTTTCCAAGCAACCATCTCATTCATCAAGAATGGCCGGCTACTTTAAAGGGGAGGGAGGTGAGTGTAGGAGAGGGGGAGGTGATCACAAGATCAATGAAGAGGATGAGTCACTTAATACCTAGTATGAACACCATTAATGAAAACAATGAATCACCTTAACTAGTCACCAAATCATTTAATGCAATAATCAATGCACTAATGACTCACCATCCTAGTCACCATCCTAGTCACCTTCTAGAAACTTCTACACTCATCTCAAGAAAAGATAAATCCGCATTTAACCGAATGTTAAATACGGGTGATAGAAAACAGGAAACTGGCAACTTCCAAAAGCGACCCTGAAACGAATTTCAGGATAACCCCGTAACAGTATAAACATCCCCGCATTTGTATTACGACCGAATACAAATGTAACTGAGACAAAGATATTATATCTACACAGTATAATACTGGGATCTGGCTTAAACCAAAGCCTACCAGTATTATCTGCCCGAAAAATGACACGTGCGAAAATGCACGTGCATTTTCCGAACCCTGCCATAAAACCATACGGCCTCTACAACGTTTCGCCCGAACTTGGGAAAGTGTCTGTGGGGGACTCTAATGACTCATCAACACATTGGCAGTGGGTATAACCATTAACACGTCAGAGGTACAAGCTGTACGTAACGGTTGCCTATGTATTGATTGAAAGGGAAGCTGACGAACGAACTCATCCATAAACCCTACTGAGCCTGACAGTGAAAATATCCGTACAGTCCGGTCCGTTCATCTAAAGAGTATCGCATATCGAGTCTAGGGGGGTGGATAAAGTCAGACCCCTAATAACGCGATAAATCGTGTCGGCATGAAGCCTATCACCACCTGAGAAACTACTGATCCAAATCAGTAATTCTCCACTACCTCGGCCGAGGATTTCTAGTGATGGCCACCCGTGCACTGTGCGACATCAACCCCCAATACCGGGAGAGACAAATCCCCGACGATCCGCTCACTGCTTCCAAGTGGCTCGGGACTGTACCCAACTAAAACCTGTTTGCACGTCTCCTTTGAGCGTGGTAGGATAGTAATCTAAGCACAGTGGGAACTCACACGAGACAAATGACGATCTCAGGTCGACAAACTAACCTGTACACATGTCACCAGGGAACTGCTATTTGACGATATGTATAATACCAACTAGCATGTTCCCGGCGAGTCCTGTCCGGTGTACTCATAACCTAATGAACACCTGTATACATCTTAGGTGATCCTACTGACACCAATGTCTTGTGAGACCGGCCATCGCCCCTCGTTGGGGTCTCGACTATATACACTAGTCTACTCTGGAGTATCGATGCCCTGTCTCGAAACTCCCACGACTAGAGACACTTTAAGGATGTGCTTACAGACCCCAGCTCCCATGTATATGATCGCCATCATACTGCTGGTAGTCAAGCAAGAATCCTATGGGCTCTATCATCATGCAATAGTGAACTAAAGTATGTATACAATGATAAAGACAAACCAGATAGCAAACTATCATCTCGAGCAAGACTGTCATATCGGTATAGGTCCTGCCTCAATCATTGCAATCACGTACCTGCGATCCAATAATTGACTTTGAGGGCACTATCTCCAACAAGCTAGTCAAGAGTTAATGGTAGAATCCGGGTAGCGGGTTGCGTTAGTGCCGGTTTTCAAAAGTTTTGTTCCGCCTTTGGCTACGGATTGATGGCCGAGACGCTACCGCAACCTTACATGGTATCAGAACCATGCCATTAACCCCATACTAGCTTGTTCTAACGTGTAAAACATCGATCGACCGAATTTTCAAAACTGCATTTCCATTATTCTATGTTTCTGCCGATTATTAGATGTTGTCTAAAAATCATTTTCAGTATATCAGAAATTCGTGCAGGCTTTTTTAAGACACCAGAAGAAATTTGAGAGCAAGATCTCACCATAACGCCGCGGAACCGCGGCATAACTGACATTTTTGCCGCGGTTGCGCGGTGGTATTGTGGACACAGTGCTCAATTTTTCTTCTGTGTGTCTTATATATGGAATTGTGGTTTTTGAGATATTTTGTTGTATGGCCCAGATTTATTGAGTGCTGGATTTGCATTAGGGGGCCATTTTGGGAAGTTTAGTCGATCGAAATTTTAAATATGTTAGTTTATAGTACATACATTTCTATCTGCGACTGTGAATGTCATTAAAGCTGTACAACTTGTCTAATTGCTATAGTTCTTTTAAACGGGTTTGCAAACGTGACATTCATGTTGATGTTCTGTGTTGTGCTGTGTTGTTGCGGATTGTCGTGGTGGATAGCTTGGGTGCAATATTAGTACATCTTAGTTTTATTTGTACATTTGATATCGCGGGGCGAGCGTCCGACATGTGGACATCCATCACTGCCTGTTTGTATATTATTTGTTTGGGGCACGACCAGGTTGAGGTCGATGTCACCGTTGTACATATTTTCTTTTCTTTACTAGGATTACCCTGCGGTGGAGTGCACGGATAGCCGGGTTCTGGAGGGCAACAGGTCCGCATCTCATGGCGTTGAGAAGGAGGGGGCCTCACTTCAGAATTGGCAGGCTATTCGCCGCACTCATAGGGGGTACAGGTTGAACCAAGGAGGGGTGCTCAAGTTACCGGATTCCATGAAGTGCCGGGTGACCCATTCATATTGTTGAAGGGAGCTGCCTCGCTTCTGTTTTGGCGGGTAACTTGCTGCACTCATAGTGGTCTAGGTTTTCATTGCACAGGCTATCCACATGTCCAGAAGAATGTCGGGTTTCACTTGCGGCTCAAAGGAAACCCGGAGCTCCCAGATTATCTGTATTGTTCTGTGATGCTTATTGCTTATCTGTGATGTTGCATTTATCACGCCTGGAGCGATTATTATATATTGCTATATATATACTAGTAGATGTTGTATATGTTTTACACCCGCGCTAGTCCAACCCCCGCTCTGTTGTTAGTTAAGTAATCTAACGGGTGATGACGGGGCCCAGTGGCGAATGCGGATGGCATATACGTACATCATATTTTCGTTCTTTTGTGGTGTGATTAATTGATGGGATTGCGTTGATTCGGATCAATGCAAGGAAAACAGACCTATTCAATGTTGGTGGAATAAATTTTCAAAAGCTATTATTACAAGGACGTTTTCTTTTGTTTTGCACAGTGGTATTCGGTTATGAATATCCATCACCTCATTCGACGAGGTAAGGGCCGAGATCCCTTCATCGGGAGTGACCCCTTGGGCAGAGGTTTGCGTCAGGGTAATAACTTCACTATAGCCGATTACTTTTTGCTTTGTATCGTGGTATTCAGTGAGAATATCATGCACCTCATTCTACGAGGAAAAAGCCGAGATCCCTTCACCAGGAGTGACCTCTTTAGCAAAGGTTTTCATCACTATATATTTGTTAAAAGCTATCTGGTTCCTTCAACGATATCAAGTTCATTACATTAAAGGTTTTTCGCCAAAAACCATTCTTAGCCTTCCATCATTTCAGACGGGTAGCACTTAGTATTCATACTATATTTGTTGGCCTTCATCAAGGCATAATGTATGGTAGCTGCTTGCTACATTTCTGTTGCATAGATAGATGCGTTGGTTTGGGACGATCGTACAACCTTGTTGGCCTTCGTCAAGGGTGAGTACGGGTGGGTTCAAATTAACCTGGACAATGACGGGTAGAACTTGACATGTGACTTATGATTTGTTGGCCTGTGTGAAGGTCATAAGAGTATGGGGTAAAAAACACATCTAGAGTTTCAAACATACAGGAAACTTGCCAGGCACGCGCATACCTTCTGGAGTGTGATAACTTGAGTGGATTCCATCATGTTATCATGCGATGATAGTTGGATTCCGATACCCACTGATGAGTTGGTTTACTCCTCGGGTGATTTTCGATGATCCCGACTAATTCTTCTTTCAGGTTTGGAGGAGAATTTGAGGATACAGTGGGAGACATCTTGATTATATAAAGTGATTAACCATTCTAATCTAGGTTTGAGTGCACGCAGAGTGTTTCTTTTCTCTCTCTCTTTGGCAGCGACCATATCCCGATCTTAGACTATAACTAAGTGACCAAGTTAACCGAACATTCTTAAAACACTGGCTTTTGGATTGTCAGAGTTGCATACATTATTGCCACTCCTACTTTTACCCTTTGCTTTTCTCCGGAACATTCTGTATCACTACGAAGATCCACAGTTATTGGATATTACCATCGTATAGTTACATACGAACTCGAAGAAATTTGTTTCAGATTCAAGGATGGTTTCCGGTTCTGGAGAAAATGAATAGGGCTATTCAGTTTTCTTTTCCTTTTACCTTCTCTCAGGTTGCGAGGGCTCCTAGGATTAGGAGAGAGTACACATATTGCGCTTATTGGATAGTCTTTTTCCAAACCATAGGCAGCTGCCGAAAGGTAGGGAATGAAGAAAACCGATTAGCCTAAGTGTGGTGTACATAAGGTAATAAGTAAAGACAAATAAAGAGATTAGAAAAAGGGCAAAGTAAATTGCGACTGCTATCATTCACGACCAAACTGCGTATATCATCGCCACTCCTACTTCACTTTTGCATTTCTCCGGTTCAGGAGAAATTGAATAGGATTATTCAGGTTGTCTTTTATCTTTACCTTCACTCAAGTTGTGAGTACT
The DNA here is from genome assembly GCA_030015575.1 of Agapanthus africanus. Lineage (NCBI taxonomy): Eukaryota > Viridiplantae > Streptophyta > Magnoliopsida > Asparagales > Amaryllidaceae > Agapanthus > Agapanthus africanus. The sequence continues at coordinate 171,288,675 of CM057337.1, read as the reverse complement.
CCTAGAATTAGGAGAGTACACTTATTGCGCTTATTGGATAGTCTTCTTTCAAACCATAGGCTGGTGCCGAACGGCAGGGAAGGAAAAAAACCATTTAGCCTAAAGGTGGTGTACAGAGGGTAATTAGTAAAGACAAATAAAGGGATCTGGAGAGATGGCAAGGAAATATACGTTTACAGTCATGAATCTGATAATGGAAGATGCATTACTAGGAATATCCGGATACCCCTTCGAAACATTTTCATGTTTCAGTTTCACTTTGTATTGTTAATAGAAAATTGATTTCCCAATTAGATCCTTACTCCAGGGTATGTATTTACCAGATTAGTTTCTCACATCTGTATGGGTTTACAGATGATGAGTGAGATTAAGTTATTGGGAATTAGGTGATCATCCTCATTATATCGGAATTCGTTGTAATTGGTGATATTTGAGGAAATCTCCTGGGATTTTTGCCTGATGGCAAATATTTGGTTTTGAATATCCGTTGTTATGCAACAATTTCAAATTGATATATCTATACGTTTATTTTATAAAGTGAGATATAATTTTTTGAAATTATGTCCATGACATTTACCTATATCAGTTGATGGTTAGGTAAGAAGTATTAAACAACGGTGTAATTCTTTTTAACCATAGTACAGTTTTGAACTTACGATGCACATGGTTTGAGTTATTGAACTCAGGGGACTTATACAAAGTATTGTATATTGTCCAGTGTCCATTAGGATAGAGGGGTTGATACTCATACTATATTCTGTTTACTTATGACTTCTCCAGTTTTAGACAAGTGTTTCGTAGAAATACAAGGTTCAAGTTTTGAGAAATTATAGGTACAAGAATAAAGTAGAGAACCATGTGTTGCAAGTATCAGTATTCCTCAAGGTGATCGAAGATGTAGATACTTGTATCTGGTGTTCAGTTGATAGTAATGGTTTTGAGAACTTGCTTCTCTTTCAGATTACTTATATCTGGATACACTCCTAAGTTGAGTAATGTTGATCGGCCTCTTTCCATTTAGTTTACATGCACTGGAGACAGCTGCATGATTTGAATCTGGTTCCAATTAAATCAGTGCCCCTATTTTTTTATTATATATAGAATGGTTCATATCTTAACGATGTTAAGGTATATGGAGTTGTCCGGCTTATGCTTAAAACCAGACTCTGGATAACTCAAGGCACGTTTCTATAATAGCAGTTTGTGGGTTATCCCGGGCTATGACGAGGGTTAACTTTCTACCATCTGGAAGATCAATAGTGATATTATTCTTGATTCACCACAGATTTAGTAAAATGGACTTTTTTAGAAAACAGTAGTGGGAGTATGGTAGAACTGGAAGTGATTCTAGAACCGCAAACGATTACTGAAAATTTAATAGGACCTAAAGATTCAATAAGGTTTGACATTCCATTAGCCACTCCGCAGATATGGTGGGTAACCTCAGGCGCCCAAGAGGTACTTCGGTACTCTCAAAGACGATGACAGAGAGGTTCTTGTCTACCCAGACTTGCCATTACTGATGTCCTAGACTATGAGATCCAGCAGGAGGATGAGTATAGTGTCGTTCTAAACTAGCTTTAGAAGTGCACGTGTATATGACTCTGCCAGAGGGTTATTTAGTCAGTGGGAGCAGCAGAAGCATAGTGGACAAGCAGCTTGTGTTTATTTATAAACTAAAGCGAATATAGCGGACATAGATAATCTATTTTTGATGTGACAGTCATAGGTTTTGACTTCATCAGAATAGGAGATGGATCTGTTAAGAAGGTAGTAGGGTGTGATGTCCTGGCATTTGGATGACATGCACTTTGTAGGAAGTAAAATTCCTATACTATGATCGGTTATACTGTGGTTGTCACACAGTGGTTTCTCCACAAAGGATATAGATATTATATCAAGCATTCTAGTTACTATATTTATAGTTTTTGATCTAGATTTGGTTAGTTTCCCAATCTGGGTACTTAGACTGTATTCTAAAGGTGTTTTAGAATGGATGACTCCTGGCATAGTGGTGTACCTCCAGGTGATGGAGTCACCCTCTCTGAATGTGTCTTACAGACTAAAGGGGAGAGGGATGTGCATGATTGGCATATCACTTGCTTAGGCAATTGACTCGATCATGAGATGTCAAGTACCACACCAGATGTTGTTTTTGTACTAGATGCAATGAGTTTATATTGATCCCATCCTAGAGAAATGTTCAGAAGCAGTTTTAGAACATAAGTAGATGTTCTAAGGATATGATAACGAAAGCCTCCTTCGGGAGACAGTTATCATTCCAGGCATCCAAGGTGACCTGGATGACAGAGTGACTGTCAGAGTTATAGTTTTCCCTCTGACGAGGGGTAGTAGTTTGGACAGGTGGTCCAAGCGGATACTGAGGGAGGCATAGCACAGGATACTGATTAATTCAGTTGACGATACAGTCTAAGAAGCTAACTGGATTTGGAGTTCAGTTGTGAACTGAGTCCTATCAGATATCCAGACATATTCTAAGACAGGTATTGCTCATTTCGGGAGATGGCTTTTTCCGTGAACTTGAGATAAAGAGAGACATAGAAATAAACATTAGAACGGATCCACTCACCGAGACTATTTCTTGAACACAATAGTTTCACAAACGAGCTTTGTGAAACTAATTAGTAGAAGAGTTGGGTGTTCAGTATCACACGGGCTGTGAGTATACGACATCGCAATAATTAGCCTTAAGTGGAAGTGAGATATTGTTGGCTATAGTGCCCTCAAGTCAATTATTGGATCGCAGGCACATGATTGCAATGATTGAGGGAGGACCTGTACCGGTAGGACATTCTTACTCGAGATGATAATATGCTATCTGGTTTGTCTTTATCATCGTGCACATGCTTCAGGTGACATTACAGATCACTATTACATGTTGATAGAGCCCATAGGATTCTTTCTTGATTACCAGCAGTATGATGGCGATCATATACGTGAGAGTTGGGTGGTCGATAAGCACATCCTTAAAGTGTCCCTAGTCGTGAGAGTTTCGAGACTGGTCATCGATACCCCGAGAGTAGACTAGTGTATACGGATCGAGATCTCGATGAGGGGCAGTGGCCGGTCTCACAAGCCATTAGTGTCAGTTGGTTCACTTAAGATGTATACAGGTGCTCATTGGGTTATGAGTATACTAGACGGACTCGCCGAGAACATGCTAGTTGGTATTATACCAATTGTCAGATAGCAGTTCCCTGGTGACATGTGTACAGGTTAGTCTATCGACCTGAGATCGTCATTTGTCTTGTGTGAGTTCCCACTGTACTTTGATTACTACCCTACCACGGCTTAAAGGAGTCGTGCAAACAAGTTTTACTTGGGTACAATCCTGAGCCATATGGAGGCAGTGAGCACATCGTCAGGGGATTCATCTCTTTCGGTATTGGGGGTAGAGGTCGCAGTGTGCACGGATGGCCATCACCGGAAATCCTTGGCCAAGTTGAGAATTACTAATTTAGGATCGGTTGTTTCTCAGGTGGTGATGAGTTTCATACCGACACAAAATGTCTTTTTATTAGGGGTCTGACTTTATCCACCCCCTAGACTCGATATGCGATACTCATAGACGAATGGACCGGACTGCACGGATATTGTCACTGTCAGGCTCAGTAGGGTTTCAGGATGAGTTTGCTCGTCAACCTCCCTTTCGCTCAATATCTGGGTAGCCATTACGTACAGCTAGTGCCGCTGATGTGCTTATAGTTAAACCCATTGCCAGCGTATTGACGAGTCTTTAGAGTCCCACACAGAGGGTTTCCCTGGTTCGGGCGAAATGTTGTAGAGGACGTATGGTTTTATGGCAGGGTTCGGTCATATACGTGCATATGTGCACGGATCATGATCGGACGGATAATACTAGTAGGCTTTGGTTTAAACCGGATTTTAGTATTATATTGTTGGAATACTTTCGTCTCGTAGTATTCGTATTCAGTTGTAATACAGATGCGGGTATGTATATACAGATGAGGGGTATTCTTGTAATTCGTTACAAGATTACTTTAGTTGATGCCATTTCTTTTTGGGTTAAACATTTTGGTTTAAATGTTTAATGGTAGAAAGTGTGACCCATTCTTGGCATGACATGGCTTTTGTCTTGGCTAAGATATTTATGCATAGTGTTGTGAGATATTTTGTGAAGGCATGTGAGATATTTTTGGTGTGACTTTTCTTTTGTAGCCATCATAATAACACACAACACACACACACACACAAAAAAAAGAAGAGGGAAGACATCTCATTTCTTTTGGCTTGGCTTGCTCACTTGCTTCTTTCTTGAGCTCGCACTTTCTCATCCATGGATTCTTCTTCAACCTCCACCCATTCCATCTCATGTGTTGAGAATCCATGGGTGTTTTGAGACAAAATATTCACACACTATCTCTAGTTCATCTTGTGCATCTAGGCTAGCAAACTAGATGTTCGAATTGCTTCGGTTTAGAGGCGGGAGCCCGTATTAAAAACCCATGACGTGGATCTTCTTCGACGAAAGAAGACCGGAGAGCAAACTTGATCGGGAAGCCGTGAGGTGCTTGGGATGATGGTTAAAGACCGAAGGACACAGATCAATTCGGTATAGCCATTCTAATATCTTTTTTAGTTAGCTAGTCTTGTGTTAATGGTAGAATCCGGGTAGCGGGTTGAGTTAGCGCCTGTTTTCAAAAGTTTTGTTCTGCATTTGGCCACGGATTGATGGCCAGGGCGCTACCGAAATCTTACTGAACGGATATCCTCCTCGCATTCCCAGGTAGACTTCCCTGGAGAACGACCACCCCAAGAAACTCGAACCAAGGGAATGACTTTGTTCTTTAGCACTTTTTCCCGACGATCGAGAATGGTGGTAGGATGCTCCTCGTATGACCGATTAGTACCCAACGTTAACTCTGAATGGTCCAAGATGTGGCTGTCATCCCGAACATAGCGCCTCAACTGAGAAACATGGAATTGTTTCGTTGGAATCAGAGCCAGGGTTTTGGATGAAATTACAGTTCCGTCGAGGGATCCCTAGATTGAGTTACACCCTTGACATGTGGTTTGCTACATTTCTGTTCACTTCTAATCCTCGTTGAATTATTGTGTAGCTCTTGTTTGAATATAATTTATTTTGATCTTTTTCAGAAATATGGACTCCTCGGGCAACTCCTCAGGTGCCGGTTCCTACGATCGTACCGAGAAGATCCTCAGCACACTGACGACCCTGGCCCAGGTTCAAGAAAGGAAACCGAACTTCTGACCGAGAGATTGAGGGCAGTACAGGAGACCGCAATTACCGCCTTAGAGAGATCTATGGCTGTTCCCGCCGCCCCCGGGTGCACCCTCATACCTATTATACAGGCTCGGGTTAGTACCGTTTCGGACTTCAGGAGGCTTCGTCCAGTGATTTTCACGGGATCAGAAAATCCACTTGAGGCCGAGCAATGGCTCATCAATGTGGAGAACCTTCTGACGGCCGCTCGAGTTCCTTACGTTGACAGAGTGAACGTGGTGAAGATTCTGCTTGAGGACGAGGCCCGCATGCGGTGGTCCGTAAAGGAAAGCCGGCTAGAGAAAGCTATTGGATGTGACACGTTCTCCGCATTCTTTCTAGATCACTATTTTCCGGCCACTGCCAAGGCCAAGATGGAGGATAAATTCATCATGTTGAAGTAAAATGGACGCTCAGTGGATGTCTATGCTGCAGAATTTAACCGGCTGAGTCGCTTCGCACCGTACATGGTAGCCATCGAACCTGCTAGGACAAGACGGTTTCAGCAGGGGCTTGATGTTGAACTATAACAACTTATCACATCTCTCGATCTACCAACCTTTGCTCAAGTGTTGAACGCTGCCTGAGTGAAGGAAAGATTGCCGGAGAAGGCTAAGGGCCAACGATCGATGGATAGGTGACCCCACGTAGTTCCAGCACGGGCTACCTTTTCTCCCTGTAGAGCGATCCTTGTTCATAGGCCGGGTGTTACGCAGATGAAGTATACTTTATAACCTCAGCAGCCGTAATGGAGGGCCTTGTTTTGCGAGTATTGCCAGAGGCCAAGACACATGAAAAGAGATTGTCGCAGAGCCAAGGGGTAGTGTTTGCTTTGCGGATCCAACGAGCAGAGGGTCAGCGGATGTCCCCAGAGATCTGAGCTACAGGGAGGGTTCGAGCAACATCAATAGTCATACGACACTTCAGCTCAGAGGGGTCCATCTCGGGTATCTCAGCAGCGGTTATTCGATCAGAGGCAGACTGGTAAGGGTAGGAATCAGGGGCGAGCTTTCACCCTATCCGCCGAGCATGCAGAGGCTTCTAGAGAAGTAGTTACAGGTACCCTCCTTGTTTATTTTGTACCAGCTAGAGTTCTTTTTGATTCGGGTGCTTCGCATTGCTTTATTTCTATGCGGTTTGTTGACACACACTCTATACCTTGCGAGCCGTTGACCCAGGGTTGGAAGATACACACGGGTAACGGTATTATTGTGTTCAACCAAGAATGTAGGTTATGTCCGGTGGTTGTGTGCGGCAGGGAATTCTATGTGAATTTCCTTTTAATCGGGACGGGTTACCTTCTATGCGATCATCGATTGCCGAGCTAGGAAAGTGATTTTCCGCATTCCCAATCACCTTGAGTTTTTTTCGAAGGCGGAAGCGAGTCTTTGGAGCCAGCCAAGTTTAGAACCAAGCCAAAAGCATTGACGGCTATGGAGATTGTTGAGAGTCCAGCCCCAGAGATCATTCGGGATTTTCTTGATGTGTTCCCTGAAGACCTACCTGGTTTACCCCCGCTTCGCATATTGGGCTTCTCGATGGACCTGATCCTAGGGACAGCGCTGGTTTCCAAGGCACCTTATAGGATGGCGTAAGTTGAATTGGCAGAGTTAAAGAAACAGATAAAAGATCTTTTGGACAAGGGATTTATCTGTTCAAGTGTCTCCCTATGGTGTGCCCCTATGTTACTGGTGAAGAAGAAAAACGGTTCCTTGCGCATGTGCATCGACTACCGGGAGTTGAACAGGGTGACCGTAAAGAACAAGTATCCCATTCCTCGCATCGACGATTTGTTTGACGAGCTGGGTGGTGCTCGGGTATTCTCAAAACTAGATCTTCGGTCAGGGTATCACCAAATCAGGGTTAAGGTGGAGGATGTATGCAAGATGGCTTTCCGAACCCGGTATGGCCACTATGATATTCTTATGATGCCGTTCGGTGTTACCAATGTAATGACCATATTTATGGACTTGATGAACAGGGTTTTCTCAAAGTATTTGGATCAATTTGTTGTCGTATTCATCGACGGCATTCTCTTCTATTCGAGAAGTCGAGAGGAGCACGCCGAGCATCTACGAATTGTATTGTGGGTTCTACGAGAAGAGAAGCTCTATACTAAACTAAGCAAGTACGAGTTTTGGCTCGACAAGGTACAATTACTGGGGCATGTCATTTCGGGTGACGGCATTTCAATGGATCCGACAAAAATTGAGTCTATCAAAGAATGGCCGACACTGAAATCAGTTGCTGAGATAAGAAGTTTCTAGGGATTAGCTGGGTATTATCGACGGTTCCTCCAAGATTTCGCCAGAGTAGCGAAACCCTTGACGACGCTCACACGGAAAGAGGTGCCTTATGTTTGGTCGGAGGAATGCACCCAAGCGTTCGTGCTGTTGAAACTAAAGTTGACCACGGCCCCAGATAGCTCGAGTGGCTTGGTCGTTCATAGTGATGCGTCGGGAAAAGGTGTGTGTAACACCTTATGTCGTGTTTAGGGGTTAATTATATTTTAATAGATAGTTTTTGGTAAAAAGTTTACCAAATTAAGTTTCAGATATTTTATTCTAATTAATGAATATTATATTAGGATTTTTCTAGGCACACACACACTTGTGAATGTTAACTAAGGTTTAGATTTGGGGTTAAAACCATGATTAGCAACCATGGTGGGTTAACCTATTTGTATTAAGTGTTTTGGGCTTTAATTGGGTTTTATTTATTTGTGTGTTGTTTTGTTTATTTGAATTTCTTTTCTTGTGTTGACTTGATGAGAGAGAAGGAGTATGGGCAAAGGGCATGAGCCATGCTCATTTAATGAAGAGAGAGGGAGAGAGAGAGGGGGGTCTTTGACTTGTGCTCTCATTTCTCTCCTCATTCTCATTCTCACAACTCTCACATACACATACACTCACCTAGCAGCAGCAGCAGCCCCAGCACCATGAGAAGCAGCAGCAGACAGCAGCATCAGCAGCAGCAGCAAGAACAACAGCAGCCCCCAGCAGCTGCAGCAGCACTTCCCATCTTCTCCACCTCCTATCTCCTTGCACCTAGGGTTTTGTAAGGTATAGAATCTGAGCCCAACTTCTTGTTTGCTTAATGTATGTGTAGTTTAGCTTCGGTTTGTATAAAAAGTGAGATTTTATGCTTGAAATGGTGATTTGTGTGAACTTATGGTTTAGTTCTGTTAATATTGGTTAACCTAGCCAAATTAGGTGTTATTAAGACCATGTAAACCTATTTAGACCCCAGATTACACCAAAATACCATAGGGTTTCTAATTTTTGCAAAATTTAGTGTTTTTAAGTGAACTTTTTGGATCTCTGTGATCTGCTATAGGCCCGAGTAGTTCAGGTTGAAATTGAGTCAACTGGAGCTTGTATAGAAGGTATAGACCACACCACCAGAGCCCGAGAACCCCACCCCATAGCGAGGCCGCCGGTTTATTCATTCTGGCCGCAATTTGCGGCCAGATAGGGGAATTTTTGGGTGATGTTTGCATGGGTAGGAGTCTGTTGTTATTTCTAGGCCAGTGGTATGTATAGTTTTGTAAGTTGTTAGCCTGGGTAGAATCTGGGACGTTATATCGTATTTCTAGTACGTTTGGTTCGCGCGATAAGCGCGATACGCGAGAGGGTTCCATGATTCAGCGTATCGCGGCGTGTCGGGGTTAGTTTTAAACACGTGCACACATTTAGCGTATCGTACACACGCGTGTTTAGTTCGCGACGCGAGCATATCGCTTGACTTCGATATCGCATTTTGCGAGATAGTTGCTTATATATGGATTCTTGTGTAATTCCAGGTTCGCTGGCGGGTACGTCGGACGAAGCTAAGATAGGAAAGCAGGTGGTCGGCTACGAGTAGCGCACGACCAGGTGAGTAGATTTAACATCTACGGGGAAATCGCCCGTATGGCGTTAAGCGTCAGGGCGTGTTAGGATATTTAGTATAGATGTTCATATGGACTGTAGTAACATACCTTTTGGTTGCATATAAGAAATGATAGTACAGGACACTGCACTGTCACTAACGGTTCAAGTTGCACGAGCACGATTGATATGCTACACTCACACCGTTAGTGATTGCCATGACACTCACATTATAGGATTGCTATAAATCATATATCATACTGATTCCACTTTATTGAAGTTGTCATGATTTGCCATATACATCACATACCCATACTTGTACCACATATATTGATATCTTCATACCTGCGTACATGCACACTGTATATTCATACTAGTGCACACACACATTGATATCTTCATACCTGCGCACATGCACACTGTATACTCATACCAGTGCACACATATATTGATATCTTCATACCTGTGCACATGCACACTATATACTCATACCAGTGCACACATATATTGACATCTTCATACCTGCGCACATGCACACTGTATATTCATACCAGTGCACACACACATTGATATCTTCATACTTGCTTAGATTATGCATTGAGATATGTTGTTTCTATGTTAATTCTGGATTTGGGGAACTGTGAATATTTCAAAAGAGAATAGTTAATTATTTAAAAAACCCGGTTTCGCTTGATATGATATTTCGGTGCGTCCACCATGTGTTTTCTCGGTGACAGAGTGATATATGTGAACCCGAATCGAGGAGTTGGATGAGGCCGATTACGGGTACATGGTGGACCCGGTATGGTACCCCGGGGCGAGAACGATTTCGCTGTGTAGTAGACGGTGAGCCTGGCGGAGGGACTACTACCTACTGGTGATTGGTTGGACCTGGAGGTTATCTGGAGAATACTGACCAGAGTCGATTGATGGATACGGGACGACTCGTACTGCCGGGGCCGAGGGCCGATACCGCAGACAGAGCCAGTGGGCTGATCCGGACTGACGGATGCCCTATACAGGAGGATTTGCGTGTCGATGCTTGGCACGAGTATTTCTTGATATTTTGGGTGCCGATTTTGGGCACTCACGATTATATGAGATTTACAGGATTTGAGGACCGAGGAGGATGACGACGCATGAGTAGTATTGGGATTTGGGTGCATTAATGGGTACCGATCATATTTTCCGCGATGACATTCCGTGTAGATGTTATATTTCCCATGCTCAGCATGTAGTAATTGATATCTCATCCTGTATCTATTGTACCTGATAAAGTACACATGCTTGCACGATCATTGCATACTCTGTTCATTCTATATAGCGTTGTTAGATTGCATTGCTATACCTGATCATCGCATATCTTGTTCATCACTTGGAGATGTTATTTAGATCGCACTTGTTGCATGATTTGAGCATCCGGTTCATCATATAGATGTATCTGTTGGTATAGGTTAGAGTATCGTTGCACGTGCATACTCGCGATTACCTTTATATGTTATCTTCTATTCACGAGTTGGGAACTCACCCCCGTTGTGCCGCAGTGTTTGCAGGTTGCCCTTCGGAGTAGTCGCGGCAGGCTGCATTCTTGCATCTTTTGACACAGATACCTCTACAGTTGTTGTACTAGCTCTTTTGCTGATAGGTGGGTTTTGTGCGGTATCTAGTTATCTTTCAGTTATGTACATTGTTGTATCTAGTACTCTCCATCTACCACTTATGTATTGACTTAGAGACCAGTTGTGAGGACGATGTATATTATTTTGTATTCTGGTGTCGAGCTTGTTGTGAGCCGACTTTACTTATGCAGTTTATTCTATCTGTGATGTTTCCCACTTGTTGCTCATTTTCTTCGTTACGGCGTCGTATATTGTTATCTTGGTGATTGTCTACTTAAGGTTTCTTGACATCTTAGTAATTAGTTCTACCTTTACTGGTTTGATTTCTGGGTTTTCGGCTTACTTAGTCGCGTTACGCCTGTAGACGTTACATGGTTAAGTGCCGGTCACGGGCCAAACTTTGGGTCGTGACAAAGTTGGTATCAGAGCGTAGGTTTTACCTTCAGAGTGTAGGATGATCCTGGTATGATGGAGTAGGTAGTTGCAGCAGAGTGGCGTAGCGTGCGTATGTTCCGTGGCATACTCACGACACGGTACTCCACCTAAGCGACCTTAGGACTTATTGATTGAATTTTCTTCATGATTGTAAACATTCTTGTGATTCGATTTTCGTATCCTCATCAAATCCTACCTTCTTTTTAGCCATTATTCCGCCAAGGACTACGAGGGTGCAGAGAGAGGCCGGGAGAGCCGAGGTTCGAGTTGATTTATCTGAGACGAGGACTGATTCGAGTAGTGCCCCTGTTGTACCAGGACAGATTGTTCCCCCTATGACAGATCAGATCGCTAGACTAGTGGCAGAGATGCAGGGCTTGCGCCAGACGATGAGCTCATTGGTAGAGGTCGTTCGAGCGCAGCGACAGGTGGTTGTCACCCCTGTTACCCAGTTGTTCCTTGCGATCATCATGCAGTATTCCGTCCCCTACATAGCACCGGTGGAGGCAGCCCCAGTTTATGAAACACGTCTTCCAGAGACCGTGAGTGTTCCGGAACAGTTGTGGAATCGTACTGGTGTACCAGCCCAGAGCAGAGGCTTGGGACGAGGACAGTCATTTGGCTCTCATACCCAGGCAGGATAGCAGTCAGCGCGTAGGTGTTTACGATGCGAAAGCCTTCAACACCTCATCAGGAAGTGTTCTTTCACACCACGTCAGGGTCGTATTCTGAGACGTCGTGGACGCGGAGGGTTCGCACAGAGGGGTCAGGCTAGTAGAGGAGGAGTTCGATCAGTCGCAGATGGAGGGCAGGCCTAAGTTTTCGCTTCGACTCATCAGGATGCTCAGGCGTCCAATGATGTGGTTTCATGTACTCTTTCAGTATGTCCTTTTGTTGCACACGTATTGTTTGATCCGGGTTCATGCACTCGTATGTTTCCACACTTCATGCCGAGTTTAGGACGAGAGTCGTGCTAGGTAGATCAGCCATTTGTTGTGTTAACTTCTGTCAGAATTCCTTTTGTTGCGCGACACGTAATTCGGTCGTGTGCCCATCGGATAGGAGATAGAGATTCGTCTGTTATTTTGATCCTCCTAAAGATGTTGGATTTGGCGATCTCCTTGGCACGGACTGGTTAGCTATGTGCTAGGCGTTGTGGGCTACCGTGAGGAAACAATTAGGTTTTGTTTTCCTGGGCGAGTCAGTCTTGTGGTGCCGGTAGATAGTGGTGCCGCCTCTTACAGCTTGAAATCAGCCTTGTTCGCTAGTCGTCTTTGAGGAGATGTCGTGGATTCTTGGCGTTTTTCGTGATACTGTAGCCACAGTTGGTGTGTTGGGCCGGTTTTCTTTAGTGGGGAGAGTTTTCCGACGTTGTTCCAGATGAGCCGTCAAGGCTTATGGAGCTTAAGGATCTGCTGCAGAGTTGTTGTTGAGGGAGTTTGTGCGTCTGAGTGTTTCGCATTAGGAAGTTCCTATTTCTGTTCGTCAAGGAGAAAGATGACAGATTGAGGTTGTGTATTGATGGATCATCAATTGAACCGGCTTACGGTGCTGATAGGTATCATGTACCTCGCATTGACGATTTCTTCGATCAGCGTCAGAGTGCGAGACTTTGTCTAAGTTCGTTTGGGACCAGGTCATCATTGTTGCGGGTCCGGAGTGATGACATTCCGAAGACTGTCTTGTGCGTGCTACGGGCTTTGTGTGTTTTGGGTGTGTCACTGGACTCATCAATGCCCTAGCAACCTTCGTAGGTGTGATGAACTGGTTTTCTTCGGGCCGTTTCTCGACCAGCTATTGTTGTGTTATTTACGACATCCTGGTCTATTTAATGTGTCTTGAGGGATAGGAGTAGCACTCGAGGATCTGTTTTACGGATACCGGGAGAGCCCCAGCGGTTTGCTAGATTCTCGGAGTGTTCCTTCAAGCTTTTTTGTGTTGACTCCTAGGTTTTGTAGTTACGGAGACGACTTTGTATGGTTCCGAGAAAGATCGTGGCCGTACAATTTAGGCCCAGACTAGTGAGCAGGACGGAGGTCCGCAAATTTTTGGGCTTAGCAGGTTTTTACCACCGTTTCTTCCAGGATTGCTAGTGTAATGCTGCACCGTTGACTAAATTGACCGGAATGGAGGTTTCTTTCTTTAGATTGAGGCTTGTGTACGGAGTGTCGGCAGTTGAAGACTCGGTTAACAACTGCATCAGCTCTTTCCTTGCTTTTTGGTTCGGGCAACTTTATGGTTTAACCGTGATGTTTCGTGAGTAGGACTCGAATGTGTACTGAGGTGACACAATGGAGTTATCGCTTTTGCTTCCCTACATTTGGAGGAAGTACGAGAAGGATATCCCACTCATGATCCGGGGATGGCCGAGGTGGTTTTGCGTTGGAGATTTAGAGACACTACTTGTTTGAGAGTCATATCAGATTTTCACGGACCACCAGAGTTAAATGTACATCTTCTTGCAGCGGGTTTTGATTATTGTGATAGTCCTCCGCAGATTTACAGTTCTTGTGCGATCGTTGAGTACAGCTTAAGTTCGTCTCTACTGAGGAGACAGCTTGCTCATGTCCGCGCCCGACCACTTTTCTTAAATCGCTTTCGCGAGACACTGCCCGCCGACGCTCGTTCGTCAGAAATATTGGAGCCTACTCGGCTGGGTAATGATTTGGAATCCTTGACTTGTGGCAAGGGTGTGCTAGGTTAGAGAGACACTTGTGTACCTAATATTATGGGAAAGAGACGTGGAATCCTAGGGCAGGCACATCGGTCAACTCTCTGTACTCATTCAAGCCCCACCAACTGTTAACGTGACTTGTAAGGTAGTTACGGGTGGGCAGGGACAGAAAGAGAAGTCTCGGGATTCGTTTCAAGATGTCTATCTTGTTGTGTACTTGAGTTGAGCAACTGAGACTGACGAGAGAGTTGCAACCTTTAACCGTTCCGAAGAGGGAACGGGAGCAGATCTCCCCGAAATTCGTTATGGTGTCCACCCAGGAGTTGTCAGGATGTGACTCCATTCGGATGCTTGTCATCCGGTGATACTCAGATGTTCTTGTTAAGTTGTGTGTATGTAGAAATTGTTGTCGACAGTTGGGGATCGTCGCTCGCCATCGTTAGGGTTCTTCTTCGATGGCAGTTATCAGGAGACAGTCCAATTGGCAACCTTTAGGTTTAGAGGTTAGGTCATGTCGATCACCGGTCTGTTTTTCATAACTCCGTGTTGTAGGATTATTGGACCTCAGCTAGTCTAGAAACTTCGGAAATGATCCAGTTGTTTTAGGTCAGGATGAGAATTGTCCATTTTGGATAGAGATCAGATGCTGACCACGATGGTTGCAGATTCGAGTTCGCAATGGCAGATCATGTATTCCCACGGAAATTTCCGATAAATGACATGTTGAGTTTTGAGAAGCTTTCCAGGATTGTAAGTCTTTTTAGGATCCTTAAGGCGAGTTGGTTCGTTGCCTTAAGTTGGGCACTTCCACCCAGATTATTGAGTATTCACCCCATGTTCCCTATGTCAATACTTTACAATTACCTTCATGACCTTTCTCATTGGATTCAGCGCCAGACCATTTAGTTTGAGCGTGATCCTTCGTTCACCCAACAGCCAGTCGTAATATTGGACCGGCAGGTGAAGAAACTTCGATCGAAGGTCTTGCCATCAGTGAAGGTATTTTGGTGCAATCCCAAACGATGAAGAGATCACTTGGGAGGGTGAGGGTGAGATGCGGAAGAAGTTCCCTCATCCCTCTGAAGGTATGCGTAGTTTTGTATTTTAAAATTCGGGGACGAATTTTCTTTAAGGGGGAAGATTGTAACACCTTAGGTCGTGTTTAGGGGTTAATTATATTTTAATTGATAGTTTTTGGTAAAAAGTTTACCAAATTAAGTTTCAGATATTTTATTCTAATTAATGAATATTTTATTAGGATTTTTCTAGGCGCACACACACACTTGTGCATGTTAACTAGGGTTTAGATTTGGGGTTAAAACCATGATTAGCAACCATGGTGGGTTAACCTATTTGTATTAAGTGTTTTGGGCTTTAATTGGGTTTTATTTATTTGTGTGTTGTTTTGTTTATTTGAATTTCTTTTCTTGTGTTGACTTGATGAGAGAAAAGGAGTATGGGCAAAGGGCATAGGCCATGCTCATTTAATGAAGAGAGAGGGAGAGAGAGGGGGGGCTTTGACTTGTACTCTCATTTCTCTCCTCATTCTCATTCTCACAACTCTCACTTACACACACACACTCACCTAGCAGCAGCAGCAGCCCTAGCACCATGAGAAGCAGCAGCAGACAGCAGCATCAGCAGCAGCAGCAAGAACAACAGCAGCCCCCAGCAGCTGCAGTAGCACTTCCCATCTTCTCCATCTCCTTTCTCCTTGCACCTAGGGTCTTGTAAGGTATAGAATCTGAGCCCAACTTCTTGTTTGCTTAACGTATGTGTAGTTTAGCTTCGGTTTGTATAAAAAGTGAGATTTTGTGCTTGAAATGGTGATTTGTATGA
The DNA here is from genome assembly GCA_030015575.1 of Agapanthus africanus. NCBI lineage: Eukaryota > Viridiplantae > Streptophyta > Magnoliopsida > Asparagales > Amaryllidaceae > Agapanthus > Agapanthus africanus. Next base: position 171,272,973 of record CM057337.1, on the reverse strand, counting down.
ACTTATGGTTTAGTGCTGTTAATATTGGTTAACCTAGCCTAATTAGGTATTATTAAGACCATGTAAACCTAGTTAGACCCCAGATTACACCAAAATACCATAGGGTTTCTAATTTGTCCAAAATTTAGTGTTTTTAAGTGAACTTTTTGGATCTCTGTGATCTGCTATAGGCCCGAGTAGTTCAGGTTCAAATTGAGTTAACTGGAGCTTGTATACAAGGTATATACCATACCACCAGAGCCCGAGACCCCCACCCCATAGCGAGGCCGCCGGTTTATTCATTCTGGCCGCAGTTTGAGGCCAGATAGGGGAATTTTTGGGTGATGTTTGCATGGGTAGGAGTCTGTTGTTATTTCTAGGCCAGTGGTATGTATAGTTTTGTAAGTTGTTAGCCTGGGTAGAATCTGGGACGTTATATAGTATTTCTAGTACGTTTGGTTAACGCGATACGCGAGAGGGTTCCATGATTCAGCGTATCGCGGCGTGTCGGAGTTAGTTTTAGACGCGTGCACATGTTTAGCGTATCGTACACACGCGCGTTTAGTTCACGACGCGAGCGTATCGCTTGACTTCGATATCGCGTTTTGCGAAATAGTTGCATATATATGGATTCTTGTGTAATTCCAGGTTCGCAGGAGGGTACGTCGGACGAAGCTAAGATAGGAAAGCAGGTAGTCGGCTACGAGAAGCGCACGACCAGGTGAGTAGATTTAACATCTACGGGAAAATCGTCCGTATGGCGTTAAGCGTCAGGGCGTGTTAAGATATTTAGTATAGATGTTCATATGGACTGTAGTAGCATACCTTTTGGTTGCATATAAGAAATGATAGTATAGGACACTGCACTGTCACTAACGGTTCAAGTTGCACGAGCACGATTGATATGCTACATTCACACTGTTAGTGATTGCCATGACACTCACATTATAGATTGCTATAAATCATATATCATACTGATTCCACTTTATTGAAGTTGTCATGATTTGCCATATACATCACATACCCATACTTGTACCACATATATTGATATCTTCATACCTGCGTACATGCACACTGTATATTCATACCAGTGCACACACACATTGATATCTTCATACCTGCGCACATGCACACTTTATACTCATACCAGTGCACGCATATATTGATATCTTCATACCTGCGCACATGCATACTGTATACTCATACCAGTGCACACATATATTGATATCTTCATACCTGTGCACATGCACACTGTATACTCATACCAGTGCACACACATATTGATATCTTCATACTTGCTTAGATTACGCATTGAGATATGTTGTTTCCATGTTAATTCTGGATTTGGGGAACCGTGGATATTTCAAAAGAGAATAGTTAATTATTTAAAAAACCCGGTTTCCATTGATATGATATTTCGGTGCGTCCACCATGTGTTTTCTCGGTGCCAGAGTGATATATGTGAACCCGAATCGAGGAGTTGGATGAGGCCGATTACGGGTACATGGTGGACCCGGTATGGTACCCCGGGACGAGAACGGTTTCGCTGTGTAGTAGACGGTGAGCCTGGCGGAGGGACTACTACCTACCGATGATTGGTTGGACCTGGCGGTTATCCGGAGGATACTGACCAGAGTCGATTGATGGATACGGGACGACTCGTACTGCTGAGGCCGAGGGCCGATACCACAGACAGAGCCCGTGGGCTGATCCGGACTGACGGATGCCCTATACAGGAGGATTTGCGTGTCGATGCTTGGCAAGAGTATTTATTGATATTTTGGGTGCCGATGTTGGGCACTCACGATTATATGAGATTTACAGGATTTGAGGACCGAGGAGGATGACGACGCATGAGTAGTATTGGGATTTGGGTGCATTGATGGGTACCGATCATACTTTCCGCGATGACATTCCGTATAGATGTTATATTTCCCATGCTCAGCATGTAGTAATTGATATCTCATCCTGTATCTATTGTACCTGATATAGTACACATGCTTGCACGATCATTGCATACCCTGTTCATTCTATATAGGGTTGTTAGATTGCATTCCTATACCTGATCATCGCATATCTTGTTCATCACTTGGAGATGTTATTTAGATCGCACTTATTGCATGATTTGAGCATCTAGTTCATCATATAGATGTATCTGTTGGTATAGGTTAGAGTATCGTTGCACGTGCATACTCGCGATTACCTTTATATGTTATCTTCTATTCACGAGTTGGGAACTCACCCCCGTTGTGCCCCAGTGTTTGCAGGTTGCCCTTCGGAGTAGTCGCGGCAGGCTGCGTTCTTGCATCTTTTGACACAGATACCCCTACAGTTGGTGTACTAGCTCTTTTGCTGATAGGTGGGTTTTGTGTGGTTTCTGGTTATCTTTCAGTTATATACATTGTTGTATCTAGTACTCTCCATCTACCACTTATGTATTGACTTAGAGACCAGTTGTGAGGACGATGTATATTATTTTGTATTCTGGCGTCGAGCTCGTTGTGAGCCGACTTTACTTATGCAGTTTATTCTATCTGTGATGTTTCCCACTTGTTGCTCATTTTCTTCGTTACGGCGTCGTATATTGTTATCTTGGTGATTGTCTACTTAAGGTTTCTTGACATCTTAGTAATTGGTTCTATTAAATGCTTAAAACACTATATACTTTTACTGGTTTGATTTCTGGGTTTTCGGCTTACTTAGTCGCGTTACGCCTGTAGACGTTACGTGGTTAACTGCCGGTCACGGGCCAAACTTTGGGTCATGACAGTGTGGGTTGTGTATTAATGCAGCACAGTAGAGTGGTGGCTTACGCGTCTCATCAGCTGAAAACTCACGAGAAGAACTACCCCACGCATGACCTGGAGTTAGTGGCCGTTGTGTTCGCCTTAAATATTTGGAGGCATTACTTGCTAGGAGAGAGAGTGGAGGTGCACACGGATCACAAAAGTTTGATGTACGTGTTCACTCAGAAGGAACTGATTATGAGACAATCCAGATGGTTGGAGTTAATGGCAGACTATGATATTGATCTACAGTATCATCCGGGGAAGGTGAAATCGTTCCTGACGCCCTTAGTCGCAAGCCGTCAGCTGCATTGCTGACTTGTCAGAAGGAGATTCTCGATGACATTCAGAGACTCGAGTTGGAGGTGGTTACACCGGGGGTGCCCGAACAGCTTTGGCAGTTGCAAGTTCAATCATCGCTTGTAGATCGCATCAAAGCTGCACAGGCTGGAGACCCTCAGTTGCAGAAGTTCAAAGGGTTAGTTGAGGCTGGTTTGAGAACGGATTTGCAGATTCACAAAGATGGTTCTTTGAGATTTTGCAGCCATCTGTGTGTTCCAAAAGGGGGTATTCGAGATGAAGTTCTAGAAGAGGCACATAGTTCCGCTTACTCGGTGCACCCAGGTGGCACCAAGTTGTAAAGAGACCTGAGGCAGCACTTCTGGTGGAAAGGAATGAAGAGGGAGATTGCTCGCTTGGTCTCCAAGTGTTTGGTATGCCAACAGGTGAAAGCCGAGCATCAGAGAATAGCTGGGTTATTGCAACCGCTTCCCGTGCCAGAGTGGAAATGGGAGCACATCACTATGGATTTTTTGACGGCTTTACATCGAAGCCCAAAGGGCAATTATGCTGTCTGGGTTATTGTTGATCGTCTCATGAAAGCAGCACATTTCATACCTTTCCGAGTCGGACAATCAACAAAGTCTCTTGCAGAGAAATATATGCAGTTGATTGTAAGGCTGCACGGGGTGCCCGTTAGTATCGTGTTTGATAGAGACACCAGGTTCATTTCCCATTTCTAAAAGAGCCTGTAGGAGAGTTTGGGCATGTGTCTCAAGTTCAGCATGGCCTATCATCCGAAGACGGACAGGCCATCCGAGCGTACTATCCAGACACTCGAGGGTATGCTGAGGGCATGCATGCTTGATTTTTAGGGCTCGTGGGAGGATCACCTCCATCTGGTAGAGTTTTCGTATAACAACGGCTACTAAGCTAGCATCAAGATGGCACCGTTCGAGGCTCTGTATGGATGGAAGTGTCGATCCCCTCTTTGTTGGGATGACATAGGTGAATGAAGGTTGTTGGGCCTTGAGATATAGTGCAGATAGTGAGCAAAGTTCAGACGATCAGGCAGCGGATCAAGGCGGCTCAGGACCGACAGAAGAGTTGGGCAGATACCGGCAGAAGGTCGTTGGAGTTTGTTATTGGTGACCACATGTTTATGAAGATATCGCCCACTCGGGGAGTGATTAGGTTTAGTAGTCGGGGGAAACTCTGTCCCCGATTTATCGGACCTTTTGAGGTGGTTGAGCGAGGAGGAGAGATGGCTTATCGGCTTGCCTTGCCTCCATCGATAGCTGGTGTGCACAATACTTTCCATGTTTCTCAGTTGAGATGTTATGTTCGAGATGACAGCTATATCTTTGACCATTCAGAGTTAACGTTGGGCACCGATCTGTTTTACGAGAAGCAACCTACCACCATTCTCGATCGTCGAAAAAAATGCTAAAGAATAAAGTCATTCCCTTAGTTCGAGCTTCTTGGGGTGGTCGTTCTCCAGGGGAGTCTACCTGGGAATGCGAGGAGGACATCCGTTCACGTTTTCCGCACCTGTTTGTGTAGTGTTGTTGTTCCGTTGTTTTCGTTCTTTAATTTCGAGGACGAAATTTTTTTGAGGGTATAATGTAAATCCCTAGTTCCGTATATGTATTTTTCCGTATTTTCCAGATTTTTTCCCTATTTTTTAAATATATATTATTATACTTTAATTATTTTTCTAAAACTCTAAACCCTAAACCTACCCAAACCCGACCCGACCCATTACCTAACCTACCCGACCCGTGTAAGTGCACGGCAGCGCCCCGGCCGTCATTCCGAGACCAAAATACGGAAACAAAACTTTTCTTAAACTTGTAAACCGGCACTACCGCGTACTAAAATACCGGATCGGGCAATTAACCTAATGCTAGCAAACAAGAGAAAGGAAAGAGAGCTATACCGAGCGATCCGTGTCCTTCGGTCTTCGGCCTCCAATCCGATCTCTTCGCGGAAGGGCACCACATCGTCGGGTTCTTTTACGGGCTCCCACCTCTGGACTGAGGCAACTCAAGCACGAAGTTGGCGAGTCGACATGTCCAAGAATGCTGTAGGGTAGTGTAGTACTCTTTGTCTCAAGGGGTTGTGAAGTTGTCATTTATGATGGAGGAGAAGAATGATCTTTGGAGAGAGGTGAGGGATTTTTGTACCAAGCAAAAAATGAGATGAGTAATTTCCCCACACACAAAATGAATCCTCTCCATTCACAAAATGTGGCCGGCCATCACTCATGGTGGAGGGAAAAAATGATGGATTAAAACAAGTAAGGAAAATGTGTGATAAAAAGATCACATCAAAGTCTTTCTAAAATCCTTTCATAATCAAATCAATCTTCTCACCATTAATGCAAGTAATGATGCAAGAAAAAGAAAAGATGCTAGAACCATCATAATCCAAATGCCACATAAAACCCTCTACATTTGCTAATTTGCACACTTGCAAATTAGCCCCTCCATCAGAAAAAACCCGGTCAGGAAGGAACAAAGGAAAACTGGCCGAAACGGAATACAAACTGGCAACTTCAAAAAACTGATCCCGTAATAAATTACAGGAAAACCCCGTGACCGTATATACATACCCGCATTTGTATTCTGACCGAATATAAATGCAATGAGACAAAATCTACACTGTACAATACTAGGATCCGGCTTAAACCAAAGCCCGCTAGTATTATCCATCCAATCATGATCCGTATAATACCGCACGTATATGATCAAACCTTGCTATATCTCCATACGGCCTCTACAGCGTTTCGCCCGAAACTTGAGAAACTGTCTGTGGGGGACTCTAAAGACTCGTCAATACTTTGGCTGTAGATTTAACCACTAGCACGTCAGAGATATTAGCCATACGTAACGGGCTACCAGGTATTGACCAAAAGGGACGTCGATGAGCGAACTCATGTTGACACCCTACTGAGCCTGTCAGTGACAATATCCGTACAGTCCGGTCCGTTCGTCTATGAGCATTGCATGGCGGGCCTAGGGGGTTGGTAAAAGTCAGACCCCCAAAAGCAGTACAAGTCGTGTCGGAGTGTAGCCCAGAACACCCTGAGATACTACTGGAATACCTACCAGTAAATCTCCTGCCTTGGCCAAGGACTTCGTGTAATGGCTCTCCTAGACACAGCGCCACCTCACCCCCAATACCGGGAGAGACGAACCCCTGAAGATCCGCTCACTGCCTCCATATGGCTCGGGACTGTACCCAACTAAAACCTGTTTGCACGACTCCTTTGAGAGTGGTAGGGTAGTAATCAAAGTACAGTGGGAACTCACACGAGACAAACTACTGCCCCTCGTCAGAGGGAAAACTATAACTCTGACAGCCACTCTGTCATCCAGGTGACCTTGGAAGCCTGGAATGATAACCGTCTCCTAAAGGAGGCTGCCGTTATCATATCCCTAGAATATTCACTTATGTTCTAAAACTGCTTCCGAATGTTTCTCCAGGATTGGATCAATATCAACTTATTGCACCTACTGCAAAAACAATATCTGGTGTGGTACTTGACATCTCATGATTGACTCAATTGCCTAAGCAAGTGATCTGCCAATCATGCACATCCCTCTCCCCTTTAGTCTGTAAGACTCCTTTATAGTGGGTGACTCCATCACCTGCAGGTATACTACCGTGCCAGGAGTCGTCCATTCTAAATACTTATAGAATGCTGTCTAAGTACCCCGATTGGGAAAATTCCCAAATCTAGATCTAAAACCATATATCTAGTAACCAGAATGTCTGATATAATATCCAAGTCCTATGTGGAGAAACCACTATATGACAACCAAAGTATAACCGATCGTAGTATAGGAATATCACTTCCTACTCTGTGTATGTCATCCAAATACCAGGACATCACACCCTACTACCTTCTTAACAGATCCATCCCCTATTCTGATGAAGTCAAACCTATGACTGTTACATCAGAAATAGATGATCTATCTCCGCTATATCTGCTTTAGTCTATAAATAGACATAAGCCACTTATCCACCATGCTTCCGCTGCTCCCACTGACTACGACAACCCTCTGGTAGAGTCATATACACGTACACTTCTGAAGCCAGTTCAGAACGACGCTATACTCATCCTCCTGCCGGGTCTCATAGTCTGGAACAACAGTAGTGTCGAGTCTGGGTAAACAAGAACCTATCTGTCCCCGTTTTTGAGCATACCGAAGTACCTCTTGAGTGCCTGAGGTTACCCACCATATCTGTGGAGTGGCCAATGGAATGTCAAACCAGATTGAATCTTTAGGTTCTTATCAAATCTTCAGTAATCGTTTGTAGTTCTGGAATCACTTCCAGTTCTACCATACTCCCACTTCTGTTTTTTGAAAAATCCATTTTTATTAAAACTGTGGCGAGTCAAGAACAATATTACTATTGATCTTCCTGATGGTAGAAAGTCAACCCTCGTCATAACCTGGGTCAACCCACAAACAGCCATTACAGAAACGTGTCTTGAGTTATCCAGAGTCTGGTTTTAACCATAAGCTGGACAACTCCCCGTACCTTAACAATGTCAAGATATGAACTGTTCTATATCCAATATAGAAACAGAGGCACTGATTTAATTGAACCAGATTCAAATCATGCAGCTTGTTTAGACCATAATATTGCATTTTTCATTCCCCTATTCTTATCCGTTTTATAAATAAACAGGTACTCTTGACGCACGTTTGTTGCATATTACAGGTTACAGGTTTCTGGAGCAAATACAGTGAAAAAGACACAAAACAACAGAAAAGAGACTTTTGACCAACAATTAGACGAATCCTAGTCAAGCAAGGCAACGAATGTCAAGGTGAAACGGTTAAAAAAGCCCAATATAAGTCTTCACTGAAGATCTGGAGAAGAGTGAAAAGCCAACAGAGAAAAAAAAGTATTAAACTAAGAAGCCCAGACAACCACAACGGACCCCAGAAAATTTGGTGAGCCAATCCCACCAATGGGCCGCGGATCCGCGGCCCAAGCCATCAATTGCCGCGGATCCGCGGCCGTATAATACACGTGTCGGTGGAGTTTTCTTCTGTTGCCGCGACTGTTCTGGTGTTGGGATTCTCAGGGGTCAAATCAGTAATTGCGCATGTGCGAGAGTCTGTAACCCTAGGTTTCCTATTTTCCTATAAATTGTAATTTTAGATCTGTAAAAAATATGCCTCTTTTCAATAAATAAAGTTCAGAATTTCTGGGAGTGACATTCAGATCTATTCTGTCTTCTACTTGGAGGGAGCCATCAAATCTGTAGGTAATTTATTTCCTTACTTTTATTTTCTAGTATAATTTATCATCCCCTAATGAGCGAGTAGTCTCCTCGCTTGTTAGGGTTAGCCTTAGCGAAAGGGTTGAGAGATGAGATCTCTCACCCCTTTCAATGCCATCTTCACTTTAGAGTTAGAACTTCATGCATACGCACACATCCGCTCCCTACGGCACCCTACCCCTCGAGGTAACGGTGAACCGTAGTATAAAGGGCCGGTTGCGCGCGTTTTCCATGGGGGTTAGGGTAATTATCAACAAAGGAAGGATACAAATCTAGAGGAAGAAACATCTTCCCAAAAGATTCGTATCCACTTTATTGATAATTAACGTAACATCTAATAGATCAAAAAAAGAAGGCATTGAAAGCGGTGAAGGAAACATTAATCTCCAAAACTTCCCCTAAGCCTAACCCTAGCAAGACTCTTAATTAGATTAATTAGATCTAGTTTTTATGGATTTTTATAAACCAATCAAAACGACAAATAGAATCAACTCGTTAAAACACATAAAAGGAATTTACCCGTCTCTGTGGATCGACCCGCATTCACCGGCTAGCTGCGAAGCGACGCCGTTTCTGATTGCGGTAAATACAGTTTTTGACACCAATCAAATGGCGCCGTTGCCGGGGACGGCGTAATTTTTCTTTTTGTGAATTTTCGGGTTGATATTAATTTTAAAAAAATTATAAAAATCTGAAAATATAAAAAAAATAAAAAAATTATCAACTTTGATCTGTTTGAAGGGTGTATATTTTTGAATCTTGCAGGAACAGCATCGAATCGCGGATCTGGAATTTTACAGAGGCCAAAACATAAATTGGTATATAAGAACAGAGAGGAATTGCAAGTCAAGAGCAGTGAAAAATTTTCCAGAGGCTGAACCCATCCCCTTGCCGCGCTTCCGCCGCAATAACTCCCCCACGCCGCGGATCCGCGCCTCGTCTGCCACGTCAGCACACCAGATTTGCACTGTTTGTTCTCTTCTTCTCCCCTCTGCAACCTCCATATCTCTGTCTGTAAAAATTTTTCTGCAGGAATTCTTTGCGTAAAGAGTCTTTCTCCCCCTTCTCTATAACAGATTTTCTGCAGGTTTCTTTACGCCGCGCTAAAATTGAATGCAAGTGAAATTTTATTTGTTTTGCATAATTTAACCGGACTCTAAGGGGCTAATTGACCAAACTCAGATTGGGTGGGGATTTCATCACCCTTCCCAGGACCCCAGAAAACAGCTAAAGCATTTTGCATCGACCACCTTTAATTAAAAAAGATTAGACTCAGACCTAAGGACAGCGAGCTCAATAGGAAAAGGACTAGGGTAGGCATCGGCCGTTTATCCTAACCGACATTGCGGTGTCTAGGCTAGTGGTTATTAATTAGGCCCACTGTAGTGGTGGTTCTTTCCCACTTACCTGGCCATATTTGTCCGTGAAGAGGCGGTTTGAGGTCTATTTCTAGCCCTAGTTAGGAGCTGTCTAGTAGACCTAGGCGACCCTAGATCTAGGCCTGATTGTGCATGTGTGGTTGATACAGTTGTGTCACGAGTCCGTCTTCAAAAACTTTTTTTGCAAAACTCACACATAAAAAAAAAATAAAGAAAAATCTTTTCAAACTTGCAACTTGTCGCGAAGAAACTTAAAACTCATTTCCACCACTTCTTCTCACTGACGTTATCTTACCCCCACATTCTGTTTTTCTATTTTTTTCTGACTACACTACTCCTTTAGTGTATGTCACTTTGGACTAGGGATACTAATGCCCGATTAGTCCGTGTTTCGTTGGTACCGACCGACGAACCCTTCGACGAACCCTTCGTCGACATTCCGTCAATTTCCTTACCTCCACCTTCAAATTCTTCTTTCGAAGGTATGTCGGGACACAGCCCCAACAATACCTTACCGACGGGAATGATTCCACCTCCGTTAGGTGCGAATAACCCGAATCTTCCGCCTGTTGTAGCGCCCGCACGAGTTGCGCTCCAGGATCTCTTCTACCCCGTCCGCACTTCTTTACCTACATGTCTTTCACCCCCACCGGCGAATGGGGATAATTTTGAAATAAAACCACACTTCATCAATATGCTGCCTAAGTTTCATGGTTTGGAATCCGAGGATGCATATATTTTCATTAATAAATTCCATAACGTTTGCGCCATGATGAAGACAATCCAATTAAGTGATGACGCAATAAGGCTAAGGGTCATTCTTTTCACCTTATGTGACCTAGCCGAGAAGTGGCTATACAGCACCGCATCACATTCCATTAGAAATTGGGACGAGTTTGTGAGAGCTTTTCTGAAAAAGTTCTATCCTCACCACAAAACTGCTAGAATCCGAAACGAGATTATACAATTTTCACAGCTTCCTTCCGAACCATTTTGGAAGTGCTTCGAGAGATTTAAAGACCTACTCGTTCAATGTCCTCATCATGGGATAGAAAATTGGCAACTTTGCCAAACATTATACGAGGGATTGAACGCAGCAACGAAGCAGTTGCTAGAAACAATATGTCAAGGTCATTTTCTCTCCAAGTCTAGCGACGAAGCTTGGCAGTTTCTTGAGGACCTAAGTGAGCAAACAATTCAGTGGGAGAGTACCAAGACCACATCATCTTCTTCAGTTGGTCAATCTAGGGCAGGCATACATCAAATAGATATGTCGATTGCTATGAAGGCCGAGATGACCTCACTTATGAAAAAGCTAGAAGCCATTGAGACCAAAATCTCATCGTCTTCTCCTGCCCCTACTCTACCCACACGAACTGTTTGTGCTTGTTGTTCGAACCCGTCGCATCTAACCGAAGAGTGTCCTTATAATGCACCCATTCAAGGACAGGATCAAGTCAATGCTGTATTTCAGCAACGACAAAGAAATGATCCGTACTCTTCGACATACAATCAGGGATGGAGGAGTCACCCAAATCAACAGTTCCAAGGGAATAATAATTTTCAAAGACAACAACAACAAGCACCCTTACAAACTCAAAACCAGCAACCTTTCCAACAACAACCTTATACAAATCAAACGAATAATTTGGTTCAACCAAATGATTATAAGGTTAGCTCGCTCGAGAAAAGTCTAGAAGCATTTCTCAAGCAAACTACAGAATCCGCAGCAAGATTTGAAAGTTATGTTCAATCTTTAATGAATAACAATGCCTCACACGATCAAAGTATCAAATCTATTGAGGCACAAATTGCACAATTAACTGCTGCGTTGAGCGAGAGAGAAAAGGGAAAGCTTCCATCTCAACCATTGCCTAATCCCGGTCACGCACAAAACGCATATCACAATCACAATGTAAATGCTGTGACCACGTTGAGATCCGGAAGAGAGTTGCAAAATAATGTGGAAACTAGTGATGACATCCCCGCCGGTGGTTCTTCTTCTTCTTCCCCTTCTTTATTTTCTTCACTTCCTTCTTCACCTTTTTATTTAGAGCCTATTCTCCACCCTTCACACGGCTCTATTTCTCCTGACTCGAACGGACCCATTTCTCACAACACGAACACATCCACACTGGGATCCGTTCCTACTCCACATTCTACTCCACAGACTTTTGACTCAACAAATTTTCAGAACGCTCCATTCCCAAACAGGTTGAGTCCTAATAAACCAAATACACAAGTGGAGAAGATTGTGGAGATATTTAAGCAGGTTAGCATAAATATACCTCTCTTGGATGCTATCCAACAAGTCCCTTCATACGCGAAAATCTTAAAGGGCTTGTGCACCTCGAAGAGAAAGGCATCTCAAGTACCCAAGAAAGTGCTAGTGGCTAGTGCAGTGAGCAATGCTATTAACCACCATCAAACCTTACCCCAAAAACGAAAGGACCCCGGCTGTCCTACGATTTCCATTACAATTAGGGATAAGAAAATTAATCGAGCACTTTTAGATCTTGGGTCTAGTGTTAACCTGATTCCTTACTCCGTGTACGAACAATTAGGGGTTGGAGAGTTGAAACCCACTCGTTGCACTCTCCAAATGGCTGATCGATCAATCACCTATCCAAGGGGTCAACTAGAGGATGTGTTGATCAAAGTCGGGGAATTCATATTCCCCGTTGATTTTATCGTTATGGATACACAACCTGTTGCTAACCCAAGAAACCAAATTCCGGTGATTCTCGGTCGACCATTTTTAGCCACTTCCAATGCCGTAATAAACTGTCGCAATGGCTCCATGACTCTATCCTTCGGGAAGAGGTCTAGTGAGTTTAATATTTATAAGATGGGAAGTCTGCCCCCCGTGCCAAAAACTAGTACACGAGAAGTTTGCTCTGTTCATGAAATCACGCAGGAGGACTGCGAGCTTGAAAGATTTCTATTTGATGAAAACAGTTTTGACGCCACTAGTGCGTCCCTCCTTGAGCCTACTACCGTTGACACAACCGAAGTTGATTATGAATGTTTCACTTTTTCGGATGACGACGACTCACAGCCCGAATATGAGTCTTTTGAATTTTTGGATGAGTTAGTCGAACCATCCGAATCGGTTGTTTGCAGTGATTTCGAACCTGTGTTGGAGTCCTTTAAGTTCGAGGTAGATTCCGCAATGATTCTTTCGCCTCCGAAACTCGAACTAATGTCCTTACCGCCTCACCTTAAATATGCTTACATAGGTGAAAATGAGACTTTTCCCATTATCATATCAGCCTCTCTAGACTTCGAGCAAGAGAACGCTATTTTAAAAGTCTTACAAGATAGGCGGCAAGTTTTCGATTGGACTATGGCGGACATCGAGGAGATAAGTTCCCTCATAATTGAATATCATACACAATTGATGGATGATGCCATGTCAATAGAGGACCCACAGGAATATCTTGGGGGTATTGTGGTGAGTCAACCTCCTCCCTTAGAAGTTGAAATACCCCCATTTCTTTTAATAAGGTACGAGAATGCCAACACTCCACTGATTGCTGATCATTTACATTCTCGTTTCGATGCATTACCATCACCTGTATATTTACCTCCACACCTCCCATACCACTACTTCTATCTTCCCCAATTCTTTGCGGACCACCACAACTTATTTTTCCACCACCCAATATTCTTTACTGATAAATTTTTCAACTGGTTGGTGTTGACGTTTGGTCTAGGCAAAGTTTGGCAGTAATGTCTAACATGGTTTAAATGAAGTTTGGGGGAGGGCCTTTTTGTATATATTCTTTGTTTTTCTTAACAATAAAAAAAAAGGGTTGTAAATAAATAAATAGGGAAGTGCCGGTATTTTGACCCTCTTAGTTTAGCATGACAGTGAGGACACTGTCAAGTTCAAGTTTGGGGGTATGCTCGGTACGTCTTCTTCCTTCGCATTCATTTGTATATATTTTTGCATTTGCATATTTATTTGAAAACCCATAAAAATTTGAAAAAATTTAAAATTATAAAAATTAATGTATTCAATTTTGGCTAATTGACTAGAGTTTGACAAATAAGTTAACTGGTTAGGAACAACTAGATCTTAGACTTAGTGAATTAAAAACCCTAAAAATAACATTTCTTAAAGTTTAACGGTAGAAAATATATGCCTTGTAGTTTATTTAGAAATAGGCAAATTTTGGGTTCACTTCTTGGGCTAAGTCGAAACAAGGGAAGAGTATTGATGTTCTTATTAGAGTATAAGTTTGAAAAATAGTTCCTACCTTAAGTCTAAATTCTGAAAATGTATACCCTACAATTTGCACATTCACGCACCTTGAAACTTGGAATAGTAGAAGAGACCTTGAAATGCTCTTGTCTAAAGTCCTTAGTACAATGAAAATAAAAAGAAAAAAAAAGTGAATAAAGAAAAAAAATGGACACTGGTTTTTGTGGTTACTTAAGGCTGTAAAAATAGAAAAATATTTAGCGAGGGTGCTTCATCACCTAGTGCCTTAGACCAACTGGTTTGGGAGTCACTGCTAAAGCCTTGGGTGTTGCAAAGACTAGGAAGTACGCTTTAAAGTGCAAACGCATTTTGTAATCGGTCGTTTGGTACCTCAAGAAGTATTAACGGTCGCATGAAGGATGTGTAAGCAAATTTCATTCACCAACTAATTAGTACTTTGGACAACGGACAAGGGCATGATTGCTTGAATTGAATTTCCAAGTGTAGGGGTGATCTATACACACACGTAGGGGTATGTGATTGGAATTTAGATAAGAGAGAGGAATGAAAGATAAAATTTGTATCTTTAATGGTGTTGATAGAAAATTCCTAAGTAGAGATCAAACCCTAGAAGGAAGACGTAAGAGATGCCGAAAGCTAAGTAGGTCTACATAACATATATAATCTTAAGTTAAATAATGAGGAAGTGTGAAGAATATGGGTGGATAATTTGCGATTCAAAAGGTAATAGAATTCCTTGTTAGAAAACTTAATTGGAGAACAAAAGTCAAATGGGCCAAGTTGATAGGATTTTGTGGGTGTAATCCGCTGAAAACCCTCAGGAGACAACACTCCTCCTACTAGGGACACCTAGAGGTTTAACGGCTTGTTGCACGTGCTCAGTGCAATCGTGTTTCCCTGCGAAAGTGCGGTTAGGATTTTAGAGAATAAAATAATAAGTTTGCTCGAGGACGAGCAAAAGGTAAGTTTGGGGGTATTTGTTTAGACCATAATATTGCATTTTTCATTCTTCTATTCTTATCCGTTTTATAAATAAACAGGTACTCTTGACGCACGTTTGTTGCATATTACAGGTTACAGGTTTCTGGAGCAAATACAGTGAAAAGACACAAAACAACAGAAAAGGGACTTTTGACCAACAATTAGACGAATCCTAGTCAAGCAAGGCAACGAATGTCAAGGTGAAACGGTTAAAAAAGCCCAATACAAGTCTTCACTGAAGATCTGGAGAAGAGTGAAAAGCCAACAGAGAAAAAAAGTATTAAACTAAGAAGCCCAGACAACCACAAAGGACCCCAGAAAATTAGGTGAGCCAATCCCACCAATAGGCCGCGGATCCGCGGCCCAAGCCATCAATTGCCGTGGATCCGCGGCCGTATAATACACGTGTCGGTGGAGTTTTCTTCTGTTGCTGCGACTGTTCTGGTGTTGGGATTCTCAGGGGTCAAATCAGTAATTGCGCATGTGCGAGAGTCTGTAACCCTAGGTTTCCTATAAATTGTAATTTTAGATCTGTAAAAAATATGCCTCTTTTCAATAAATAAAGTTCAGAATTTCTGGGAGTGACATTCAGATCTATTCTGTCTTCTACTTGGAGGGAGCCATCAAATCTGTAGGTAATTTATTTCCTTGCTTTTATTTTCTAGTATAATTTATCATCCCCTAATGAGCGAGTAGTCTCCTCGCTTGTTAGGGTTAGCCTTAGCGAAAGGGTTGAGAGATGAGATCTCTCACCCCTTTCAATGCCATCTTCACTTTAGAGTTAGAACTCCATGCATACGCACACATCCGCTCCCTACGGCACCCTACCTCTCGAGGTAACGGTGAACCGTAGTATAAAGGGCCGGTTGCGCGCGCTTTCCATGGGGGTTAGGGTAATTATCAACAAAGGAAGGATACAAATCTAGAGGAAGAAACATCTTCCTAAAAGATTCGTATCCACTTTATTGATAATTAACGTAACATCTAATAGATCAAAAAAAGAAGGCATTGAAAGCGGTGAAGGAAACATTAATCTCCAAAACTTCCCCTAAGCCTAACCCTAGCAAGACTCTTAATTAGATTAATTAGATCTAGTTTTTATAGATTTTTATAAACCAATCAAAACGACAAATAGAATCAACTCGTTAAAACACATAAAAGGAATTTACCCGTCTCTGTGGATCGACCCGCACTCACCGGCTAGCTGCGAAGCGACGCCGTTTCTGATTGCGGTAAATACAGTTTTTGACACCAATCACAGCTGTCTCTAGTGCATGTTAACTAAATGGAAGGAGGCCGATCAGCGTTACTCAACTTAAGAATGCTTCCAATTATGAGTAACCTGAAAGAGAAGCAAGTTATCTTAATCATTACTATTAACTGAATACCAGACACAAGTATCTACATCTTCGATCACCTTGAAGAATCCCGATACTTGCAATACCTGGTTCTCTACTTTACTCTTATTCCTATAACTTCTCAAAACTTGGACCTTGTGTTTCTACGAAACACTTGTCTAAAAACTAGAGAAGTCATAAGTAAACCGAATATAGTACGAGGACCAACCCCTCTGTCCTAATGGACACTGGACAATATACAATACTCTGTATAAGTCCCCTGAGTCTAGTGACTCATTCACTGTGTGTCGTAGGTTGAAAACTGTACTTATGGTTAAGAAGAATTACACCGCTGTTCAATGCTCCTTACCTAACGATCCACTGATATAGGTAAATGTCATAGACATAATTTCAAAAAGGTATATCTCACTCTATAAAAATAGACATACAGATATATCAATTTGAAATTGGTGCATAACAACGGATATTCAAAACCAAATATTTGCCGTCCGGCTAACAACCAAGGTGACTTCCTCAAATATCACCAATTACAACGAATCCCGATATAATGAGGATGATCACATAATTCCCAATAACTTACTCCCACTCATCATCTGTAAAACCATACAGATGTGAGAATCAAACCTGGTAAATGCATACCCTGGAGCAAGTGCCTAATTAGGAAATCAGTTTTCTTTTAACAGTACACAGTTGAACTGAAACATTGAAATGTTTCGATGGGGTATCCCGGTATTCCTAGTAATACCTCTTCCATTATCCAGATTCACAACTGTAACCGTATAATTCTTTGTCATCTCTCCAAATCCCTTTATATGTCTTTAGTCATTACCTTCTGTACACCCCTTTAGGCCAAATTGTTTTCTTCCTTCCCTACCGTTCGGCACCAGCCTATGGTTTGGAAGAAGACTATCCAATAAGCATAATGGGTGTACTGTCCTAATCCTAGGAGCACTCGCAATGTGAGAGAAGGTGAAGATAAAAGACAACCGAATAAACCTTATTCCTATTTCTCCTGAACCAGAATCCATCCCCGAACTGGAACAAATTCCTTTCGAGTTCGTAAATAACCATACGATGGAGTATCCAATAAACTGTGGATCTTCGTAGTGATACGGAGTGTCATGGAGAAATACAAAAGTGATTTAGGATTGGCGAAGAAATACTTGGTTTGGTCGTGAATAGCAGTCGCAATTTACTTTGCCCTCCTTCTAATCCCTTTATTTGTCTTAACTTAATACCTTCTGTACACCATTTAGGCTAATTGGTTTTCTTCATTCCCTACCGTTCGGCACCTGCCTATGGTTTGGAAGAAGACTATCCAATTTGCGTAATAGGTGTACCGTCCTAATCTAAGGAGCACTCGCAACCTGAGAGAAGGTAAAAAGGAAAAGACAACTGAATAGTCCTATTCGTTTCCTCCAGAACCGGAAACCATCCTCGAATAAATTCCTTCGAGTTCGTATATAACCATACGATCGTTTTGTCCAATGGAAGTAGACGTTCGTAGTAATACGGGGTGTCCTGGAGAAAAGGGTAAAAGTAGGAGTGGCAATGAGGTATGCAACTCTGACAATCCAAAAGCCAGTGTTTTAAGAAGGTTCGGTTAACTTGCTCACTGAGTCATAGTCAAGGGTCGGGTCATGGTCGCTGCCAAAGAGAGAGAGAAAAGAAACACTCAGCGTGCACTCTAACCTAGATCAGAATGGTTATCAATTTATCTAATCAGGAAACCTCCCACTGTAACGTCAAATTCTTCCCCAAACCTGAAAGAAGAATTAGTCGGGATCATCCGAGGAGTAAACCAACTCATCAGTGGGAATCGGGATCCAACTATCATCGCATGATAACGTGACGGAATCCGCTCACGTTATCACACTCCAGAAGGTATGCGCATATCTGGCAAGTTTCAGTTTCTTTAGAAACTCCCGATGTGATTTTTGCCCCATGCTCTTATGACCTTGACTTTGGCCAACAAATCGTAAGTCACATATCAAATTCTACCCGTCATTCTCCAGGTTAATTTGAACCCACCCATACCTACCCTTGACTTTGGCCAACAAGGCAGTACGACTATCCCAAACCAACGCATCTATCTATGCTGCATATGAATATCCAATAGCTACCAAAAACTGTGCCTTGACTTTGGCCAACAAACACAGCTTGAATACTATTGACTATCCATATGAAATGATGGAGGGCTACGAATGGTTTTTGGTGAAAAACCTTTAACGTAATGAACTTGATATCGTTGAAGGAACTGGATAGCTTTATAAAAATATAGTGACGAAAACCTTTGCTAAAGAGGTCACTCCCGGTGAAGGGATCTCGGCTCTTTCCCCGTGGAATGAGGTGCAGGATATTCCAACTGAATACCACGATGCAAAGCAAAAGTAATAGACTATAGTGAAGTTATTGCCCTGACGCAAACTTCTGTCCAAGGGGTCACTCCCGGTGAAGGGATCTCGGCCCTTGCCTCGTCGACTGAGGTGCTGGATATTCATAACCGAATACCACTATGCAAAACAAAAGAAAACGTCCTTGCATTAACAGCTTTTTGAAAAATGTTCCAACAATATCAGAATAGGTTTGTTCAGCTTGCATTGATCCGAATCAACGCAGTCCCATCAATTGATCACACCATAAAAGAACGAAAATAATGATGTACGTATATACCATCCGCATTCGCCACTGGGTCCCGTCATCACCCGTTAGGTTACTTAACTAACGACAGAGCGGGGACTGGACTAGCGCGGATGTAAAACATATACCACATCTACTAGTTTATATATCAATATATAATATTCGCTCAAGGCGTGATAAAATGCAACATAATAGAAATGTAATAAGCAACACAGAACAATAGAGATATCTGGGATCCCCAGGATTCATAGAGCCGCCACTGAAACCCGACGTTCCCCTGGTCGTGTGGATAGCCTGTGAAATGAAATCCTAGACCCCTACGGGCGTGGCAAGTTACCCGCCAAAACCTGAAGTGAGGAAGCCCCCTTCAACAACGTGAATGGACCACCCAGCACTTTACGGAATCCGGTAACTTGAGCACCCCTCCTTGGGTCAACCTGTACCCCCTACGAGTGCGGCGAATAGCCCGCCAATTCTAGAGTAAAGCCCCCTCCGTCTCAACGCCATGAGATGCAGACCTGTTGCCCTCTAGAACCCGGCTATCCATGCACCCCACCGTGGGGTAATCCCAGTACAGAAAGTAAAATATACATACAACGGGTACATCGACCTCAGCCCAGTCGTGCCCCAAAAGAATATTATATAAACAGGTAGTGACGGCAGTCCACATGTCGGACGCTCGCCCCGCAATATCAAATGTACATAATAAACCAAACTGTACTACCATTGCATCCAGGGTATCCACCACGACAAATCCGCAACATCACAGCACAATACAGAACATCAACGTGAATGTCACGTTCGCAAATCCGTCTAAAAGGGCTATAGCAGTTAGACAGGATTTACCGATCAAATGACATTCACTGTCGCAGATATAATGTAAATACTGTGAACTAACATATTTAAAATTTTCGATCGACTAAATTTCCCGAAGTGGGCCCCAAGCACAACTGTAGCACTCAAAAACATCTGGACCCAAAAAGAATGTACTAAAAATCCCAATTTCAACTCAGAAAGCAATTGTAGAAATTTGGTACGGCTCTGACACTTTCCTGCCGCGGAACCGCGGCCAGAACATGGGTTTGGCCGCGGTTCCGCGATCCTACTGTAGCATCACCGTATCGAATTTTTACAGAATCTCTAAAAATGCCTGCACGAATTTCTGAAACACTCAAATTAATTTTTCGAGCAAAAAAAATTTCGACAAAGAACTGGACTTGAAATTGGGGTTTTTAGAAAATCCGTTCGAATCAACTTGTAAACACGTTAGAGCAAGCTAGACTAGGTTAATGGCGTGGCTCTGATACCATTGTAAGTGCACGGCAGCGCCTCGGCTGTCATTCCGAGGCCAAAATGCGGAAACGAAACTTTTCTTAAACTTGTAAACCGGCACTACCGCGCACTAAAATTCCAGATCGGGCCATTAACCTAATGCTAGCAAACAAGAGAAAGGAAAGAGAGCTATACCGAACGATCCATGTCCTTCGGTCTTCGGCCTCCACTCCGATCTCCTCGCGGAAGGGCACCACATCGCCGGGTTCTTTTACGGGCTCCCACCTCTAGACCGAGGCAACTCGAGCACGAAGTTGGCGAGTCGACGTGTCCAAGAATGCTGTAGGCTAGTGTAGTACTCATTGTCTCAAGGGGTTGTGAAGTTGCCATTTATGATGGAGGAGAAGAATGATCTTTGGAGAGAGGTGAGGGATTTTTGTAGCAAGCCAAAAATGAGATGAGTAATTTCCCCACACACAAAATGAATCCTCTCCCCTCACAAAATGTGGCCGGCCATCACTCATGATGGAGGGAAAAAATGATGGATTAAAACAAGTAAGGAAAATGTGTGATAAAAAGATCACATCAAAGTCTTTCTAAAATCCTTTCATAATCAAATCAATCTTCTCACCATTAATGCAAGTAATGATGCAAGAAAAAGCAAACATGCTAGAACCATCATAATCCAAATGCCACATAAAACCCTCCACATTTGCTAATTTGCACACTTGCAAATTAGCCCTTCCATCAGAAAAAACCCGGCCAGGAAAGAATAAAGGAAAACTGGCCGAAACGGAATATAAACTGGCAACTTCAAAAAACTGATCCCGTAATAAATTACAGGAAAACCCCCGACCGTATATACATACCCGCATTTGTATTCCGACCGAATACAAATGCAATGAGACAAAATCTACACTGTACAATACTAGGATCCGGCTTAAACCAAAGCCCGCTAGTATTATCCGTCCGATCATGATCCGTGCAATACCGCACGTATATGATCGAACCCTGCCATATCTCCATACGGCCTCTACAACGTTTCGCCCGAAACTTGAGAAACTGTCTGTGGGGGACTCTAAAGACTCGTCAATACTTTGGCTGTGGATTTAACCACTAGCATGTCAGAGGTATTATCCATACGTAACGGGCTACCAGGTATTGACCAAAAGAGACGTCGATGAGCGAACTCATGTTGACACCCTACTGAGCCTGTCAGTAACAATATCCATACAGTTTGGTCCGTTCGTCTATGAGCATCGCATGGCGGTCCTAAGGGGTTGGTAAAAGTCAGACCCCCAAAAGCGGTACAAGTCGTGTCGGAGTGTAGCCCAGAACACCCTGAGATACCACTGGAATACCTACCAGTAAATCTCCTGCCTTGGCCAAGGATTTCGTGTAATGGCTCTCCTAGACACAGTGCGACCTCACCCCCAATACCGGGAGAGACGAACCCCTGAAGATCCGCTCACTGCCTCCATGTGGCTCGGGACTGTACCCAACTAAAACCTGTTTACACGACTCCTTTGAGCGTGGTAGGGTAGTAATCAAAGTACAGTGGGAACTCACACGAGACAAATGACGATCTCAGGTCGATGAACTAACCTGTACACATGTCACCAGGGAACTGCTATCTGACATTTGGTATAAGACCAACTAGCATGTTCCCAGCGAGTCCTGTCCGGTGTACTCATAACCCAATGAGCACCTGTATACATCTTAGGTGAACCAATTGACACCAGTGGCTTGTGAGACCGGCCACCGCCCCTCGTCGGGGTCTCGACTGTATACACTAGTCTACTCTGGAGTATCGATGCCCTGTCTCGAAACTCCCTCACTAGGGACCTTTTAAGGATGTGCTTATAGAACCCAGCTCCCACGTATATGATCGCCCTCATACTACTGGCAGTCAAGCAAGAATCCTAGGGGCTCTATCAACGCGCAATAGTGACCTGTAAGGTCACCTAAAACAGTACACGATGATAAAGGTAAACCAGATAGCATACTATCATCTTGAGTAAGACTGTCCTACCGGCATAGGTCCTCCCTCAATCATTGCAATCACGTGCCTGTGATCCAATAATTGACTCTGAGGGCACTATATCCAACAACCCGACCCACCTCAACCCGACCCGACTCCCACGCTTCTTCTTCTTCCTTTCTTATTTTCATTTCCCGCTTTTTTCCAACATGCTTCTCCCCTTCTCGTGCCCCTCCGTGAGACCCGTACCCAGCCCTCGTCGATGACGCCATGTCGCCAACAACTTCCCGCGATCCCCTCTACTATCACGCCCCATTTCCCAGAGTACGGTAAGGAGACATAACGGGTCACACGACGTATTTACTCAGAAGTAACACGCTAAGCGTAAATAAGCAATATAATAAAGTACACAAGTAAGACATGAGATGTAAATGAACAGCAACTTTTATTTATTAAACATCCTTTACAGTACAACTGGAAATGTAAATACAAGACTGAAAAGCAATGCCTAAACAATGGCATGAACTAAAAGTAAAGTATATACAAGTGACTAGAGCTCTGGGTCTTCTGAGAACTGCTCCAAGTCATCTGTACTGGGCTCGATCTCCAGAGAATCAGATCCCCCTGACAACATTCCAAAGAAAGAAGAGAAAATGAATGTCGTCAGTGAAAAATCGCTCGGTAAGTCCTAAAGAGACGTAGAATGAGAATAGACAGGTAAGAGATTATAACTGGTATAAAGTTGATAGTTTTGTTAACACGGTTGTTTATAGCTTGGTACAAAATATGCCAGTGTGTACGACAGGAGTCCAGCTTACCCCATGGACTATGGTATATGGATCATAAGGCCCCGTCAAAATCCACGGGACAACGACAACGGATGTTCAGGTTCGGTGTATTAAAGTGACCGTCTCGTGCCACTTTTAACACATTCCATACCAGTCTACCCCTTTAAAACCCCGTAATGTATTTTTTATTGATGTGTATTGTTTTGTTTAATAGATGTAAGACTTTCCGAAACTATGATATCAGTAGTTCATGTAAACGGAAAGGATATAAACGGATAGTCATGTAAACAATGTCAAATGTATATCCATGGTTCGGTCAAATCAATTCATGTTGATATAGATTGTGTTCCGGTATAAATGGATTCATGTTGAATTGGAGTTATACTTGAATTGTATTCAAGGATGGATTGATTTCAGATTAGACTGAGACTCTGACTGAGTCAGATAGTTTAATACGAATTGAAGTCCTGAATTAGTTTTGGAGTTATCGGTAACTGCTACACATGGACGGCAGGATTTATGGCTTTTTCCAAGCCAATTACCATATTGATAACCCCGTTTTAATTGTCTACCATAAATCGGCAAGCACCCAAATTCTCCGGCTCCTTGAGGCTCAAGAGAACTGGTCCCGCTTAAACTTATATTATTAGGGTCCTTATTGTTATTTAATATAATTTGAGAGGGTTTTATGAAAAATAGTTTTGATATATTTTCAAAATTCACTTCAAGTATTTAATTATCGTATTTAGGATTTTCATGGATGTAAATTTAAAAGATGAAATATTCTAGTGGATATAAACGTAAATTGAATAGTATATGGCGTTTTCATGTAATTTGACTTGTATTGATTCTTGATGGTATTTTCATGAACTTTTGTGATTCTTTTCTTTTGATTAGAAAACATGGAATATATTATATATTTAAAATAGCTATTTTGATAATATTTTTATTTATATAATTATTAAAAATAGAATTTATGTATTAACAGAAATCACGTTTTCTTAGAAATTGTAATAAAAATTCCATCGAGATCGTATGCTCTGTGAGGAGTTCTGCATCTCGTTCTACTTGTCCGATGGATGTGCGATAACCCGCACCAACCAAATCGGATTCCCCAAAATGGGTTGTAAGGATATAATCGTATGGAATTTGATTAAAACAATTTGAAGAATACGGTTTTGATAGTTTATGGTATTTAAATTTAAAATTCGTTTTAACCACAAAAATATCGTTCTCAAGCCATCGTGCTATGTCAAGATGAGTGTTGTGATGAGCTAGGCCATTTACCTCGTGCAATTTTCTAAAGGTAATATGAGCAAAATGAAGAAATAATTGTGTAGGTAAACTTGATGGGATTTAACCGTAAAATTGAACTAAAAGTTGTATAACATTATAATTTTGAATTGAAACTTGTTCTACATATTATCTTATGGTTGCAAAACAAGATATGAAGAGATGTTAATTTGTGGTTAAGAAAAATTGAATTTTTAAAGAAATTAGAATCGGAAGTCGGATTAACTCAGCTGCCGACGAGTTTTGAAAAGAGAAGTCTTTTTAATAGAAAGAGAGGAGAGAAGAGGGGACTTATTGATTGAGAAGGGAGAGGGGAGGTAGAGGATGGGTTTGCAAGCGTCGTGGAGTCACGGGGTCGCCGGATTTGTCCCGATTCGTCGCCGGAACTTGACCTTGAGCTAACTCCACTTGTACAACTTCTTGGACTTGGAAAATTTAGAGAGTTTTGGCAAAGGATTTCTGAATGAGGAGGGCTATGGTGTAGGATAATATTTATAGGAGAAATTAGGGTTTAGGGTATTGAAGAATGAAATTAAAATGCATTAATATTTTGGATTAATTCCTCATTTTAATTCTCTGGAAATGTACAGGGAAAACAAACAGACTAGGGTTAGTGGGAGAGTCCAAGAGGTGCTAGGGAATTTTTTTTGGAGCATTAGCTACGGGGGCACCGGCGGCGCCGGCTCCAAGCCCAATCTCGTCGGCTAAGTTAGGGGGTTTGGGCTCTGGATTCTTGCTACGTATCCTTGTCGTAGTTAATAGTATTTTGCACATGTTTGATTTTTCAGTGACTTTTTATTTTACGTATATTGCACGTGTAATTTTAGGGTTCCAAAAAGTTTAAAAGAAAAATCAGCAAAAGTAATATGTGGCAGGAGGGATTCGAACATAGGGGTTATGTTACAGCAGTGCAAGGCTTTATCAATGAGCTACAAGCGATTTCTTGCTGTTTAAAAACAAATCAAATTTATAACTTGTGCTCGGGATTTACAAATACTCCATTTGTACATTAACTTTAAAAATTTTCTGTATATTAAAAAAGAGTCGTTACATTCTACCCTCCTTACAAAAATTTCGTTCTCGAAATTTATAATTATTTAAGGACTAATTTACAAACAAGTGAGGGTATCTTGAACGCATGTCGTCTTCTCTTTCCCACGTTGATTCTCCTGTTGAGTCTTTTCTCCACATCACTCGAACCAAGTTTACTTTCTTGTTCCGAAGTGACTTTACCTTTCTGTCCAGGATTTCAACGTGTTATTACTCACAAGATAGGTCTGTCTGTACAGTGAGCTCGGAGTGATCAGGAATGTGACTGGGGTCACTCATATACCTTCTGAGTTGGGATATGTGGAACACATTGTGCATTCCTTCTAATGATGGTCGAAGTGCCAAGCGATAAGCCACTTCTCCGACTCGTTCTAGTATGTCGAACGGTCCAATGAATCTCGGACTTAGCTTACCCCTTCTTCTAAAGTGAATCACTCCACGGGTTGGAGAAATCTTTAGAAAGATATGATCTCCCAGTTGGAACTCCAAGTGATGACGCTTTGCATCAGCTCATTGCTTCTGTCGGTCTTAGGCTATGCGCATTCTTTCCCTGATAGTGCGAACTACATCCACTGTTGCTACTATCATCTCAGATCCAAGGAGTTCTCTATCTCCGATGCTGTCCTAACTTAATGGTGATCGACACTTCCTTCCATATAGAGCTGCAAAGGGTGCCATTTCAACACTTTCTTAGTAGCTGTTGTTGTATGAAAACTCCATAAGATATAAGTGATCTTCCCACAATCCTCTGAAATTTAGCATACAAGCTCTTAGCATATCTTTAAGGATCTGAATCGTTCACTCAGACTGATCATCTATTTTTGGATGATAAGCTTTGCTAAAGTTCAGACTTGTTCCCAAGCTAGCTTGCAGACTTTGCCAAAATTGCGATCGGAATCTGGTGTCACGATCGGAGACAATGCAAACCAGTACTTTATGTAATCTCACGATCTTCTGCATGAGTTCATGGATATCAGAGATAGTACACTATGAAGAGTTTTAATCTTACTTAGATTCTTACCTCCATGTATATTTTTGCTAGTGTCTCGGTAGATTGGCCAACTCGAAAGGGGATAAAGTGAGCCGACTTTGTGAGTCGATACACAATAACCCATACCGCATCGTTACCTTTCGTGCTGCGAGGAAGTGCAGTCACCCAATCCATGGTAATGTGTTTCCACTTCCATTTTGGGATAGGTAACGGTTGAAGTAAACCAGCAGTCCTGTGATGTTCAGCTTTCACTTGCTGACACATCAAACATTTAGCGACGCTTCTGGCCACTTCACGCTTCATTCCATGCCACCAGTAATATTGGCGTAGATCGTTGTATATCTTTGTACCACCAGGATGTACTGAGTATGGGGAGCTGTGAGCTTCTTTCATCAACTCTTCCCAAACAGGACCTTATGGTACACACAATCTACTGTCTTATCTCAAAGATCTATCTTCATTGATGATGAAGTATGTTCTAAGTCCACTTTCTACTTGTTCTCTGATCTTTTGCAACTTGGCATAAATTACTTGAGCTGCTTTGATCTGATTGACAATTGTAGACTGAACTTGTAAGTTCATCAAACTTGAAGTGTTACCTGGCACGACCACTTCTATCTCCATCTGAAGCAAATCTTGATGTATCTTCCACTGTGCGGTAAGATTCATTGATAGTGGTTGGCGACTAAGTGCATCAAGTACTACATTCACCTTCTCTGGATGATATTGTACGTTGATGTCGAAATCCGCCATAAGTTCTAACCATCTTCTCTGCCGCATATTCAACTCTTTCTGAGTAAACACATACTTTAGACTTTTGTGGTCTGTGTAGATATCTACCCGTTCTCCAAGAAGATAATGACGCCAAATCTTGAGAGCAAAGATAACGGCTGCCAACTTCAGATCATGCATCAGATAGTTGCACTCATGAACTTTTAGCTGTCTTGATGCATAAGCTACAACTTTACCGTGCTGATGTAGAACAAATCCTAATCCCTTATCAGATGCATCGCAATATATTACGAAACCTCCAGATTAGTCCGGTATTACGAGAATAGGTGCTGATGTCAATCTTGACTTGAGTTCTACAAAAGCTTGTTCGCATGCTTCTGACCACACGAATTCTTCATCTTTACGCTTGAGCTTGGTCATGGGTGTTGCAATCTTCGAAAATCCATTAATAAATATTCGGTAGTATCCCACTAATCCTAAGAAACTTTGAATGTCCTTCACTGTCTTTGGTGTCGACCATTCGCTTACTGCTGCTATTTTAGCTAGATCTACAAAGATTGCTTCACCTGAAACGATATGTCCAAGAAATCCGACTTGTTGTAGCCAAAACTCGCACTTGCTATACTTGGCATAGAGTTGATGCTATCACAAAGTCTCCAGGATAATTCATAAATGTTTAGCGTGCTCTTTCCGATTCTTTGAATACACCAGGATGTCGTCGATGAATATGACAACGAACCTGTCTAGATACTTTCGGAAAACTTGTAATTAGGTTCATGAATATGGCGGGTGTATTGGTCACTCCAAATGGCATTACGAGAAACTCATAATGTCCATTACGAGTCCTGAATGCCGTCTTTGGAATATCAGACTCTTTGACCTTCACCTGATGATAACCCGAACAAAGATCTAACTTTGAGAAAACTCAGGACCCACTTAGCTGATCGAACACATCGTCAATTCGCGGTAGTGGATACTTGTTGTTTATCGTGACTTTATTCAAAGCTCTATAATCAATGCACATTCTCTATGAACCTTCCTTCTTCTTCACAAGCAAAACTGGAGATCCCTAACTTGAAGTGCTGGGATGAATCCATCCTTTCTGCAGAAATTCGTCCAGCTGAGTACGGACCTCCTTCAAACTTGTTTCTTGTTTCCGCTGTGCGGCATCCGACATTTGGTTTCCCTTTCTTAGCTTCCTGCTCGAGCTAACCGCGGTGCTTTGATCACCGGTTGTGCACCAGGTACTAAATCAATTCCGAATTCAAGAGCTCGATCGGGAGGCAAACCTGATATGTCTTCAGGAAATACATCATCAAACTCTCGAACTACCTCTGTCTTGTCTTCTCCTGCCTGTAGAGTTGCAGTTACTGCCTTCTTCGGTTTTGGTTTATATGTGCTAGGTTCCAAGGTACGGTCTCCACTTTTGAAATAAAAGACCGGATGCTCTAGAATATCGAACACTACCCTCCCTGGATGACAGTCGATGGTAGCATAAAATGTTCCTAGCTAATCCATACCCAAAACTACATCGAAGTTTGGTATGTCCAGCACCTTGAAGTCAGCATAGAATTCTCTGCTGCAGACGACTACTGGACACAGGTCGTACTCCATTGTTGCATTTAGAACACCGTTCCCTGAACTGACATTCTAGTTAGATACGAGCGGTGTGACTGGAATCATATGAGTTCGGACGAACCGTTGCGACATAAAGCAATGAGATGCTCTAGTATCGAAGAGTGCTAGTGCAGGTAGTGAGGCTACTAAGATCGTACCTAAGTTTTGTGAGATAGGTTTTAGGTTTAGGAAAAGATATATGGATGTAAACAAGTATTGAATAGATTTGAAAGATGGGAAGTTACGAGTGATGACTTGGCAAGTAGCTTCAGCTTCTTCCACAGTCATTGTCAAAGCATGTCGCCTAGGTACATTCCTCCTTGCTGGAGGAGCTTTCATCTTCCTGTTCCTCTATCCCTGAGGTAGGTTCCTTTGCGCTTGATGGAACTGACGAGGTGGAGGTGCAGTAGGTCCATGAGGAGGTGGAGCTATGAGAGCAAGGCATGGTGTAGGTACCTGAATAGCTGGCCGCTGTGGATAGGAGATTGTTGGTCCGGATGCCTGCTACTGATTGAGTCTTTGAGGACAAGACCCAATATCATGTGTAGATGAGCCACAGACTAAGCAGAGGCGATTAGCACGCCTATAATCCTTCGCCAGGTGTCCATTCCTTTTGTAATAAAAGCAGAAATCTGGACTGGGCCGGTTGAAAGGTACTCCCGGTCTCCTGAGTACAAAAGGTGACCTAAAAGAGGCTCCTCTTGCCATCTGAGTGGCAGGGCGTTTCACACCAGCAAAGTAAGGTCTGCCCTTCTTCTTCACTACTGCATCGTACCGACAGGTAGCTTTCAGAGCTAGGTCATGGGTTGGGAAATCCCCTGTAGCTAGAGCAGCTTGGATTTCCTGGTCCAACCCCTGCTGAAATCGTATGGCCCTGATCTTAGTAATCGGTATGAGATGGGCCGCAAACCTATTACGGTTTTGTATTAGCTATGTAGTATATGATATTAGATAATCGAATATTAAGTCATATCTTACCTGCTCAACTTGGTGAACTCTGCATCATACTCATCCACTGATTTGCTCCATATAAAACCTTGTTGTAAGTGGATGCTGCTCCATATCGAATCAGGCTGTCTCTGGAAAATACTTCACATCGAACATGTCGCGAAAAGTCTTCCATTTGATCGGCCGGGCAAGACAGCTTTCTTCCGCCTTCCACCATACTCGGGTGTTATCCATGAGTTGCAGCTTTGCAACCCTTACCCAAACAATGTCTGGAACTTGTGCTACTGGCAGATCGTCTTCGATCGACTAAGCACATTCTTCAGCTTCCAAGGGGCTCTCTTTTCCATAAAATTGCTTCGGATGAAGTGCCTGGAACTGTTTCACTCCAGGTGATTCCGCTTCTGAATGATCCATTAGTACGGCAGTTTGCTACTACCGTCATTCCAGGAGGCTCTTAATTGCCTCGAGCAATACCGTCTACTCGTTGATCGGAGCTACAATGGTAGGCGTAAGTGGAAGAGGTGATGGTGGTGTGTTGTTGACGTTTGTACTCGTGTTGTTGGGAGAATCCATAACCTTGAAAGAAAAATAGCGTTAGAATAGATTCAAAGATTATGAAATATAAAGAATGTTTAGTTGCTGAGTCTTGTAATTCTTGTGTTATATTGCTTAGGTTTTCATGCAGAACTGACTTGCATGGTAGGATTCCATACATCACTGACCTGCATAGGCCGCCCACAAAACCTGTCACGCCCCGTTTCCCAGAGTACGGTAAGGAGACATGATGGGTCACGCGACGTATTTACTCAGAAGTAAACACGCTAAGCATAAATAAGCAATATAGTAAAGTACACAAGTAAGACATGAGATGTAAATGAACAACTTTTATTTATTAACCATCCTTTACAGTACAACTGGAAATGTAAATACAAGACTGAAAAGAAATGCCTGTTCCCTTATAAAAAAAAGGGAAGAGGGAAAATTCTCTACTGTTCAAGTCTCACGTGTTAAACACATAGGCATCTATATGCAATGCATATAGGCGCTGCAAATTAAACAACTATAAGCTAAATAAGCCTCACATATTAAACACGTGAGCGCCTATATACAATGCATGTAGGCGCTACAAATCAAACAACTGACAATATTAATAAGCCTCACGTGTTAAACATGTGAGCGCCTATATGCAAAGTATATAGGTGCTGCAATCAAACTATAGGCTAAATACGCCTCACGTGTTAAACACGTGAGCGCCTATATGCAATGCACATAGGCGTTGCAAATTAAACAACTGACAGGCTAAATAAGCCTCACGTGTTAAGCACATGAGCACCTATATGCAATGCATGTAGGCGCTGCAATCAAACTATAGGCTAAATAGGTCTCACGTGTTAAACACGTGAGCGCCTATATGCAAAGCATATAGGTGCTGCAATCAAACAGCTGACAAACTAAAAAAATCTCACGTGTTAAGCATGTGAGGGCACCTCCCTACGAAGAATTAAATTCTACTCAACAAGAGATCGTTGGATTAAGGATCCAATGGTGATTAAACATAGGGCTTTCTAATGAGGAGGGAAATTATCTGTTAAATAGAAAGTTGGTGGATCAAAGATCCTATGAGATGGAAAATATTTTCCATATCTTTCTAAACAAAGAAATATTGTACTCTGTTAAACCGAGCACCATTAGATTAAAATTCCAATGATGATTAAAATTCACTATTTTTACAGAATAAGATTCTGCATATGGGAAAATATTTCTCCAATCTTGTTAAAAACAAGAAAAATATGTTCTGTAAAATAAAAACCCTTAGATCAAAGATTCAATGATGGGTAAAATTCCCCAAATCAATTCTGAAACCAACTAAATCAATTAGGATCTCTCAATGAGAGATTTTCTAAATATTAAACAAACTTCTCTTCACTATATAAAGAACCAAAGACTTCAAGTCTCGGGTGGAGAGTGAACAAAGGAACCCCCTCAGAAGCTTTTAGAAAAAAAGAGAGAAGAAGAAAGAAAATCTTCAAAAGAAACAGAGAATTTAATTCTCACAGAAGAAGACTTGTTTCATTGAAACCCTATGTAAAAAGAAAACAAAACTCAGAGATCATATTGCCTCTTTAAGGGTTTAACCCTTCATGCAAGAACTTAATTCTTCCTATGGTTGAGATCTGCAGAAGCAGATCTCTCCACAAGTTGAGAATTTAATTCTCATCGGGGAGATTCTGTCATGCAGATTCAAAACCTAGGGGAAGGAATTGAGTTCAAAGATTTTGATTCTTACAAAACACATGGAAATTTAGTTCCTCTGAAAACTAAGGGTTTAACCTTATAAAAAGAATTTAATTCTTACAAAACAAGAGAGTTGAGATCCTCCAAATCCTAGGGTCATTAACCTGAGATCAAAGTCTCCAAACACCCAGAAGGAAAGGCTGAAGATTCATTAGCGTATAAACTCTATAACGAGGACCGCACGTGTTTCCCATGCGAGCGCTTAAAAGAAGAACAAGAAGTGCCTCCTAAG
The DNA here is from genome assembly GCA_030015575.1 of Agapanthus africanus. NCBI lineage: Eukaryota > Viridiplantae > Streptophyta > Magnoliopsida > Asparagales > Amaryllidaceae > Agapanthus > Agapanthus africanus. Next base: position 171,240,842 of record CM057337.1, on the reverse strand, counting down.
GCAATCACGTGTTTTGCATGCGATCTCCAATCAAGTGCTTAGCACTTATATAAAAAAGGAGGGGATAAAACCTAAAAGGCAGTACCCAACATTGGGGCGCTTCACGTGTTCACATTTGAGCGTCACAAAAACCAAGTGCTTAGCACTTACGTGTAAAAAAGGGAATAAAATGCAAAGAACAGCGACAACTTTGGGACGCCTCACATGATTCACACATGAGCACCTCCAAAGTTCAGTGTTTAAAACTGGTCCAATGCCTCACGTAGGATACACGTGCGTACTACATTTATCAGTGCTTAGCACTACAGGGGTAAATATGGGGACCCAAACCTAGTCATAAATTGGCTAAGTCTTCCCGAGGTCAAAACATCTTAGATCCCTAAATCGACCGAGCCTCTATGCTCATGTTTTCCCAAACTGATCTTAGTCCCAAATATGACTATTGATCTTCCAACTGATGATATCCAAAACGATACTCATCCCACATCCTCCTGAGGAAATCTTAGTCTCAAAATATGACTAATGATTTCCGGGTTTAACACTAACTCCTTTTTCTCTCAAATACGGGAATTGGTTCAAGGGTACATCTCTCAACACCTCTAATCTACATCGTTGTAATTCCTCAATGTCTTCAGAGAGGTGGCGGGTCCCAACAACCAACAGCTTTTTGGTGCACTTCCAAACTGATGTGCACACCTTAAATCAGACCACTCCCCAAATTGGGTGCATTCCAAATCATCGTTGTTAATCCCGTCACGTAACAAATACATGTGCGCGCAAGATGGACAACGGACCGAGACGTTCTTAAACTAAAATCTCACCTCCAAAATGCTAATCAACAGACCGAGACATTCTTAAACTAAAATCTCACCTCCAAAATGGTGTTCAACGGACCGAGACGTCCTTAAACTAAAATCTAGCCTCCAAAATGGCGATCAACGGACCGAGACGTCCTTAAACTAAAATCTCACCTCACAAATAGTGATCAACGGACCGAGACGTTCTTAAACTAACCGTTGCCTCAAAAATGGCGACAATGGACCGAAATATCCCTAAACTAATACAATAGAGCCCAAATACTCTCTTGTTGGATCTGAAACAAAAATGATCCTAAAACCTTGTTAAGGAGATCTTAGTCTCAAATTGGACTAACGTATCCTTAACGAAAACAAATCGAGCCCCAAATGCTCACATACATTTAAGTCGATCTTAATCTCAAAATAGATTAACGGTCTTTAAATAAAAACCCTAAATCTAAAAAATATGGATTAGTCCAAATCCACGCTCTACGGGCGATGACATAAATTAGTCTCCGTATACAATCCACGGGCAACCAAAATATAACAAACACACACGACACGAAGTGAACTTCCGGAGCAGGAGAACGTAGTTATAGCGATGTGGTAACGTAATTAACTGCGGGGGCTTGCACCTGCATAGAAGAGCGTCCCCACAATAAAAAACCCTCACAAACGATGGTGAATCTGACGAAGTCTGCTACAACGGCCGCATCCGTCCAAACCTTCGATATACGGTGCCTTAAATCAACTTGGCATTTTTCGGAGAGGTGGACGGATAAATCCAAATAGCATCTACCCCCAAAATTCAGGCCAGACGTCCTAACGTCTCGGTCGCGTCCGGTAGGACCTTATCCTCTTTCCACTCCACACTTCGTGTGTTGTGTATCGCGAACAAAATCGCGGTTTGCTATGGTTTCCTTTAGATTCGAGATACTAAGATTTGGTGTCTTGCTCCTGTGCAGGAAAAAGGTCAATGGCTTCCAGCTGTACAAACTGCAACAACAACTCCCACTCTGCCCTAACTGGAGGAGTGACATATGGGCCGACCGCGGCCTGCATATTTTCAATACCGGTGGAACAGGTGACTCAGGCCACTACTGAGTTGTTCTTCGGGACTATGCTCCCGCCAGCAAGCTTCAGCGTCCTTGTGCCGCCACAGGAAGCTCCAAAGAAGTCGGTCTTTGATCGACTTGCAACCACTACGGCCCCTCTCAACTGGTCGTCCAATTCTGCCACCTCAGTCTTCAACAGGCTGAGCCAAAGCTCAAGTGAGCCCGCAAAGAGGCTCGCGATACTGAAGGGGTTACCCTAAAACGGTAGCTGTTCATGCTTCGGCAGGTGAAATCGTCAAAGGGGCTTCTCCTACCAAAGGACCGGTCTTCACAAGATTGGTCGTTCCAACTCCTGCTACAGGTGAAGTCGTCAAAAGTGCTTCCCTTACCAGAAAATCGGCCTTCGAAGGATTGGATGTTCTCTCTCAACGGACATCAGTCTTCGACAGGCTGTCACCAACAGTAGCCCCTTATCAAAGCCAAGGGCATGACGGAGCCGCTTCCATAACTGAGGTGGTCCCGTCTGCAAGATACACTCAACGTTGCCACTGGCACCGGGTGAGAAGAGCTGATGGCAATTCCCTCTCTAGATTTGCTCCTCCAACTCCAATGGTGGAAGTTGAAGCTGTAGTTCCAACCTCTTTGATCTGTTTAGAAGGGTGTGAAAGAACTCTCCGACCGTAGTGCTGAAGAAATCTCCACATTCTGCTGAAAATATGACGCAGGAAAAGCCGGAGCAGCCCCCTCAGCGGCTGTCCTTCTAAATCCACTGGGTCTGGCGGAAAGACCAAGATTCTGTGATCAATAATAACTACTCTCGCCGACTGAAGAAAACGAAGGCTCGGCAAGAGGAAGACCATCCCTCCACCATACAGCGAGGGACTTCCACTACACAGGCGCCTGCTACAACGGCTCCTTTGACCTCGACCTCCCACAAAAGTAGGAGGCTGGAGAAAATCCCACTGCCTGCGGCAAATTCCAAAGGCACTGAAACGAAACGCCCCAAGTCTGGGGGCATGATCGTCCATATGGTATGCATGGCTTCTGATTGATCTGTTTTAAAGAATTGTGTAGTAACCGCAATCAATAACGGTGTCATGTGTAGCTAGCCGAGATGAGTATGGGACGCCCTCAGGGATATGTGGAATCTTTCAATCTTACTTTAAACGTGTTGATTGGAAAAGAGGAAGGAGAATAGAGAATAGTGACGAATAGTTTCTAGATCTACGTCAAAATACGGATGTAGAAAATAGATCTAGTTTAAATAAAGATATAGATTTTATATGAGAAGAGGGCTTGTAGGGTTCGTTCGGATTTAGTAGTCATAGATGACTAATAAAGATTACTCCTTTTATCTATTGATAGATTTAAAACTAGATAGATAGTGATGAATGAGGATTAGGGTTCTTGAAAGAAACTAGGGTTTCCACACTATTGACCCTTGTCTTTTCATGATCTATATTCATGTCTAGCCCTTAACAAAACAATTGTTATGCTGATCTCAAATCATGGTCGAGACTAGAAATAAATTGGTAGAGCGCCCGATAAGGGTGTTAACGATTCTTTTGCTAAAGTTTATAAACTTCATAAGACTTAAAAGGAGTTAAAGTATTTTCTCATCCATTGTTCTACCCTAATCCTACGAACCCTATCAAGCGGAGAATTACTCGCGCATGATGGAGATAGAAGAAGAACGGATAGAGATCATGATGTAAATACAGAAAATAAATGCAAACTAATTAATCTAATGATCTACCTTTATTAATCAACTTCACAAGTACAAAGCCTTCAAGTTTAGATTACAAGAGGAAGAAGAAGTTGCTCTCGATCTCTTCCTTGTAAGAAGTAGATACTCCGTCGAATCTCACGTCGCCTTATCACGTCGAATCGAGGACCTGTCTTGGATCACATGTTCTTTGACGGTGATTTGCTTCGTGTAAAAGGTTGATTAGATAGATGATTTCTAGGTTTAGCCCTCGGTCCTTTATATAGCCCCAAAGCCAGAAACTTTAGATCCCCAGAATTAGGGTTAGTTGTAGAAAATCACAACTAAAAATATCAAACCCTAACTCGCTGAATTGGCCGCGGATTCGCCGCACATTGCATGATTTGGTCGCGGAACCACGGCCGTTTGGTGTGATCTTGGTTTCAATTTTCAGGGGCTGCCTCATTGTGATACATGGAGATTTATTTGATGTCTGGAATTTGATAATATTTCTTGAGTCTCTGCCAGTATTGATTCTTCAATTTTGTTTAACTTCATCGGCAGATTTTTGATTCCCGACATCTCAACATCTCGATCTTCTGACCTGAACTAAACCTTACACAATATCTCAATGAATAATGTTAGCAATATTTGTTATTTTTGAGATATTATCCTAACCAATTTGATATGATATTATGTTTAAGAATATTGGTTAAGGATATTTGATATGATATGCATATTTAAATTATCAAAATATTATATAAATATTATATGCATACATTTTCCTTCATAATGTTGATTATAATATATAAACATATGGTAAATAGTATTTTTACAGATAAACCTAAATATGTTCTATATTTATAATAAACACTTTTAGATATTTAAAAAAAGTAAGGAAAATGTTATATCAAAAGTGCGATATTTTCGACTGAACAGCTTCCGGGAAAGAGGATAGCCGTGCTTCCGTGAGTCATCGACCGCAAATTCGGTCGTTGACAAATGCTCAGGAGAAATAACAAAAGCTCCAGGAGATGCTGATGAAAATGGCAGCACTCACTGGACAAAAAGAAAGTCCGGAATCAGGAAGTGAATAGCGCCAGGAGCAAGAGACCGATACAGAGTTCCTGCGAAGGGTGCTAGAAATAAAAGATAAGGAGGCTGCGGAACAAGCTGCTAGTATAAAGCAGATGGCGTTTTTCTTCCAAGATATGGTTGGAATGATGATCCAGCCAGAACCTCCAACCGAAGATCAACCGATAATCATCAAGGATGACAGAGGAGAAACATCGAACCCTCTTCCGGCGCTATCAGTGGCCAGGGAGGAAACGATCTCCAAAGCTGCCCTTGTTAATTACATTGCTCAACAAATACGAGCTCATTAAGCCAACAAAGCGGCTGGTCAAGTCTTCAGAACCGGGCCACCTTACCTAGGCTGGTACGATCAAATCAAATACCTATCGGGATATACGATCCCTAAATTCCATGTGTACAAAGGAACAGGCAACCCGCATCAGCACGTCACTCAGTTCAGAGCTTTATGCGGCAATACTGGAGGCGACGACAAATTGCTGCTTCGCCAGTTCGTTAACATCCTGTCAGAGATGGCACTTGAATAGTACTCAAAGCTCTTAAATGACTCCGTAAAAACATTTACGGAAATGGAATTGCTATTCTTGCAGCGGTTCGCCAGCGCAAGCGAGCGCACCCCGATCACGGTGTTAATCAACGCCAGGGTAAAGCCGGAAGAGACCTGGATTCAATACGCAATCCGGTGGCGGAACTTATGGTCGAAATGTGAACAACGCATCGAAGAAGCTCCTGTCGTGAGCATGTTTATAGGGACTTTCGATCCTCAGACGACTATGTCCCAGTTCATGACGTTCTTTAAGTCGATCACTTTCCAGGCCCTGATCGACAAGTTATCCCAAATGGACCAGATGGGCCACGGGCCTTTGTAACATTTTAAAAATAAATAAATGAATAATTTGATAAATAAAATCCTTTAGGTGAATTTTCTGATAATCGGTAAAATAAACCGCATTTTCCGTAAAACATAATTATAGTTATTTTTCATCATAAAATTAAATACGCCTATTTTAACTGTGTAATTGCTAGTATTTGGTATTTAATTGGTCACTTGTCAATTTCTATTTTACTAAAATATTTTTCCTTAATTAATTAATTTAAATATTAATATAAGCTTTAATTATACATTTAATTAGTGGTAATTACAAATTAGAAATGGGTTAATTTTACAAAATGAGCCATGACATATTAGAATTTAGTTTGTAGCATATTTTTTTCTTCTTGAGTTGTATCCATAATTCTAGAGAATTCTAGAATTATTTAGTATAAGAAAATTTAATAATTAAAGAAATGAATGAAATGATATAATAAATGATGAAGTTTCTACATCATTCTACATTCATTTCTCTCTCTCACTTTTTCTCTCCCATCTTGGCCGAGACTTCATGATGGGCAGCCCCCATTTTTCCCACATCATTTTTGCATCAAAATCTCACAAAAAAAAAAATTCAACAAAAATCCAAAATAAAACCTCAAAATCCAAACCCAATCTCTACCCATTATTCTTTGGCCTATCTAGCTTGGATCTTGGAGCAAAGTTAGTATCTTTAGGAGGCTTGGGTGCATGTTTGATCTCTTGTTTATTGAGGTATAATCCTAACCCTAATGTTAATTATAGGCTAATTACTTTGATTTAATGAATTTCGGTGTTTAATTATAAATATAATTGCTAATTTGAAAATTCAAGTTTAGGGTTTGTGATCAAGTGAGGATTTTTATCAATTATTCATGGTTTTAATGAGTGAATTAACATGTTAGTGGAATGCAAAACCTAATCTAGTTACTAGTTGCTAATTGTTAGTTTAAAATTATACTAATTATGCTAATGTTGCAAACTAGGTTTTTAGAAATTGATTAAATAATTGAGATTAAAATCTAATTATGGTTTTCATGACATTATTAACATTTTAATTTGTTGTTTAGAAACTTAGATCATGCAAAACTTAGTTTAGTTGATGATTTGTGAATTTTTGCTTTAAAAGTGTTAAAATTGGATAATTTTGCAAACTAGAATTTTGGGTTTAATGGAAATTGATGAGATTAAATTTAAGTAATGGTTTGTATGACTTAGTTATGATATTTAGTGAATATTATGGCCATTAGTTTCGTTAAAACAACAAGTTTCGAATTAAAACGGTTATTTGAGTTTTTTTAGGTTTTCGGAAATAAATCGAATTGATTTATTTTGAGGTTTTTATGAGTTACAACTTATTTCATATTATAATTAGTGATTTATGAAACCACAATTGGTGTGTTTGGGTTTTTCTCGATCAATAAGCATTTGTATGCCGATGTCGAGGGTTATTTTCTTATTTTGCATGAGCGGGTCATAGGTTTTAACCTATGCGCGTTTCTTGTGCTGTTTTGGTTTTTATCCGTGATTTCGGTTTACGATATTATATATGTTTGCATATAGGTACCTCTCATGTGGACTTTGGACGATGAAGAGGAGGATGGCGATATCGATTTCGGCAAGCGAGGACCAGGTGAGTAGATGTATATCTACGGGGGAAGTCGGGTGGATGGCGTATAGAACCCCCGCAATTTCGTAGGATATGACGTGCTCTTGAGATAGTTATATATAGATATGTTATTGAGAGACATGAATACTGAACAAGAAAGGTTCTAGGATGACCACGGAATGAAATTTTAGGTATTTTGGATGACAGTCCTCCTATTCTAGTTCTTAGTCGCGAGACCCTAGAGTATAGGTTAGCGCGCGCACACACACACATACTTGTTTTCTAGGTCTACAATATATACACGTGACATGAGGATGTTATATGATACTTGGGAAAGAGTGGATATGATCGGGTATGATGCCGTGAGACATTTGATATGTGATCGAGTTATGATATGAGATATGTTATGATACTAGAGAATCACTGTGCGACGAGAAATATATTTATGTATACGATAAAATATGTGATGACATTGGAATGTATGAGACTTTAGATCTGTAACTAGATCATGATATTGTTTGACAATGATACCATGTGAATGATATATATATATATATATATATATATATATATATAAATGATAGTAGACATATGATCAAGATGTGATATGAAATATGATATGATATTTATAACGGATCATTTGGGTGATGTGTATTCATATATAATGATATGTGTTGATGATATCGGAATATACAAGACTTTAGAACAGTACTTAGATTGTGATATTGATTGATGACGATACCCAAATAAATGATGATGTAAATATGATAGTTGACCCGTACCCCGATTCTGGGATGCCGTACGATGGATTTTACCGTACGAGGTATAGATGTGATGATTGATCCACACTCTTAACTTGAAGAAGTCGTACTATGTACGTGACGCTATTGAGGCTGGATCGCCGACTACTAGAGATATCGACTCGTACTTTAGGTGGATTCTTATTACCTATCGACTAGTTTCTTTAGTTTAGTTCCTTAGTGGGTTAGATAGATATTAGTTTAGGCTCGAGTCATAATTTATTTTCAAAACTAACAAATCATGCACATTTTTAAAGACAGTCTGAGGGGTACTACGGATTTTTCAAAGGACATATCTTTTTTATATAACCCCGTAGCCCCTACTTTTCTAAAGACCACGATTCATGCTATTTCAAACAACAAATTATATGACTCGTAGTTAGGTATGTATATTCTAAATGTGCAGTTAATACATATTCATGTTGTATTCATCGCATTGCATGTTCATTAATATGCTTCTTTAGCTAATATGAAACCCTGCCTGTTAGGATACCAGCACCATTACCGATGATGCGTAGGTTCCACATACACTTATTTGCCGGCTCACACACATTATCATCGGTAATTGCCATGTCACGTACACTTTAGAACATATTATCTCATTGATATAATCAGTTAAATGATAGTTCCAATATGATATTAATGTTATTGCCCTCCTTCACTAGTGGGATATTGCATTCTTTACTTAGATATTTCATGCATTCATAGATTCATTTGGTTAAGCTATATGGTGGCTTTATGCCGGTATTCATGCTTATTGACTCTTGATTCTTGGATTTCGGATTTTCATGAGATTTCTGGATTTTGGGGAAAACCGCAAGAATTTTATAAAACTTTTTATCTTTATTTAAAAATAAAAATTGCTGTTTTCTCATGATATGATGTGTGTGGTGTCCACCATGAGTTTTTTCGGTTCTTGAGCTATATCATATACCCGATTCGAGGAGGGGGATGCACCGTCTGTGGGTACATGGTGGACCCGGTGCGGTACCCCGGGGCAAGAAGATCGCAGATGATGGCGTTGAACCTGGCAGGGGAGCACTACCGACCAGTCATTGTTGTTATTTTTGACGCGGCGGATATCCGGAGGATACCGACCGTGGTCGTGAGATTGGATGATATGGGCCGATCCGGACTGCCGGAGCCCGAGATACAGAGATATTGAGATTCGAGATACAGAGATATTGAGATTTGAGATACAGAGATATGAGATATTGAGAAACAAAGATATACCTATTTTGTTTCGATGCTTGACACGGATTTCTGTCGATTTCACTGATGAGCTTTCAGTTTTATTAAACAAGATGCATTGATGCTTTTCTTATATCAGAATATTCAGATTTCATGGTTGATTTTCTCATTCATGATGCATTCATACAGATATGTGACCCATTACTATTTAGTGATACTGACACGATGCACTGAGTATTGCACGCATGCATAGATTATTACCCTGTCACTACTAGATGACTAGTGTTATGTAAGTATATTATTATGACCTAGGAGATCATCGTGCATGCGATTTCTACTCGCAGATGTCTTCTACTCACGAGTTGGCAACTCAACCCCGTTGCGCCAAATTTTCTTACAGGTTCAGATGTACAGGTTTCCTTAGTGGCTTGCTGACACACTATTTCTTTCAGGGTGATTGCTTGGTAGGTTGGTTCACTTGTATCGTGACCGCCGTTGTACTTTTATTTATTATATTTGTATCTAGTAAGCTCCATCAACAAGACTTGTATTACTTGATAGATTTAGAAGACCAGTTGTTTATTCTTTCGACTTTAGAGTCGTGCTTGTATTATGATGGTTTTCTGGTGGGTTTTGGTTTTCTTCTGAGTTTTGTTCCTCGCCCTTCATCCTTGTATATTATATTGCTTGCGTGGTTGTGACTGCCAATTGGCGAAGCGCTAGCTCCCGCTTGGGGATGCTTTTTATTATTGCTTATGTATATTTCTTGTTTGTACCTGATTGGGGCCAATTTTTACAAAGGAGACTCTGCCGAAATTTTTGAAAAAATTTGATATTGCTTTTAAATTTGTTTTCTTACACTTCTTCTTTTAAATGGTTTAGATTTCTGGGCTTCGGCCTACTTAGATTACGTTGCGTCTCTAGACGTTTCGTAATTTAAGTGCCGGTCACGTTCCGTATCTTCTGGTCGTGACAAAATTGGTATCAGAGCGTTAGGTTTTACCTTTTACGTGTAGGATGACCCCTGATTGATGGAGTAGGTGACTAAAGTAGCGTGACGTACCGTGTGTATGTTCCGTGGCATACTTACGATACGCTACTCCGCTTAAGAAGCCTTAGGATGTACATTTCTTTGTACCGTATTTCTATTCATTCCTATGATCTATCTTCGTCGATGTCGGATGGTGGTTTATGTTATCACGGCCGCACGGGCAGAGAGAGCTACGGCTAGAGTTGCGGTCAGCATGAGCATTTGGATATGTCGTTTACTACGTTTTCTTGTGGATGCGAGCATTGATATCTGCATCGGGTGATCGGGCCGCTGCTAAAGACCGGTTAGAATGTGATGACCGTTAGTGTATCATCTATTCTCGAGGATCGAGGCACTGTTTAGCATGCAGACGAAGGGTATTCACATGCATCTAGACGAAGTTAAAAGGTTCGAACAATTGTCAGAAACTAATTTTTCCAAGTTTAAGGTATTTGGAAGAACATGCAGGTAATTCTATGGACCCTCTAAAAGAATAAAACCTTAACTCGACTTAATGACCATGAGAACGCCTTTGAACCTTAGGGTTTGCGGCAGTTCCGTGATGCCATTAGTGAGGCTTCGGTTTGCCCTTTTACAGCTGGTCCGCAGGTGCTGTGGTATGTACTGGATATTTTTAAACTGTACTTGAGTGCTGAGTTCTCGGGAATTATGGGACTTAGATGAATCGATCAAAAAGTTTAACGTAGTCCGGATATCATGTGATGAGATACATTACTTGGGAGACTCTAGATATGAGTATAGCCGTTTGTAGCGTCGTTCTTAGAGCTACGAAAAGACGAGTTCGAATCAGTCGACACAAGAGAAAAGAGGAGCACATCGACGTCGGTGTTACGATTTGCGATATGGTGATTCGAATATCACATTTCCGTTGTTTGGATTTTGGAATTTTAAGGATTTCGTTTTATGATTGGTTTTCCTATACACTCATTCTTTTCACTCGATTCGTGTTCCATCTATCAGATGTATTGATGTTCGTTTTATGCATACCCATTGCACTTGATTTTGATTTTATACGTTTTGAGATACTGATTTGATTTAGTGTATATGGGTTGCACATGATTTTGGGCTTATGATTTCGGTATAGTTTTCATGCACTTTTCATACTTTTATTTGGTTTTGTGCACACTGATGCATGTGGTTGTAAGTTTATCTATCGTGGTATACTTGATTTTGATTCGGTGTATGTCACATACTGCTGATTTCAATTTTGGATATTCTATTTATGTTTTTGTGCACCATGTGCACTTGATTAAGATTCTTGCGCACACTTGGCGCACTTAATGCGATTTTGTGCACACCAGATGCACTAAATCGGGGTTTTGTGCAGATTAGATGTACCTGATATTGTTGTCGTGCACGCCCGTTGCACTTGACAGATGTTTTTGGTGCACACCCGTTGCACTCAGTTTTGTTTCTGTGTATATTCGTGGCATCTGTATTTAGTTTCGATTTTCGTGCGCACCGGACGCACGTAGTACTTTGTATACTGTATTTGAGGTTGGTTTCATTATGAGCAGTACGTTTTTATAATATTTACCATTGGGTTTAGTAACCAAGCAGGACTGTTCTGAGAACAGTACCTAAAGTGTTTTTGCATGCATTGATAGTTACCGAAGGGATTTCTAAAATAGAGCTATAATCTCAATATTTTCTTATGTGTCTGAAATGACACGAAATATTTTTCAAAGGAAACCCTTCTAAATTATTTTCAAAAGGTGGGACGTGTATGTTAAATAAAAGATATATATGTATAGCTATTTTTTTTTAAAATGAACGTCTGTTACTTATGCCGTGACACGCGCATCGCACGGCGACTTTAAAAAAGGGTTTTTGCATGCTTCTTTATTCAGATGTTTGGATGATTGTACTACGATGCGTACTATATGTACAAGTTATAGTTTTAATGTATATCATGCTGGTTTTCGTATTGAATTTTGACATTGTATTTTCACCATAATTCCGATGATTGCGTTATGCTTGACGAAATTTAATTTTTAGTTATGTATTTGCTTTTCATGCGCATGCATGGCGCTAAAATGTGTTTTGTGTATTGATGATTTCGGAGCCCCGACGATTTGAGTGTTTTGCTAAATATTTTAGTATTTGCGGGAGTTTTAATTTAAATTCGGTGACCGAATTTCATTAAGGGGGAAGATTGTAACATTTTAAAAATAAATAAATGATTAATTAGATAAATAAAATGTTTTAGGTGAATTTTCTGATAATCGGTAAAACATATCGCATTTTCCGTAAAACATATCGCATTTTCCGTAAAACATAACTATAGTTATTTTTCATCATAAAATTAAATACACCTATTTTAACTATGTAATTTCTGGTATTTGGTATTTAATTGGTCACTTGTAAATTTCTAGTTTACTAAAATATTTTTCCTTAATTAATTAATTTAAATATTAATATAAGCTTTAATTATACATTTAATTAGTGGTAATTACAAATTAGAAATAGGTTAATTTTACAAAATGAGCTATGACATATTAGAATTTAGTTTGTAACATGTCTTTCTCTTCTTGAGTTGTATCCATAATTCTAGAGAATTCTAGGATTATTTAGTAAAAGAAAATTTAATAATTAAAAAATGAATGAAATGATACTATAAATGAAGAAGTTTCTACAGCATTTTACATTCATTTCTCTCTCTCTCTTTTTCTTTCCCATCTTGGCCGAGCCTTCATGATGGGCACCCCCCATTTTTCCCACATCGTTTTTGAATCAAAATCTCAAAAAAAAAAAATTCAACAATAATCCAAAATAAAACCTCAAAATCCAAATCAAATCTCTACCCTTTATTCTTTAGCCGATCTAGCTTGGATCTTGGAGCAAAGTTAGTATCTTTGGGAGGCTTGGGTGTATGTTTGATCTCATGTTTATTGAGGTATAATCCTAACTCTAATGTTAATTATAGGCTAATTACTTTGATTTAATGAATTTCGGTGTTTAATTATGAATATAATTGCCAATTTGAAAATTCAAGATTAGGGTTTGTGATCAAGTGAGGATTTTTATCTATTATTCATGTTTTTAATGAGTGGATTAATATGTTAGTGGAATGCAAAACCTAATCTAGTTACAAGTTGCTAATTGTTAGTTTAAAATTATGCTAATTATGCTAATGTTGCAAACTAGGTTTTTAGAAATTGATTAAATAATTAAGATTAAAATCTAATTATGGTTTTCATGACATTATTAACATTTTAATTTTTTGTTTAGCAACTTAGATCATTCAAAACATAGTTTAGTTGATGATTTGGGAATTTTTCCTTTAAAAGTGTTAAAATTGGATAATTTTGCAAACTAGAATTTTGGGTTTAATGGAAATTGATGAGATTAAATTTATGTAATGGTTTGTATGACTTAGTTATAATATTTAGTGAATATTATGGCCATTAGTTTCGTTAAAACATCAAGTTTCGAATTAAAACGGTTATTTGAGGCTTTCTAGGTTTTCGGAAATAAATCGAATTGATTTATTTTGAGGTTTTTATGAGTTACAACTTATTTCATATTATAATTAGTGATTTGTGAAACCACGGTTGGTGTGTTTGGGTTTTTCTCGATCAATCGGCGTTTGTACGCCGATGTCGAGGGTTATTTGGTTATTTTGCATGAGCGGGTCTTAGGTTTTAAGCTATGCGCGTTTTGTGTGCTGTTTTGGTTTTTATCCGCGATTTCGGTTTACGATATTATATATGTTTGAATATAAGTACCTCTCATGTGGACTTTGGACGATGAAAAGGAGGATGGCGACATCGATTTCGGCAAGCGAGGACCAGGTGAGTAGATGTATATCTACAGGGGAAGTCGGATGGATAGCGTATAGCACCCCCGCAATTTCGTAGGATATGACGTGGTCTTGAGATAGTTATATATAGATCTGTTATTGCGAGACATGAATACTAAACAAGAAAGGTTCTAGGATGACCACGGAATGAAATTTTAGGTATTTTGGATGACAGTCCTCCTATTCTAGTCCTTAGTCGCGAGACCCTAGAGTATAGGTTAGCGCGCGCGCGCTAACTTGTTTTCTATGTCTACAATATATACACGTGACATGAGGATGTTATGTGATACTTGGTGAAGAGTGGATATGATCGGGCATGATGCCGTGATACATTTGATATGTGATCGAGTTATGATATGAGATATGTTATGATACTAGCGGATCACTGTGCGATGAGAAATATATTTTTGTATACGATAAAATATGTGATGACTTTGGAATTAATGAGACTTTAGATCAGTAACTAGATCATGATATTGTTTGACAATGATACCATGTTAATGATATATATATATATATATATAGATATATAGATATCATAGTTGACATATGATCAAGATGTGATATGAAATATGGTATGATATTTATAATGGATCGTTTGGGGGAATTGTATTCATATATGATGATATGTGTTGATGATATTGGAATATACGAGACTTTAGAACAGTACCTAGATTGTGATATTGATTGATGATGATACCCAAATAAATGATGATGCAAATATGATAGTTGACCCGTACCCCGATTCCGAGATACCGTACGATGGATTTTACCGTACGAGATATAGATGTGATGATTGATCCGCACTCTTAACTTGAGGAAATCTTACTATGTACGTGACGCTATTGAGGCTGGATCGCCGACTACTAGAGATATCGACTCGTACTTTAGGTGGATTCTTATTACCTATTGACTAGTTTCTTTAGTTTAGTTCCTTAATGGGTTAGATAGATATTAGTTTAGGCTTGAGTCATATTTTATTTTCAAAACTAACGAATCGTGCGCATTTTTAAAGACAGCCTGAGGTATACTACGGATTTTTCAAAGGACATATCTTTTCTATAAAACCCCGTATCCCCTACTTTTCAAAAACCACGATTCGTGCTATTTCAAACAACAAACTATATGACTCGTAGTTAGATATGTATATTCTAAATGTGCAGTTAATACACATTCACCGTTATATTCAGATTGTATTCATCCCATTGCATGTTCATTCATATGTTTCTTTAGCTAATATAAAACCTTGCATGTTAGGACACCAGCACCATTACCGATGATGTGCATGTTCCACATACACTTATTTGCCGGCTCACACACATCATCATCGGTAATTGCCATATCACGTACACTTTAGAACATATTATCTCATTGATATAATCAGTTAAATGATAGTTCCAATATAATATTAGTGTTATTGCCCTCCTTCAGTAGTGAGATATTGCATTCTTTACTTAGACACTTCATGCATTCATAGATTCATTTGGTTATGCTATATGGTGGCTTTATGCCGGTATTCATGCTTATTGACTCTTGATTCTTGGATTTCGGATTTTCATGAGATTTCTGGATTTTGGGGAAAACCGCAAGAATTTTATAAAACTTTTTATCATTATTTAAAAATAAAAATTTTGGTTTTCTTGTGATATGATGTGTGTGGTGTCCACCATGAGTTTTCTCGGTTCTTGAGCTATATCATATACCCGATTCGAGGAGGGGGATGCACCGTCTGCGGGTACATGATGGACCTGGTGCGGTACCCCAGGGCAAGAAGATCACAGATGATGGCGTTGAGCCCGGCAGGGGAGCACTACCCACCGGTCATTGTTGTTATTTTTGACGCGGCGGATATCCGCAGGATACCGATCGTGGTCGTGAGATTTGATGATATAGGCCGATCCGGACTGCCGGAGCCCGAGATACAAAGATATTGAGATTCAAGATATAGTGATATTGAGATTTGAGATACAGAGATATAAGATATTGAGATATAGAGATATACCTATTTTGTGTCGATGCTTGACACGGATTTCTGTCGATTTCACTGATGAGGTTTCAGTTTTATTATACAAGATGCATTGATATTTTTCTTATATCAGATTATTTAGATTTCATGGTTGATTTTCTCATTCATGATACATTCATACATCAGATATGTGACCCATTACTATTTAGTGACACTGACACGATACACTGAGTATTGCACGTATGCATAGATTATTACCCTGTCACTACTAGATGACTAGTGTTATGTAAGTATATTACTATGACCTAGGAGATCGTCCTGCATGCGATTTCTACTCGCAGATGTCTTCTACTCACGAGTTGGCAACTCACCCCCGTTGTGCCAAATTTTCTTACAGGTTCAGATGTACAGCTTTCCTTAGCGGCTTGCTGGCACACCATTTCTTTCAGGTTGATTGCTTGGTAGGTTGGTTCACTTGTATCGTGATCGCCGTTGTATTTTTATTTATTACATTTGTATCTAGTAAGCTCCATCAACCAAACTTGTATTACTTGATAGATTTAGAAGACCGGTTGTTTATTCTTTCGACCTTAGAGTCGCGCTTGTAATGTGATGGTTTTCTGGTGGGTTTTGGTTTTCTTCTGAGTTTTGTTCCTCACCCTTCGGCGTTGTATATTATATTGCTTGCGTGATTGTGACCGCCAATTGGCTAAGTGCTAGCTCCTGCTTGGGGATGCCTTTTATTATTGCTTATGTATATTTCTTGTTTGTACCCGTTTGGGGCCAGTTTTTACAAAGGAGACTCTGCCGAAAGTTTTAAAAAAATTTGATGCTTTTAAACTTGTTTTCCTACACTTCTTCTTTTAAATGGTTTAGATTTCTTGGCTTCGGCTTACTTAGATTACGTTGCGTCTCTAGACGTTTCGTAATTTAAGTGCCGGTCACGTTCCGTACCTTTGGGTTATGACAGCCTTCCTCTTCAAAAATGGACCCTCGGAATGCAAAGGGTAAAGGGAAAACGGCCTTCGTTACCAATACTCAACAACAACCGAGTGACCCAAAACTGGTTGCTCGCCAAAACAACGCGTGCCCGCGCCAATCCCTAGAAGAGAAGCTAGGACGTGCTTACTTATTTCCCCGTGATAAAACGAGGAGATTGTTCAAACTGGCAGTGCGCAACAAACTCATCACCCTGCCGGACCCAAAACGTCCACCGCAGCCCGACGACGTCAACAACCCCAACTACTGCTCTTATCACAGAATAGTGATCCACTCAATTGAAGATTACTACGTCTTCAAAAATTGGATCGAGGACCAGTATCAACGGGGAAATTTGCTCTTTCTGAGAACTGGGGGGTGAACCCGCCGCCACTGAGGCACGCTCTTAAAAAGGTGGATAAGCCGGAGGAATCATGTTCGTTTGTTGAAGAAGCACCGTGGGAAGTCGTCTTTTCATATAAAACCAAAAGAATGCTGAAGGATCTTCAAGCATGTCCGGCGATCAGGTGGAAAAGCCCGCAGGAGCCCGAGATCATCGAGGGGATGCTGAAGCCGCGTCCCACCCCAAAAACTGCTAACGTTAGGCAAAACATCTAGGTCAAGCCTTCAAAATCTTTGAAGTGAAAGAATAAGACCAAGAAGCCCGTGCAGCTTGACGACAAGCGAACGGACCTGCAAAAATACATCGACGCGCTGGAAGAATACAACCAGAAAGCGCGGACCCTAGTCACTCTCGAAGAGTTTCTCAAGCATATCCTTAAGAATGGAGATAGTGATGATGATGAGGGAAATGAATATTATGAAGCAAGTTTCCATATGGTTTCTCATTCGTCGTTAAATAACGATGACACTCTCTTAGCATCGGAAAGCAACGCAGAGGAACTGGGGGCAGGGTCGATGCCAAAATCCCCAGAGCTGCCAGAAAGCCTAATTGACAGGCTGCTAAACGAAGCTTTTCAAAAGAGCAAAGCTGACCGAGAACACGAAAAAACCATATACGAAAAGGCTAAGCGTCGGCATCAGGATGAATAAGCTGTGGCAAGGAGGAGTCGTAAAGTACTCCGACCAGACCAAAGCACACCTATGGAAAATAAGAGCAGAATCAAGACAGAGAAGCGGTTCGCCAAAGCCCTGTCCGTGGGAATGAAGCTGCCACCTCTCAAGGGAAATATTCCTGTGGCCACATGCCTCAATGGAGAGGTTTCGCATCCGAACTACTGCCTATATCATCGGAAGGTCACCCACCCTACCGAAGGGTGCAATGCCTTCAAGTAGTGGTGGCAAGGATACGTTTCCTACTGACAACACTTCAAGCAGATGAAGCGCAAAGCTCGTCGGCAGCAAAGAAACGCGACAGATGAGTGTGAAGGAACAGTTGGAAACTGTCATATGGTTGATACCAGTTTGACAAAAGGAAAGTCCCAAGTTCTTACATTCGGGAGCGATTCTGAGGAAGAAATAACTCTCGGTCCTCTCTTCAAAGAATCCACCTCCGGAAAAGAAGAAAGGAGAAGAACTGCGAGAATATTCAGCTGCGTAACCGCACGCTGCCTGAAAAGAACCTCGGGCCTACAAACAAAGGTTCAAGAAAAAAGATAAGGGGAAGGAAAAAGTCCCTGAGAAAATTGCCCTCGATGATAGAGTCGTCAAAAAGCTCGTAGCCCAGTACCCACCGAAGAAAAACAAGGTGGATTATAATGTCCTGGCATATTTGAGGAAGATACCCTCGAAACTCAGCATACTGGATGCTCTCCTCCTGTCTAAAGAAGCAAGAGATTCTCTGATCAGGGCATTACAAGAGCCCGATCAGTTCTAAGCTTTCCTTGCAGAAGAAAAGATGAAGGATGAGCTGGCAGAGGTTCATACAGCTGACATTACATTCGGCGATGAAGATCTCCTCCTCGGAACGTGCGAGCACAACCGTCCTCTATATGTCACCGGGTACTGCCACGAAATCATGATAGGGAAGATCCTGGTTGACAATGGGTCCTCCGTCAACCTTCTCAATGTGAAGGTGCTGAAGGAGATTTGCATGAACGTTCAGCACCAAGCTAGGGACAAAATTATTATCTCCGGGTTCGACTCACAGTCATCACGGATGCTTGGGTCCGTAATATTGATGTTACGCTTCGGGCTACTCGTCACTGATATCAAATTTCATGTCATCGACACTAAGGCTTGCTACAACGCTCTTCCCGGCAGGCCTTGGTTACATGAGTACAACGTCATCCCTTCCACACAGCATCAGTGTATGAAGTATTTCAAAGACGGCCTCGAGTACACCGTTACGGGGGAGATAAACCCGTTCTCCATAAACGAAGTCTGAAAATATGAAGACGCAAAGTACTTCCTACCAAACATGAAAGACATGGAAAGATGTCATAAGCCGGAGAACAACAAAAAGCCGTCACCACTATTCCGATTTTTAGGAGCGATACCGAGGAGGATGAAGAGATAGTCTACTCTGGGCAACCCCAAGGCAACAGGCCCGGACCATCTGCTCCAGTTTTAGTCTTTGGCAGTGACTCTGAGGACGAGGTCAACGCCGTGTTCTTTTTTCGCCCGTCAGCACAAACCGTTACTAGAGCTGATCAGAGTTTACAAATCACCATGGTTCCGCAGCGGCATCACAGGGAACTTGATGCGCTCAATACATACAGCGTACAAGAGCTGCAGACCTTCTACGTCCCTCCCAGGCGAAGAGGTGAAAAGGCGGTCCTCTTCTATCGATCTACGGAGACTAAAGTGGAGAGAGAAGTCTGGCATGGTGCCGAACTTGCGCTTGACAGGCTTCAACCAATCTGTCAGCCTAAATATTACGCAAAGGGATTGAAAAGGTTAATAAGATGCTAAGGCGTACCCTTCAAACAAACCGCTCGACAAGCCCAGTTCTACAACAAGATTTAGGACGTCCCCGGGACACAGCGAAAGATTCTTAACGGGAGAATGGAGACGACTTGGCTTGGATACGTTTGGACAGATAAACGAGGGCGATTTCATGGCTGCCATTTCATAAACAGCTTTGGTGAAGAAGTGAACGCTCTTTCAAATAGCCGTAACATTGAAACAGAATGAGATCCCGCTCTAAGAACATTAAGTCTATCGTTCGAAGAACAAGTTGACAAGTTAGTAAAAGAATCTTGTCAAAAGATTTGGGATAACCACAGTCACGAAATGGCTATTTATGAAAAGGCCAGGATGCAATGCCTCAACCAGCAGTACCCTTAAGGGAAGTGAAGACGGAGAACATCCTCCATTTCTTAAAGACACATGTCATCTACCAGTTCGACACTCCGCGACGGATAATCTCGGATAATAGACCAGCTTATAGGAGCCATAAAATCAGCCGCTTCGCAGAGCAGCATAATATAGATTAGAGATACTCTTCCGTCTATAATCCCCGAGCTAATGGTCTTGCTGAAGCTTTCAACAAGACCTTGACCAAGATTATAAAGAAAACAGTATCCAGAAGCAAAAAGGACTGGCATGAAAGGCTACACGAAGCTCTTTGGGCATACCGGACGACATTCAAAACAACCACGAATATGACCCCATATGCGTTAGTATTCGGCACGGAAGCAGTGTTT
This sequence comes from Agapanthus africanus, assembly GCA_030015575.1. Classification (NCBI taxonomy): domain Eukaryota; kingdom Viridiplantae; phylum Streptophyta; class Magnoliopsida; order Asparagales; family Amaryllidaceae; genus Agapanthus; species Agapanthus africanus. Next base: position 171,220,338 of record CM057337.1, on the reverse strand, counting down.
CCTTTGGAAATAGAACTCCCTTCTCTACGAGTAGCGGTTCGATACGAGCTGACGGATGAAGAAAATGCCCATCTTTGGCTTGAGGAGCTCGATGCCCTCGATGAAACTCGCCTCATGGCGCTGCAAAACCTGAAAGCTAACAAAGCAAGGATGACGCGCTCATACGAAAGACCGACTAGTCCGAGAACATTCCGTCAAGGCGAACTCGTGCTAGTCGTCAAAAGACCTATGATTTCTAAACATGCAAAATGGGGGAAATTCGAACCAAACTATGAAGGCCCGTACATCATAGACAAGGTCTACTAAGGTGGGGCCTACTTGCTCGTGGATATATATGGCGAAAGACCCTTCCGGCCAATAAACGGTCGATTCCTCAAGAAATACTATGCTTGAAGAGTCACGACTTAGGTCAACGATAGATGACGAAGCCCGTGTCCGCTCGCTATCTTCCTGAGTTAAAACTCTAAAAGTAGTATCCAAAAGAATTTTCGCCCTAAACATGGCAACAACAGACCGAAATGTCCTTAAACTAAACGTTGCCTCTAAAATGGCGACAACGGACCGTAATGTCCTTAAACTAAAACTTCACCCCGAAAATGGTGATAATGGACCGAGATGTCCCTAAACTAACAACGGACCGTAATGTCCTTAAACTAAAACTTCGCCTCCAAAATGGCGATAATGGACCGAGATGTCCCTAAACTAACAATGGACCAGAATGTCTTTAAATTAGTGCGTCGCCTCAAACACGACGATAATGGACCGAAATGTCCATAAACTAGCACTGCGCCTCAAACATGGCGCATCGCCCCAAATACGGTGATATCCTCTCTTGAGATCTATATTGCAATCAAAGCTCCAATGGCGAAGACTGCAACTCAAGTCCTGCTGGCTATACAGCTACTCCAGCGGTGAAGTCACCCCAAAGTCCCATTGGTAAACAGATGAGTGTTAAAAAACGGTATGTCCACAAGTAAGATGGGCACGGAGGAAAACCCGAAAGGGCGCCATGAGTAAAAATAGCAGGGCTACCGGCGAGTTTGTGAAAACCCTGAAGGGCGCAATCTCATTGAAAAAAACGCTATGTCCACAAGCAAGATGGGCATGGATGAAAACCCGAAAAGGCGCCGCGAGTAAAAACAGTAGAGCTACGGGCGAGTTTGTGAAAAACCGGAAGGGCGCAATCTCGTTAAAAAACGGTATGTCTACAAGCAAGATAGGCATGGATGAAAACCCGAAAGGGCGCCGTGAGTAAAAACAGCAGGGTTACCGGAGAGTTTGTGAAAACCTGAAAAGGCGCAATCTCGTTGTCAAAAAAACGGTATGTCCAAAAGCAAGATGGGCATGGATGAAAACTCGAAAGGGTGTCGTGAGTAAAAACAGCAGGGCTACCGGCAAGCTTGTGAAAAACCGAAAGGGCGCAATCTCGTAAAAATTTTACTTACGAGATCCTCACGACTCGTAAGGAGAATCACCCTAGGAGACCCTCACGGCTCATAGAATTCAAAAGTCTTAAGATATAGGAATCCAAACCTGTTCTTAAGCCATCAAATTGATTGTTAGAGTTTTTGCGTGCTTAGTTAATTACCGCAATCAAAACGGTTTCTCTTGGTAGCTAGCCGGTTAAGTACGGGTCGTCCGCAGGGAGAAGGGAATCTTTTTCTATGTGCTTTAACGAGTTAAGTCCAAACGTCCAGATTTGTTTGAGATTAACTATGTGCTAAAATGTATATAAAGAGAGCTTGTTAGGATTAGGATTAGGTTAGTTTGAGATAGGAGTCACTCACTTCTTTCGTTGCCACTCTTAATATCGGTGTTACGGTAATCGGCAACAACGGGGATTAGCACGACTAGGAAGGAACTTGCGAGTATAAGTTAGGCTTTCTAATGCTTAGTTTCTTCCTTTTGGTCCTTGTCTGTCTGTTCTTGGCTCTTAGCCTTAACCTCCAGTTAATTCAACCACAACCGGTCTCGCTAAGGAATCACCGCTATCATGTAGGATAGGGTGACGTAGGGAGCGGATTGTGGTTCAATTAACGAGAGTCCGAATTAAGATGTTGGGCAAGAAAAGAGTGAGAGAAATTTCCTTCACTCAAACATTCCTTATCCTACCCTAACAAGTGAGAAACTACTCACCCATTACAAAAAAAGGAAAATACAACAAAAGGAGGAAGATAGAAAGAAAGAGGTTAGAAGATTACAACCAGCTATTTGAGACCTCACTTTGGTAAGGATCAAGCTTAAGCATCATTATTGTTAAGAATAAAGAAAACTAGAAGAAGAAAGAAACAAGAAACAAACAACAAATAACAATAACTAGATTAGAAAATGAAAATTACAAGCAATTATAATTAACAAAATAACAAGACAAGCATGATAAAGAAAAGAACTCTTTTATTCATCACTTCACTCATACAAGCTCACTACAAGGTTTTAATGGAGAAAAGATGAAAAGAGGAAGAAGAACAACAAAATATATCATAAAATTTAACACAAGAATAAGCACCCTTCACGTGGCATTGTTCTGGGCTATTTATAGGCAGGAAACTGAAACCCTAGGGCCAAATTCTGGCTCCACATGAAATGTCAAAACTGCCCCCAAAGTTTTAGCAGTTGCCGAGTCAACTCGGCTGCGGATCCACGGCCGAGTCGCCATGTTGGCCGTGGATCCGCGGCCATTAGGAGGAATTGACTCATCGTATTTTTGGGGTTTCCCTGTGTTGCTATTCTCTTCAGTGTGGTATACTTTGTTTCTCAGAATCTCTTCACATTTCTTCCAGATTTTCAGCATATCAAAAGGTGATTTGATGTGGATCTTTTGTCATGATTTTCTTGAGCTCCGCATAGATATCTTGGATCTTGTGTTGACATTGTGCTTTGTGCATGAAAATGACCATTGATTTGCCATTTTGTCTTTTAAACTGGTGTGCGACAACATACGGATAGAGAGCGGAGACCCGTATTTTATCTGTGGTTGGCAGTAATCCGGAATTTGTCGCGCTTTTTCATGAATTTCACTGCTTAGAGCTGAGAACCTGTAACCTGCAATTATCTAGCAAACATGGGTCAAGAGTACCTACCTATAAGCAATGTGATCAAAAATGGGCGGTATAAAAATGCAAAAATCTGATATGAACAAATACCCCCAAACTTATCACTGGCTCGTCCCGAGCAAAACCAATTTATTCACAAAAAATTCCTAACCTCACTTTCGCACGGAACGCGATTGCACTGAGCATGTGCAGTAGGCCGTTAAACCTCCAGGTGTCCCTAGTAGTAGGAGTGTTGTCTCCTGAGGGTTTTCAGCGGATGCTACCCACAAAATTCCGTCAAGCTAGTTTTGCGAAATAACTATGATTCAAACCCTAAGGTTTCGTTTTAAAAATAACAATTCTATTATCCTAATTCTAGACTCTCGAACCTTTATTTTTCACACCTCGCTTCTTATTTAACTTAAGATTTTATATGTCTTTACGTGTAGTGTGAATAGTGTCGTTAAGTTTCAGAAGGATCAATTAAAGTCATCATGTCACAAAATAAAGCCCAGATAAAAATTTAAAAAGGATCACATAAGTTTTATAAAGAGTTAAGTAATTTTCAAGTTTCGTTTTCCAGTAAGGTTTCAATTTCAGAATTTCTATTTTCCTTAACAGGAAACTAGGTCTTATTTTTCACTCCACCTTTTTCTTGTTTTCATTTCGTACACACCTTTGTGAACGTGCAATAGTCTTTATCATAGAATAAAAACTTCATATCTCCACTTAGAAATATTTTTTTATAAAAACCTGTCTTTTGTCAAGATTATTCCCACACAAAGAACCGTTAGGAATTTTAACTCGGAGAGAACACTTGCTTGACTTTGTTTTAATCTGGACTTTCCAGGCTTCTTAACGAGCTTTGGGCCAATGCTCCCAAACCAGTTAGTTTTTGGGCATTAGGTGTAAAGACACCCCAGCGGACTTAATTACTCAAGTTACTTAGGCCAAAAAACAAAAGACAATTTTAATGTGAAAATCATGACGATTTAATGCGAACGGAGATATAACCGGCTGTTCAATTATTTTTTTAGATAAAAGACGTGTTTAGTAGGTTCGGTGTGTAATCATTCCAATCAAGTTCCAGATGGGTTATTTTTCAGAATTAGTTCCAATTAAGGCATCATTAACATCCCTTCATATCCGCTTCACTTCATAAACTATTCTTGATATTACTTATTTCAGAACAAACCTATTTGATCCTCAAAAAATAATTTATCCATTTAAAAGTTTTCAGACATAATAGACTTGTCATCTAATTTTCAAAACTCACGACACGAGTAGTGTGATGTAAAGACGTATATCAGCTATAGTTAACTTCAAAGGAGAGTTATCTTTCAGGTTTTCAAAATCTAAAAATAAGATTTAGTTATTCTTATCTTATCAAACAAAATCGTTGAAATGTTGAATCTGAGTTCTCCCACTAGTTAACTTGAAAAAAGTTTTTATGTTTTTAGAAAATTTTCTGATTTTTATGGATTTTAGTATGCAGATGCAAAACATACATATGAATGCGAAGGTTAAAAATGCGTACCGAGCGTACCCCCAAACTTAAACTGGACAGTGTCCTCACTGTCATTGCATGAAAAATTATTGAAGGGTCAAAATTGTCGGTTAGATATACACATTTTTTAAATTTTATTTTATTTTATTTTTTTGTTTTTAAAGAAAAGAAAATATTAAAAATGGATATGCACCAGACAAGAATATCCACATATATATACAAAATGGTATATACATACCCCCAAACTTATTTGAAACAGTGTCCACTGTTTTGGATGGATAACCGAAGTTTGGTTGTAGGCAGAGGAAGATTATACAGGGTAAACCGGCTCCTGTAAGACCAGGAGCTCCTCTGTTGGTTCAGCGCAAAGGTACGGTTTCAGTCTGTGTCCGTTTACTTTGAAAAATGAACCGTCCCTTGGATTCTCCAAATCCACAGTGCCTTGCGGATACACATTCCGCACAAAAAATGGCCCTTTCCAGTGAGATCTGAGCTTACCTGAATGGAAATGTAGCCGGGTGTCGTAAAGCAGCACCTGTTGACTAGGTGCGAATGTTTTGCGCAAAAGGTGTTTATCGTGAAACACCTTCGTTCGGTTCTTAACGACAACCGTGTTTTCGTAAGCCTTATCCCGAAGCTCGCTTAATTCGTTCAACTGCAGCTTCTGATGGCTGCCCGCATCTCCGAGAGACAGATTCAGCTCCTTTATCGCCCAAAATGCGCGATGCTCTTTTTCCACAGGAAGGTGACAAGCCTTTCCGTAAACAAGCCGATAGGGAGACATGCCAAGATCGGTCTTATAAGCAGTTCGAAATGCCCAAAGGGCATCAGTGAGTTTTAACGACCAATCCTTACGGTTCTTGGAAACCGTTTCTCCAGTATCTGCTTGATATGCCGATTTGAAATTTCGGCTTGCCCACAGGTTTGGGGGTGGTAGGGCCTAGATAGCTTATGATTAATGGAATATTTCCGCATCAAGGCCTCAAAAGTCTTATTACAGAAATGGGTTCCATTGTCGCTAATGATCGCTCGGGGGTGCCCAAACCGGGAGAAAATATTTTCCTTAAGAAATCTAACGACAACCTTGTTGTCGTTAGTCCGGCTGGGCACAACCTCGACCCACTTAGAGACATAATCAACAGCGAGAAGGATGTACAAGTTCCCAAAAGAGCTGGGAAACGGCCCCATGAAATCAATCCCCCAAACATCGAAAATCTCCACAACCAAGATTGGTTGGAGTAGCATCTCGTTTCTCTTGCATATCCGGCCCAAGTGTTGGCTCCGGGAGCAAGTCTTGCAGTAGTCATGAGCGTCTTTGAAGAGTTGTGGCCAGTAGAAACCACACTGCAAGATCTTCTCGGCTGTCTTTCTGGAGCCAAAATGCCCGCCACATGCTTGATCGTGGCAAAACGACAGCACACTCTTGAATTCATCATCAGGGACACACCGACGAATAATCTGGTCGGGAAAGTACTTGAACAGATAGGGTTCGTCCCAGTAAAAGTGTTTTACTTGGGATAAGAATCGAAGTCTGTCCTGAGTTGACCATTCAGTCGGTAGTAATCCTGTGGCCAAATAGTTCACAATATCTGCGAACCAGGGTTCGCAAGATACTGTCAAGAGCTGTTCATCCGGAAAAACGTCGTTGATCGGAATTTGAAGCAACGACGAATAAGGAAGTCATGAGAGATGGTCGGCGACTACGTTTTCACATCATCTTTTGTCCTTGATGACAAGGTCAATCTCTTGAAGCAAGAGGATCCAATGTATCAGCCGAGATTTTGCATCCTTCTTTGCAAAAAGATGGCGTAGAGCAGAATGGTCCATGTAGACGATGACTGGAGAGCCGATGAGGTAGGGCCTGAACTTTTCTAAAGCAAATACAACAGCCAAGAATTCCTTCTCGGTTGTTGTATAGTTCAGTTGGGCGTCGTTCAGGGTTCGGCTAGCATAATAGATTACGTGTGGCATCTTATCGATGTGTTGTCCAAGGACAGCACCGATGGCAAAGTCGGATGCATCGCACATAATCTCAAATGGGTATGTCCAGTCAGGAGAAGAAAGAACGGGAGCAGAAATGAGTGAGCTTTTTAATGACTCGAATGCAGTCACACAGCTTGAGTTGAAGTCGAATGTCGTGTCCTTGGCCAGCAAAAGAGTCAAGAGCCTAGTAATCTTGCTAAAGTCCTTGATCAACCGTCTATAGAAACCGGCATGGCCAAGGAAGGCTCGGATGTCTCTGACGCATCTGGAAGGAGGGAGATTGGAAATGACTTCAATCTTCTCTTTATCTACCTCAATGCCATTTTGCGAGATGATATGTCCTAAGACAATACCTTCGCGCACCATGAAGTGGCACTTCTCCCAATTTAAAGTTAGGTTCTTGTCCTTACACCGGGTAAGGACAGCGTCGAGATGCAGCAAACACTCATCAAAGGAATCGCCGAAAATGGAGAAATCATCCATGAAGATCTCCAAGAATTTTTCCACCATATCTGAGAAGATTCCCATCATACACCGCTGGAAGGTAGCGGGCGCATTGCATAACTCAAAGGGCATGCGACGATATGCAAACGTGCCGAAAGGACAAGTGAATATGGTCTTGTCCTGGTCTTTTTCGGCGATGGGAATCTGATTATATCCGGAGTAGCCATCAAGAAAGCAGTAGTACTCGTGTCCAGCCAATCGTTCAAGCATCTGGTCAATGAAAGGTAACGGAAAGTGATCTTTCCGCTTTACGGCGTTGAGTTTTCTGTAATCGATGCATACGCGCCACCCAGTCTGGGTGCGAGTAGGGATTAACTCGTTCGCCTCGTTGGTTATGACCGTTATGCCTGATTTCTTAGGGACAACGTGAATGGGGCTAACCCACTGGCTATCAGAGATAGGGTAAATGATACCACTATCTAGACACTTTACGATCTCCTTTTTCACAGCCTCCTTCATGACTGGATTGAGTCGCCTTTGTGGATCCCTGGCTGGTTTGGCATCATCCATTAGATGAATGTGATATTCAACGATCAGGGGACTAATCCCCTTGATGTCCGCCATTGACCAGCTAAAGGCCTGCCTATTGCTGTGCAAGACCGTAAGAAGGGCTTTCTCTTGCTCTGGAGCTAGAGAAGCCGAGATGATAACAGGAAGGGTCTCGTTCTCATCCAAGTAAGCGTACATAAGGTGAGATGGCAATGGCTTGAGTTCGAGTGTTGGAGGTGAAACGATTGAAGGCAAGATTGGTGAAAAGGTCTCGAACTCAAAGGATTCCAGCAGAGGTTCAAAATGAGTGTATGCGATTGAGTTGGATGGTTCAGGTAACTTATCCGGAAATTCGAAGGATTCAAACTCGGGTGGTGACTAGCCAAGATCGTTCGAGAAAGTGAAACACTCGTAGTCATTGTCGGGCGCAGAAGCAGCAGTAGGTTCAAAGAGGGACGCACTAGTGGCGTCAAGATTGCTGTGATCGAATAAAAACTCCTCGAATTCACAGTCCACTGGGGTGATCTCCTGGATTGAACAAACATCTAGGATATAAGCATTAGGTTCAGAGGGCTAATTCCCCAACCTAAAAATGTTGAGTTCAATTGTCATGTTTCCAAAAGATAGGTTCATCGAACCATTTCGACAATTGATCACGGCATTTGAGGTTGCAAGGAATGGGCGACCGAGTATCACCGGAATTTGATTCCGGGGGTTAGCTACAGGCTGTGTGTCTAAAACAATGAAGTCAACGGGGAATATGAAGTCCCCAACCTTGATTAACACATCATCTAGCTCACCCCTAGAATGGGTGATCGATCGGTCGGCCATTTGGAGAGTACAGTGTGTGGGTTTCAGCTCTCCTACACCTAATTGCTCATATACTGAGTACGGAAGCAGGTTAACACTGGCACCAAGATCCAAAAGTGCGCGGTTGATGTTCTTATCCCCAATTGTAATAGAAATCGTAAGACAGCCAGGGTCCTTCCGTTTTTGAGGTAAAGATTGGGTAAGAGACTCACTCACAGCACTAGCTAAGAAAACTTTCTTGGGTACCTGAGATTTCCTCTTTTTAGTGCACAAGTCCTTTAAAATTTTTGCGTAGGAAGGGACTTGTTGGACAGCATCTAAAAGGGGAATGTTGATGTTAACCTGCTTAAACAACTCCAGAATCTTCTCCATTTGTGGATTTTGTTTATTGGACCTCAACCGGTTTGGAAATGGAACGTTTTTAAAATTGGTTGAGTCCAATGCTTGTCGAGGAGATTGTGGAGTTAGAACAGATCCCAGAGCTGGAGTTTTCGTAGAGTGAGATGTGGGTCCGTTCAGAGCAGAAGAAGAAGAAGAAGAAGAAGAAGAGCCTTTTGAAGAATGAAGAATAGGCTCAAAAGATGAGGAAGGAGAAGAAGAAGGCGAAGCAGCCGGGGTGTCATTATCCTCAATTGTTGTGCCGATGTTGTTGTGCAGCATCCTTCCTAATCTCAATGTAGTCACGACACTCACATTATGGTTCTGTTGTTCAAGAGCAACATGCACATTATGTGGGTGACCAGGATTTAGGAGTGGTTGAGATGGAAGCTTCCCCTTTTCTCGCTCGCTTAATTCCGCATTCAGCTGTGCAATCTGGGCTTCGATGGTCTTGAAGCTTTGCCTGTGTGCAGCAGTGTGTTGCACCAAAGACTGAATAGACGACTGGATGTTTGCGGTGGATTGTGTTGATTGTTTAACGAACGCCTCCAGACTTCGTTCTAGCGAGGAAACCTTATCGTTGTTTGACGGAACAAAGTTGTTTTGAGGAAAAGAATTGTTGGGTGCAAAGTTGTTCGTCTGATTTTGAAAAGGTTGGGGTTGGAAGGGTTGCTGAAATTGATGTTGAGTTTGTTGCTGAGCTTGTTGTTATGGAGGAGGGGGCCTCTGGAAATTGTTGCCTTGGAATTGATGCTGGTTCTGATTCCAGGCGAAGTTGGGGTGGTTCCTCCAACCGGGATTGTAGGTGGAAGAGTATGGATCGTTTCTTGGTCTTTGCTGAAATGCAGCATTAACTTGATCCTGTCCTTGAGATGGTGGATTGTAAGGACACTCTTCGGTTAGGTGAGATGGATCGGAACAACAAGCACAAATGGTACGAAGGGGAAGAATAGGGGCAAGAGATGGAGATGAAAATTTGCTCTCTATCGCTTCAAGTTTTCTCGTTATTGCAGCTATTTCGGCTTTCATTGCAATAGAGACATCGAGTTGATGAATGCCTACCCTAGACTGACCAGTAGAAGTAGAGGAAGAAGAGGAAGTACTTGGTCTAGTGCTCTCCCATTGAAGCGTTTGTTCCGCAAGGTCGTCGAAGAATTGCCATACTTCCTCGTCAGATTTCGATAGGAAATGGCCTTGACAAATGGTTTCCAACAACTGCTTGGTTGCTGGATTCAGGCCCTCTTATAAAGTTTGGCAAAGTTGCCATTTCTTAATACCATGATGAGGGCACTGAACAAGAAGGTCTTTATATCGGTCAAAGCACTTCCAAAAAGGTTCAGTAGGAAGCTGGGAAAATTGGTTGATTTCGTTACGGATCCTCGCGGTTTTGTGATTTGGATAGAATTTCTTGAGAAACGCTTTCACAAACTCGTCCCAACTGGTTATGGAGTGGGAAGCAGTGCTATACAGCCACTTTTCAGCAAGATCGCACAAAGTGAACGGAATGACCCATAGCCGTATTGCATCATCTGACAGCTGGGTTGTTTTCATCATGGCACAAACATTCTGGAACTTGTTGATGAAGATATAGGCATCTTCAGATTCAAGCCCATGAAATTTCGGAAGCATGTTAATGAAGTGGGGCTTAATTTCAAAATTATCCTCATTGGCTGGTGGAAGTGAAAGACAGGTGGAAAGTGCAGAGCGGGTGGGATAGAAACGATCCTGGAGCGCGATTCGCTGTGGCGCTACAACAGGCGGTAGTTGTGGGTTATTCACATCCATAGGAGGTAGAATCAATCCCTGGGGAGTCAAATGGATGTTTGGATTAAATCCTGACATCGCAGAAGAAGAGGTTGGTGATAGTGAAGGTGAGGATGTATGAACAGAATCCCGGTCAACGTCGGAGTTGGCCGGCAAAGGTAAGGGTGACAGAGGCGTGGAAGGAGTTTCGACGTCTGAGTCAATCGCGTAGTCAGTAGCCACTAACGTAACGCGGACTAGGCGGGCACTAGTGTCCCGAGTCCAACCGGACATACACTAAACGAGTTTAGTGTAGTTAAAACGGAGAAGGTGCGGGTAAGAAAACGTCAATGGAGAAATACGATAGGAGGTGGATGAAAAAATGGGATTCTGGCGACGAAGGGCAAGTTTTTATAAAAGTTTTTGTTTTGTGTTTTTTTTTCCTTCTTTTTTTTCTTTTTAGAAAGAGCTTTGCAGAAATATGTACGGACTTACGGCTTCAAACAATCACAGACAAAATATGCATAATCACACCTAGATCTAGGGTCACCTAGGTCAGGTAGACAGCTCCTAACTGTTCCAAAGGGCTAGAAATAGGACCTCAAATCACCTCTTCACCGCCAATTGCGGCCAGGTAAGTGCCAGGTAAGTGTGAGGCTCTCCACTACAAGTAGTGGACCTAATTAAGTAACCACTTTCCTTAGACACACCGCAAAGTCAGGTTAGGATAAACGGCCGATGCTTACAACTAGTCCTCTGTCCTATTGAGCGCGACGTCCTTAGGGCTGAGTCTAGTATTTTTTTAATTAAATAATGGTCAATGCATATGCCTTTTGTGATTTCTGGGGTCCTGGGAAGGGTGATGAAATCCCCACCCAATCTGGATTTGTTTCAAGCTCCTTAAAGTCCGATTAAAAGTATGCAAAGCAGTAACAATCAATTGCAATCAAATTTTTTTTATTTTTTTAGCGCGGCGCAAAGAATCCAGCATAAAACAATTTATTGGAAGGGGGAAGAGAGTTTGCGCAAAGAATGCTGCAGAAAAAACAGTACAGTGGAGTCCAGAGGAGTGGGGAAGAGGGTAGAAAGACTCACAGAAATTCTGGGTTGCTGACGCCAGCAACAAGCCGCGGTTCCGTGGCCAAACATGTACTTATACCGCGGTTGCGCGGCAAAGGAGTGGAGTTGGACTTTTGGATTTCTTGTATGTGCTGGGTTTGGTGTCCACTTCTTATTTAGAGCCCCTGAATCTTGATTTGCTCACTGGGTTTGCTCCAGTATTTTATAGTAGACCGTTGGTTCCGTCTTGATCAAACTCGGTGTAGCCGCGAGATATGGGTCTAACTTCCCACGTCTTTAGCACTGAACTTGACCTTCTTTTTATCCTGCACACTTGCACAAAAACTAATCAAAAATAATAAGACGATTTTTACAATATATATATATTTTTTTCGGTTATATTTATATTCACAAATTAACCCGAAATTACACAAAGAAATAAACTACCGTCTCCCCGGCAACGACGCCATTTGATTGTTAGAGTTTTTGCGTGCTTAGTTAATTACCGCAATTAAAACGGTTTCGCTTGGTAGCTAGCCGGTTGAGTACGGGTCGTCCGCAGAGAGATGGGAATCTTTTTCTATGTGCTTTAACGAGTTAAGTCCAAATGTCCAGGTTTGTTTGAGATTAACTATGTGCTAAAATGTATATAAAGAGAGCTTGTTAGGATTAGGATTAGGTTAGTTTGAGATAGGAGTCACTCACTTCTTTCGTTGCCACTCTTAATATCGATGTAACGGTAATCGACAACAACGGGGATTATCACGACTAGGAAGGAACTTGCGAGTATAAGATAGGCTTTCCAACGCTTAGTTTCTTCCTTTTGGTCCTTGTCCGTCCGTTCTTGGCTCTTAGCCTTAACCTCCAGTTAATTCAACCACAACCGGTCTCGCTAAGGAATCACCACTATCATGTAGGATAGGGTGCCGTAGGGAGCGAATTGTGGTTCAATTAACGGGAGTCCGAATTAAGATGTTGGGTAAGAAAAGAGTGAGAGAGATTTCCTTCTCTCAAACTTTCCTTATCCTACCCTAACAAGTGAGAAACTACTCACCCAGTACCAAAAAAAGGAAAATACAGCAAAAGGAGGAAGATAGAAAGAAAGAGATTAGAAGATTACAACCAGCTATTTGAGACCTCACTTTGGCAAGGATCAAGCTTAAGCATCATTGTTGTTAATGATAAAGAAAACTAGAAGAAGAAAGAAACAAACAACAAATAACAATAACTAGATTAGAAAATGAAAATTATAAGCAATTATAATTAACAAAATAACAAGACAAGCATGATAAAGAAAAGAACTCTTTTATTCATCACTTCACTCATACAAGCTCACTACAAGGTTTTAATGGAGAAAAGATGAAAAGAGGAAGAAGAACAACAAAATATATCCTAAAATCTAACACAAGAATAAGCACCCTTCACTTGGCATTGTTCTGGGCTATTTATAGGCAGGAAACTGAAACCCTAGGGCCAAATTCTGGCTCCACATGAAATGAAAAAACTGCCCCTAAAGTTTTAGTAGTTGCCGAGTCAACTCGGCTGCGGATCGGCGGCCGAGTCGCCATGTTGGCTGCGGATCCGCGACCATTAGGAGGAATTGGCTCATCGTATTTTTGGGGTTTCCTTGTGTTGCTATTCTCTTCAGTGTGGTATACTTTGTTTCTCAGAATCTCTTCACATTTCTTCCAGATTTTCAGTATATCAAAAGGTGATTTGATGTGGATCTTTTGTCATGATTTTCTTGAGCTCCGCGTAGATATCTTGGATCTTGTGTTGACATTGTGCTTTGTGCATGAAAATGACCATTGACTTGCCATTTTGTCCTTTAAAATGGTGTACAGAAACATACGGATAGAGAGCGGAGACCCATATTTTATCTGTGGTTGGCAGTAATCCAGAATTTGTCACGCTTTTTCATGAATTTCACTGCTTAGAGCTGAGAACCTGTAACCTGCAATTATCTAGCAAACACGGGTCAAGAGTACCTACCTATAAGTAATGTGATCAAAAATGGGCGGTATAAAAATGCAAAAATCTGATATGAACACATATCTCTCGAATTTCCCTACAAGAGGTCCATATTGATCCTTGTATACAATCCACGGGCACGAATAAATATCCCCTCACCAAGTTCCACCACTGGCAAAAAATTTGCTCATATGGTGAGTGACACTTATAAGTCCTCCCGACTTTTAAGGAGCAAATACTCTTGTAAGATCCTTACGACTTGCAAGAGAAAATATCACATAAGAGTCCTCACGACTTCTAGGGAGAACCTACACCTACGGGATCCTCTCAACTCGTAGGGAAAAAACCCTTTATGAGATCCTTATGGCTCAAAAAGTCAAAAGCCTTAGTCGACAGGATCCTAACCCTGTCTACTAAGCCACCTTCGTTTAAATCAGCAAAGGCAAATAATGATTCGCTCCTGGAAATATTCCAGTCGTAGCGATGCTGATGCCTAAATCGATATCAAATTCTAATTCCTTTCACGGCAAATGATGATTCGCTCTTGGCAATATTCCAGTCGCAGCGATGCTGATGCCTGAACATGTATCAAATTCCATGTCCTTTCAAGGCAAATGATGATTCACTCCAGGCAATATTCCCGTCGTAGCGAAGCTGATGCTAAAATTGGTATCAGATCTCAAGATCCATACTCGCAACAAAACATCAGCAAGCAAAAAAATGCATATGAAATAGCCAAAATAATAGGGCAACTCGTAATAAAAATCAGCGAGCAAAATATATGCATATAAAAACAGCCAAAATGTTTGGGTACCTCGCAATAAAAAGCAGCGAGTAAAAAGAAAGAAAAGCCGAAATGATTGGGCACCGCGATAAAATGCCAAAATGATTGGGCAATCGCGACTTTCATGATATAAAAATCTGAAATGATAGAGCATCATGGAAAGAAATAAAAAAAATGATGAAACTTTTTCCCTACAGGTGAGTTTACACCGACACCTGTATGCAATCCATGGGCACAAATGAAAAAGGGAACTGTATTTTCGCACTAGACTCCATCAAAGGGAGAGCTAGATCTCGATGGCGACAACCATAGTCTAGAGATCAGTATGGCGTTCCCTCCCACCCCAGCAGGATGCAGACGTGACGTCAACAGAGACCCCAGGATCGAAACAAAATGGAGCCATGGCAAAATTCCTGGCTCCAAGTCTTGACGGTTCACATACAACCTAGAGATAACTTCAACATTCATCTCATTACAGCAGACGCAATGTCAACAATGGCGTTCCCTCTCACTCCAGCAGGATGCAGACGCGACGTCAACAAAGACTCAGGGTCAAAACAAAACGGAACCATGGAAAAATTCTTAGCTCCAAGTCTTGACGGTTCACAAAACAACCTAAAGACTATCCCGACATTCTTCTCGTTACAAAAGACGCAATGTCAACAAAGGCTCCAAAATGGCCAAATCTGCAGGGTTCCCTAGGGTCGCCACTAGGTTTCGGGAGGCATCATCCATGCCGTTTTAAAAAAAATTGGTGCGCTAAAGAACCCTAACCTAGAATCTTAACTAGTGAATTAGACGAAAGCTAGAATGCAAACATATTTATATCTAAGCGAACAAGGAATACAACCTTTGTAGACGGGTCCTTCACTTCAATAGCTCTGTGTAGTAGTCTCTTCGCTCCAAGTAGTGAACTCACGGACTCTAGAAATGCTCCACAAGATGAAAGTAACAAGCTTGCTTGAAGTCTTCGAGGTCGAAGATGATCTGCGTCGAGGAGACACCAACTCAAGCTACCTCTTCACTAATATGGAATTAGTGAAGCAAACACCCTAAACTAAATGTCTAATCTAGTGGAGGATGATGATGTAGGAATTTTGCTTACTTTAGAAATATTTTTCTCACTAATTTTCCTCACCTTCTAAAAACCTAAAGAGCTCTTGGAGATGAGGAAGAAGATGGAGTGTGAATGGAATAATGAGTGAGAATAGCAACTATGGGTGAGTTAGTATCATATACTAACTCATGTACAGACTAAAATATGGCTAACAATAATGGTTAGGTTAATAAATATCTAGAGTGAGACAAAATTAGTGTACTAAGTCAATGGGTTCTACAAGCTTCCACTAAGCATCAACCATGTGACTAATTACCAGCTAATTTTGATTTACTTTAAATAAATAAAACCCTTCATTATTATTTGCATGGTATGAGTCTCATACACCCATATAGCATGTAGCAATAAGCATGACATAATAATATATATCACATATATATTAAGTGCACACATAAGTGAGAAAAAGAAATGCTTAAGTGAGCTAATATTAGTTAATATAAATTAATATATCAAATATATAATTATACATTAAATTATTAAATCAACACTTGATTTAATAATCTGACTATATCATATATAACCGACTAATATCATATGTATCAACTTATCGAATCAACACTTGATTCAATAGCCTGGCTATATCACATATAACCGACCGATATCATAAATCGCGAGAATAGAATACGGTATCACATACACGTATTAATCTCGGTCCCGCACATATCACATATGTGCTCCTACTTCGTTTCGCTTGAGCCAGGAAACCTCTGTGTAGGACTCTAAAGACCCGTCAATACGCCGGCAGTAGGTGGTGATCATATCAGTCACCCACAAGCCGCAAGCGGTCTGCTAAACGTAACATCCACCCGGGTATTGAGCGATCTGAAGATCAACAAGCAAAGCCTACTCATACTCCTATGAATCCAATCAGTAACACTACCTTGAAGTCCGGTCTCTTCGTCTGATATGTTGCATATCGCAGCCTGGGGGTGGTAAACATTAAACCCTAATAGCCTGATAAGTCATGCCGATGTGAGGCCCATAACGGTTCAAGAAACTACTGATAACACTTACCAGTAGATCTCAGCAACCCTGGTCAGGGATTTCCTGTTATAGCCAATCAAGCATAGCGCAACATCAACCCCCAATCCCGGAAGAGACGAATCCCCTCCTATTGCTCATTGCCTCCATGTGACTCGGGATTGCACCCAAAAACCACCATTTTGCATGATCTCTTGAACGTGGTAAGGTGGAAGTCAAAGCACAGTGTGAATCACACAAGACTCTATAACGATCTCGGGTCGACAGACTAACCTGTAACAGTGTCACCAGAGAACTGCTATCTGAAGATAGGTATGATACCATCTAGGAGTTCTCGGCGAGTCCGTCCAGTGTACCCAGTCTCCACTGATCACCCGTATACCTTCTCTGATGTCAAACACCAATGGATGTGGGATCATCCATCGCCTATCACATGGGTCAAGAAGCGTATATGCTAGTCTACTCTGGAATATCGATGCCCCTTCTCGATACTCCCATGACTAGGAACAATTGAAGGATGTACTTACCGACTACCCTTGCCCCACTAGTATGAACTGCATCATAATCCTGGTAGTCAAGTACTCATCCTAAGGGCTTTATCAATATGTAATAGAGAGACAATAAGTGTACATGTTAAGATAAAGAGCAACCAAATAGTATACTATCATGTCGAGCAAGAAAGTCCTCTCTATATATGTCCAAACATCCACTATAATGTACATCACATGTATAATAATGGCCTCTAGGGCATACATATAACTAACAATCTCCTACTTGCACTGAGGCCATTTGTTGTAGTATCTTATACTCAACGTCCCATAAAAGTCTCTTTAGGGTAAGGCCTCTGTGAAAGGATCCGCTGTGTTATCCTTCGCATCAACTCTCCTTACCTCGATCCCTTGGAGATCAACCATCTTGCTGATCAGGTGATACTATCCTCAGAATATGTATGGATCGCTGATGGGACCGGCGTTCCTAGGCCAAAGCCACAACTCCATTGCTGTCACAATAACAGTTATTGGACGCTCAATGGTAGAAACCATGTTCAAGAATTATCCAAACATCCAATTTGGTAGCATCATTGGTAGCGATGTATTCAGCCTTTATCATCTAGTTTGCCACGGTATATAGCTTGGAACTGTTCCAACATACCGTCCCTCCACTGAGGGTAAAGACGAATCCTGTGACTGACTTTCAGTCGACCTTATCACTCTGCGAGCTCAAATTGGTAAATGACTCCCACTGGAGTTCACCGTTACTGTCACGACCCAAATTTCGGCCCGTGACCGACACTTAACCACGCAACGTCCACAGGCGTAACGTGACTAAGTAAGCCGAACCCAGAAATCAAAACCATTAAAAATTGGAGTGTTAAAACATTTATTAGAATATTTATTAAAACATTTAGAAAACCATAAGTTGTTTAGTAGAAATCCTTTTAGGTTCAAGTTATTATTTAAATAATTTTAGCAACATTTCCTTTACCAAAAATTTGTCCCGAAATCGGGTAAAAGGCGAGATATAAGTAAAAGTAACATGTGAAATAAATAGAGCATCTCAATGGGAGAATCGCGCCCAATGGCGGAGCAATCACCACAATATAATATGCGACGCCGAAGCGAAGAATGAGCAGCAAAGTGAAAACAAATATCAAAAAAGATAAAACTGTATAAATAAAGTCGGCTCACAACGAGCTCGACACCAGAATACAAATAATATACATCGTCCTCACAACTGTCTCTAAGTCAATACATGAAAGTAGATGGAGAGTACTAGATACATCAAGATGCAACTAAAAAGTAAACAGATACCGTACAAAACCCACCTAATAGCAAGAGGCTAACACGCCTCAGCAATGGTATCTGTGTCAAAAGATGCGGTAAACAGCCAGCCGAGACTACTACAAAGGGCAACCTGCAAGCAGTGTGGCACAACGGGGGTGAGTTGTCAACTCGTGAATAGTAGATAACATATAAAGGTAATCGCGAGTATGCACGTGCTGCGATACACTAACCTATGCCAACAGATAACATCTATATGATGAATTGAATGCTCACATCAGGCAACAAGTGCAATCTGAAAGTCTCTCCATATGATGTGCAAGATATGTAATAATCATGTCTGATATGGAATCTAACAACCCTATATAACATGAGCAGGGTATGCGATAATCATGTATAGCATGTGTACTATATCAGGTACAATAGGTACAGGATGAGATGTCAAATACTAAATGCTGAGCATGGGAACAAATAGTGTCTACACGGAATATCAACGTGGAAAAATGACCGGTGTCCATCAATACACCCAAATCCCAGTAAAACTCAGGCGCCGTCATCCATATCGGCCCTCAAACCCTGTGAATCTCATACAATCGTGAGTGCCCAACTTCGGCACTCGAAATCTCATAAAATCAGCCGTGTCCAGTATCGACACGCAAATCCTCCAGTATGGGGCATCCGTCCATCGGATCCGCCCATGGGCTCCGTCTGCGGAATCGGCCCTCGGCCCCCGGAAGTACGCGTCGTCCCGTATCCATCTATCGACTCTTGTCGGTATCCTCCGAATAATCGCCAGGTCTAACCAATCACCGGTAGGTAGTAGTCCCTCCGCCGGGCTCACCGTCTAACAATACGAGTCTTCTCGCCCCGGGGTACCGTACCGGATCCACCATGTACCCGCAATCGGTGCCTACCTCTCCTCGAATCGGGTATACTCACACAAGCTCTCTGGAACCGAGAAAACTCATGGTGGACGCACTAAAATATCATATCAAGGGAAACCGGGTTTTTAAACAGTGCGTATTTTCTTAAAATAGTACTCCGGTTCCCAAATCCAGAAATCACTTATATCAAATACAATGCGTAAATCCATGCA